>CM068322.1:26778845-26921345 GCA_034766995.1 Acanthacorydalis orientalis | reverse complement strand
TTTTGACAGTATAATCTCCAATTCGTGTTATTTTGTTAATAGCCGGTGGTTTTGTCTCATGTTTTAACTAGTAAGTTTCAAACATAACCTCTAAGGTAAATATTACATTAATGTAAAATTTTATGAATTATTTCTCATACACATAGAGTATGTAAAAAACGAAACAGATTATAAATATACAAAAAAAGATGTAATTATAACATAGTATGTACATTCATTATTAATATCTGCATTCGTAACTATTATATTTATTTCGCAATATTTTTTTAAAAAAATAAATTTTATTTAATTATGATTTTTTGAGTATCATTATTTTTCAGAAAATGATTTATATTTTGTAAAAAATAAAAATCAATTTAAAAACAAAAAAAGATGTTATTAATTCGAACACATAAATTACAAATTTGAAAAATACGTTTGTTAAGTTATAAACGGAATTATGTAATTTCATGTTTACTTTTGTTAAATGTTACATAAAAAAGAAACATTTAAATTACACCATTTTAATGTTTCTTTTGAATGTAGCACATTTACTGGATTAAATACATTTTATAAAAAATAATTTACTGTTTACCTTTTATACGAGAACTTTAAAATAAATTTTATTAGCTTGTTTTCAATTTTAATTAACTTACTTAATAGTGAATATATAATAATATGAATGAATATTACATTCTTATAATGGATAATATTTTAGAAACGCAGAGTAAGTAAAACATTCTTTATTTTATTATATTTTATGAAAGGTACCATAAAAGAGACCAAAAAGCCTATTTATTACCTGGATCTTGTGATGTTTGTGAGCAATTTATATAACTATCTTTATTTATATGTTAAAATCGCTAATTTATTTCATACTGATATTTAGGACCATGTTTTGAAAAATTATTCATAAAAATATCGCAAGTCTTAAGAAGAGAAAACGCTAAATCTTTCTTGATTATTAAACGTTACATATTTCATTGTTATTAGTACATTTTAACATTTTACATTTAATTAAATGTACATCAGAAAGTATTACATATACCATAAACAAAGTAATTAACTTAATGATTTTCAGTAATGAAATTCACACATAATGTTTTTTTTATTATTATCATTCGACAGTCTAATAAAATTGTGTGTAAAATATTTTTTTAATCACATTCTATCGAAATGTTTAATGAAATATTTTTTTTTAACATTTGTTGGCATGTCAGAGTTAAATAATATTATAGTATAGGTTTAGTGAATATTTATTAACATGAAAATACTATTATTAGGTTGGTAGAAAAACAATTGCGGTTTATGATTTTCAAAATGATATACATTTTTTAATTTAAGTGGTTTTAATTGGTCCAAAACTGTTAGATGATTAGTTTGATGTTAACTCCTAACTTTTGTGTAAGCTCTCGAATTGTTATACATGGTTCTGATTCAACTAACGCCTTTAGTTGGTCGTTATGAACTAAAGAAGGACGCCCGCGAATTTCTTTAACTTCATGGTTCTCATCCCCAGTACGACCTTTTTGAAACCACCATTGCACCGCACGATCTTTAACAGTGCCTACACCAAAAGGATCGTTTAGTAAAGAGCAGTTTCTGCTGCTCTACCACCCGTTTTGGACACATAAAAAATTTGCTGTCGTTTTATCTTTAATTCAATAGCCCAATTTGAGGCAAAATTAATAATAAAACCAAAATTGCAAATTCAGACCAAACATTGCACTTTAAAACAATATTAACACTATGAAATGACACTTTCATTGAAAAAAATTAAGATGACAGTTTAGAAAACAAAAACCGCAATTATTTTCCTACCAGTCTAATAAATGTAATTAAAATAGGTAATGGGTAATAATATTTTATTTGAATCAGATTTTCCTATATCACAATTGTTAAAAATTACACCCTGTAAGCCCATCAATTAGTAACAATATTTTGTTCTGTTGTCATTGTGATATCATAGAATAGTACTTTATTCTAAATACTGGAATTATTAGTCAAGTATTTGTTTTGGAAAAATGCATATACTTTAAATGGATATACATTTTTCAGATTTATAATATTGTAATGATTTCATTAACTTAGAGGAAAATGAGATAAAATCACACAGTTACACACATCACACATTACAGTTAATATTACAATTGTACTGGAAGGTTTAAATTTACAAAAATACAGGTATCTTAACACTATTAAATATAGAGCTCATTTTAGGGATTGTTTAATTACTTTCGTATATTTATTTAGTATGGACATATTAATAAATAAATGATTCTAAAATATTTTTTATATTATATATATTATGTTTAAATATATACAGAAGTATGAAAATTATTATATTCTTAAGTGTATATGTATATATTTCTAAATATAATCGATAATGCTCTTTTATTTTTACGATAATTTTTTAACAGGTATATATATGAAATAAAAAATAAGTTGTAAAACCTACGAACTTAGTTTTCACATTAGTAAACCACCGAAAAATAAATTAATTACGTTAGTTATAATGGTAGACAGAGATATAGATTGAATTCTTAGAAATGTACGTAGAACTACGATTGGTTCATGTATTTATATATATGTTCTCAGGTGGGAGCGGTAGTCGTGGATACGCAACCATGACAACTGCTGCCCGCTTCACCCCTGCAACTTTGTCGAACGACAACGGATCTGGTACGACGACATCCGCTACATCTGGGATGGGAGATAACTCTTCACTCCCCGATCCGGATCACTCCCCCACTCACCAGCAGCCACAGCAGCAGCAACCTGCTCTAATTGTTCTCCCAGCCAGTTTGCACCAGGTATTGGCAATCAATTATGTTTGTGTCTTATATTACGTATCTACTAATTGCAAGTATGTAAATAATCCTAAATATAAATGGTCATTTTAGATGAATCAATTAATGTAACATTCATAGCCTGTATCATGTATGTGTATGAATATAAATATGTATATATTTATGTAGATGTATATAGATATTAGATCATTATAAATATTTTTTTATTTATATTGTAGTAAATAATTTAAACTGTTTCAACATGGCATTTTATATTATATTTTCAGTTTATGTATTAAACATTTCAATAAAATAAAAACAGATGGCAAAAAGATAAGATAAAAATTATTGATTTTTAAAATGTGTCAGATGTATGCTGTTTCATTATTTCTATTGGAATGTTTTATTGCAGAGAAAAGTAATTGTTTTAAATCACATCTTTTTATAAAATATTTTTATTTCTGTACATAAAACAAATCTGACCAATTTTTAGTTTTATCAATACTTTATTTATTACCACTGACTAAGAAAAAAAAACAGCATGAAAATTGATAAATATATTTATCTATCTTCACATATATATTTTTTGTTTCGTAATTTTTTAATCGTTCCAAATATTTGAATTATCAAAAAGTATAATTTTATTCATTCAAATTGAGTGTTTATTGATTTTTCTACTTTTAAAATAGGCAGCAACAGCTAATGCAGTTGTAAATGGTATAGCAGTTCCGGTGTTAGATGTCAATGGGGGCTTAGAAGCAGCAGCAGATAGTAGTAATGAAAGTTCTGGATCTGTTACAAGTAGACATCATCCTAAAGTAGAAGTCGTTACCGAAGGATCGGAACAAAACAGCCCACATTTTATTACAGTTACTGGTATGTCTTAATTTCTATTTAATTGAGACAGAGTTAAACTGATAGTTTTGAGAAATGTTGAAATTAAAATGAACGAATAGGTACAGTTAAGTATTTTTGAATGCCAATATGGAATGCATATTATTAATTTTAAGTTCATACGCTTGTTAGTGTAACAAATTACTCTGATTTAACTATCATTCATTTGCACGTCGTGCGAATTATTCTACTCTTAATTATTGCTATTGCACCTTTCATGCTGCACAGAAGCAACTGCTAGGTCTTATACCTCGTTGACACCCGTTCAACCTGCTGTAGGTAAGCTAACACTTTGTAAGTAGAATCTTTCAAATCATTATGTTCCACAGTACTGGTTAACATAATGTTTATTAGAGGCTGTATATAATAAAAACTAATATCTAATGCTTTATGAAATAACAATGCATTATTTTACATGAATAATTATAATAAAAAAATATTTAGAGTTCTTTTGATTTATTTTATTTGAATGACTGTAGTTCTGTTAATATTATAGATTAGTATACTTATCAACACTGAACAATAGATAAAAACAAATAATATTTGCATTTTAATTTGTTTGAGGTTATCTGTAGAGAAGAATTATGTTAACTTTAAAACGTTTCTGAATCTGTAGAGGTAGATTGCATGTTATTATTTGTTTCTAATACATTTTAACGTGTACTATAATACATTTAATTTTTTCAAAACTTTATCATAAAGTTTTTTTTCAAAGTATATATTTTTATTAATTTTTTACATTTATAAATAATTATTTTATTAACATTAATAACATTTTATTATTCAAAGATAAGAAATATTTTAAAAATCAGATTACTAGTATAAATATTAATTTTCTATGCATAAAAATAAAATCAATTCAATAATTAATTTTTTGTAAAAGTAATAAAATGTTCTGTAATATTGTCTATAAATGAATTCATTCTCATAATAAGGTAAACATAGTTAAAATGTTCAAGAAGTGTGTGTAAATTTCAATATAAAATTCATTCCTGAAAGTTTCTATCGATGAATCATCATGTATTCTATTTAGTTTTATAAAGTACCTTTGATGTATAACATATGAAAAAATGAGTTAAACTGATTCATACAGGTATTACATGCTCTCTGTTGTGTTGTAACTTTTATATGATTAGGGAGACTAGAGAACTGATACAAGCTCACTGAATAAATCTAATAATGTTCCTCTCTATAGTTCATAGTACAATAAGAATCATTTTTGAAGATTTTTCCACAGGTGTATGTGGGGAATGATATATTGTACTCACATTAGTGCACACATGAATGATTACATATATTGCAGGATTAACTAGGGTGTTGTGTGATATGATACTATACAGGTAGACATTCATGAGACAAGTCAGTTGATCATAGTATTTCACAGCATCCACAATATTTTCAGTTTATTTTAAATACTGTAGTATAGATGATACAACATTGTAGTGTCTACAATAAAGGTACTATCATATATATATATGTATATATATATATATATATATATATATACATACATACACACATATATATATATATACACATACATACACACACATGTATATATATATATATAATTCTAAAAATTGTTTATAAAAATTTTAACAAAATATCAAGTTAGTACTGAAATATTTTGTTAATATGTTTGACATGATTTAACAATGGATCTTAATCAATGGTGTAACAACAAAATAAATAATTCATTTATATTGTGTATGTGTAATATTTCTATATTTGATAGTAGTTATGAAATATTTAATTATTCCTTGGTGATTTCAGGTTGATATTTTTATTTGTTTACTTTTTTTGTTATGCAGTTTCTGCGGAAGGAGACACAGTGGCTTCTCACCAAGGTTATCATGTGCAATATGTTGAACCTGAAATTTACACAGCAACGCAAACAAATGGATCTGCACAAGGGCAAATGTAAGTACATGTGTTTTTGTATTTTTTCTTAAATGATGTGATTTAAATGATATTTTTTATATAAGATGGATAATTCAATCATTTTTTTGCAATTGAATATTGTTTTATATGTGTGTAAGAGACATAACTGCTTTTTATTTACATATTCTAAATACAAAGCATTTAAATCAATGTTTATTTTTTAAAATGTGTGTTTAAAATTGAATGTTTTAAATAAAAGCAAATTTCTACCAAAGCCTACTAAATACTGTTTACTCATTTGTAAATAAGTACTTTAAAATTCATTCATTTATATCTCAAACATTATTTTTTTAATATTAATAAATAAAAATTTATTTACGTTTTAGTTAAAAAATTTTACATTACCTACATTAATAATCAAAAAATATCCGAGTATTCATACTTCTCAAAGTCTTGGAATATTTATTATTCAAGGTTTTTTTTTGTTATGATAGTACAGTATTATATTACAAATTTTTTTAATATTAAAAGAAATATGTGCAAATTAAAAATATAAGTATTTTTTAGGGCGTATCCCGTTTATACGGTAGGAGAATCTGCTACTTTATATGCAGGCCAAGGTCAGTACTACACAACAGGTGCATCAGCAGGAACACCAGTTGGTTACACTGCAACACCTACGCATTACCTTGTACAGCCAGCAACTGAAGATATTTTAGCTACTTCACAACGCACTTCACCTCAAACAACTGCTGCGGTATGTATTAACATATTTGAAATATTTATAATACTAATATTAAAAAGCATTACTTATTAACTACATATTAACTATTTTCTGAACAAGAATATTCATGGGAGTATTTTATATGTACTCATAAATCTCTTACAATATTAATTATTGTTTTTTTTAATATTACTACACATTGATCATTTTTTATTAACATATAACATAGATATAGAGAAATATAATAATGTAATAACCTTTAATATAGAGAATTCGGAATTAACACTATAGATAAGTTTATAAAATATGTTATAAAATAAAAATATCGAAGAGAAAATAGGTTTCAGTGTACATTAAATATCACATATTAATCCAAATAAAGTGCAATATTACACATTTATACTCAAGAAGCTCATAAAATGTTATGTCCTGTGTTAGTCTGCATTTTAATTATAAAGAATTGAATTATATATGTTATAAAAATAAATATTTAATTTGTAAAAGGGAAATTTCTTTATGTATCATTTTTTAAGGAGGAAAAATTAAATAATTAGGTAAAGTGTGTGTGGTTATATGTATTGACCCTTTTAAGGAGCAGTAAATTAATATCCTAAATGTATTACTAATTCTTTTATAACATTATCAACTTGTTAGTTGTGAGAGGGAACTGAATTTTTTTAATCTATTGTTCATTTCATTTCAATGTTGTGCTTGAATTTTAAAATGGATAAAAAATCAATTTTTTTAATAAAAGAGTATTTAACATGGGTAACATCAGAAAATTGAAAATCATTTATTTATACAATCTTTCAAATGATAAGTCTTTATGAAAATCAACAGTGGTTACTTCAATTACTTTAAATGCTAATGTCTTTTTGTAACATGTACTTTAACACTTATATCTTAAACTAACTATGCTTGTGGGCTTGTGGGATGCATGCAGGATGCTTCATATGCTGGTGCTAGCACTGGGCCACATGTGGCAGTGGTGGCGGCACAAGCAAGCACGGGAACTGCTACAGTAGACGTGACTTCAGGTTTGGGTCATGCTACAAGAGTTTCACCTGCCACAGTAAGTTTACATTCTTGGTGGTTTTTGTTTGAATGTATGTTATCATAACTGTGTTTTATTGTTGGTTTATGTCTGTTAATACACATGCATTTAAAAAAAATGATTATGCATATATGAATTTTATAACTTCTTTATTTACCAAAAAAATGATTTTAAAATATCTGTTATTTTAATGGTATATATTTTTTAAAAAGTTTGTGTGTAAGTTATACACCTACTTGTTAATTTATCATTTTCATCTTGAATAACAACTCTATGATAGAAACTTAAAACTATTAACCCTTTATACTAATACTACAAGCATTTGTGAATATTTTTCATACTCTTGATTTTTTTATATATGTACATAAAAAAATATTGAAATGTATGGTTTAGTATATTAAGTTATTTTGTAATGTATATTTGTTAATTTTCTGGATATTTTTTTTTAATTGCAAGTTAAAAAAGCATGCTATTATAAAAGTTGTATAACATATTTATATTTTGAAAGTAAATATTTAAGCATGTTTAAACAAAATATTTTCATTATTTTATTATTAATATCAATATTAATTTTATAGGTTCAATGGCTTCTTGAGAACTATGAGACAGCCGAAGGTGTCTCATTACCACGAAGTACATTATATGCTCATTACTTACGTCATTGTAATGATCACAAATTAGAACCAGTAAATGCGGCATCATTTGGAAAACTTATACGTTCTGTATTTCTTGGGCTTAGGACTCGTAGATTGGGCACAAGGTTAATAACAAAATCTTATTAAACCTTTATAACTTTATCTATTTTGTAACTGAACATTATTAATTTTTTATTTGTATTCACTTGTATATAATTATAAACCTAACATTTAATTTTTAATATTTCAGGGGTAATTCTAAATATCATTATTATGGAATTAGAGTTAAACCAGGTTCTTCACTGGTGGGTATGATGGATGAAGTTATACGTAGTTCATCAGGAAATAATATGAGTAGTACATCTTCTACTACCACGCATAATTCAGGAAAAACTCCTGTTCGATTTAAGCGTGAATCTGATAGTTTTAATCCATCAGAACAGCACCATCATCAGTATTTAGGAGATGGTATGAAATTTTTAGTTAAGAAAATAATTTCATATAAATAATTTATTATTTAATTTTTAGGTAATGGAGCTATTCCAGACTTTCCAGATATGCATTTTGTAGAACAATTACCTGAAGATTGCAGTCTTGAAGATGTAGATACTTTAAGGTGAAATATCCACATTTATTTGTGTAATCAAATAAGTTCAACATTAATTTATATTTACAGTTATTCAGTATTTTAGTTTTTTTTTAAAAAAAAATCAAGATACAATTATTTCTCATAAATTATCATAATATTAATATTTTAGATACAGAAATAATTTCAAAAACTACTTTATGTTTAATTAATTACAGATCTATTTATCGTGAACACTGTGAAGCATTTCTGGATGCTGTCTTAAGTTTAGAATTTGCCACTGTTGAATCTTTATGGAGGGAGTTTTGGAGAGCTCAAGATAATAACAACGGTGATGAATGTGAAGAAGAAAAATACTTATCAAAGTATAACTTAAATTCATTTAAAATATACTTGTAGCAAATAATGAAACTACTTTCATGACTTTTAGATCAAAATTGTATGCTTTATGCACATTAGAACCTGTGCAGACATTCATGCGTAAAGTTGATATGCAGTTTTATCAAAATCTTGTTCAAGTTCTTTTACCAGATGTATTGCGTCCTATACCAAGTTCATTGACTCAAGCAATACGAAATTTTGCAAAAGGTAAATATTTTACTCATAGTTAAAAATAAAACTATTCTATTTACCTTTTCTAATAAAAAAAAATTAAAATAATTTTGAATGTGTTTTAGGTTTAGAAAGTTGGCTTACTGCAGCAATGACAGGTTGTCCTCCAGAAATGCTAGTTGCTAAACTTTCTGCAGTATCTGCATTTAGTCAGAGTTTACGTCGTTATACATCACTCAATCACCTTGCACAAGCTGCTAGAGCTGTTTTGCACAATGGTCAGCAAATTGCACAAATGTTAGCTGATTTGAATCGTGTAGATTTTCATAATGTTCAAGTAAGTTTTTTAAAACATATATGTACACATACACACAAATATAGTTTTTGATACTGATAACCAAAAATTATCTTTTGAACAAAATGATTGTCATATATATATATATATACAAAAAACATTAATCGTAGGAACAAGCTTCTTGGGTATGCCAGTGTGATTATGCTACAGTCCAACGTTTAGAAGCTGATTTTAAGTTAACACTACAGCAACAAAATTCACTTGAGCAGTGGGCTGTGTGGTTAAAAAATGTTGTTCAATCTGTTCTTAAACCTTATGAGGGAAAACCAAATTATTCAAAAGCTGCACGACAATTTTTATTGAAATGGTCATTTTATAGGTATTAATCTAAATTAATTCTGTTTCTATTCTTGGTTGAATAATCATATATATTTCTAATTTCAATAACTACATATTTTATAGTTCCATGGTTATTCGAGACTTAACATTACGTTCAGCTGCTAGTTTTGGATCGTTTCATCTTATACGTTTATTGTATGATGAATACATGTTTTATCTTATTGAACATCAAGTTGCTCATGCTACAGGCATTACTCCCATATCAGTCATGGCAGAATCAAATGTGAGTTATTTTTAATTAACTGGTCCCCTATTGTATAGATTTTTTTCTAAAGTTTGTTTTTTTTTATTATAGATTAACAATATTTTTATAAAGTATAGAAATTCATATCAACTTTAAGTGAAATATATTTAAAATATTTCTTTAAAAATATCTATGAAAATAACTAATTGAAAGTAGTAAAGTTTTAAGATAACCAAACATTGTTATTGCTTTAATATAAAAAAGAAATAAATGTCTGTATTAAGAAAGAATTAAGCCATTATTTTTTTTAGAAACAACAGGAATTTAACGATATCACTAATGAAATATCTTCTTGTAATGGTGGTTTGCCAATGACTGTATTGCAGTCAGAAAATCGGCAAAATAATACAGTGCATTCTCCAGCTACTTCAGAAATGCCACCAAAACGTCACAAGATCAGCTAGTGGCATACTTTTGTTTGGGTGTTATTAATACAGAATGTCTTATAATGTGTGATGTGTATTTGTAACATTCCGGATTATTCAGGGTTTCAATCCTTAATTTTTTTTGTTTTATATAATTGTGATTATTTACTTTATGATTTCCTATTGTAGTGTTATTAATTAATCCACTATCAGCATCAATGTGTTGTTATAACTTATACTGGTAATGTTATTAGGGTGTATTATAAGTTATTATATGTATAACAACCGTAAATATGAGGCCTTACCCACAACTTAAATGTATATTAATTTGCCACATTAATGTGGGAGGTCTTGTAAGTATTTGATTGAAATATTCTGATATATGCAATTTTTTGCTATCTTAATGTTCATTAATTCCTAATTTCTACTAATAATAGTGTAATAATTTATTAAATTAATTCTTGAGAACTTAACACTGTTTAATTTTTTAGTCTGTTTTATGGGAAACAATTAAAATTCACTTTCAATAACTCTTTTCAAAGAATGATTTATAAAATATAAAATGCAAAAGGTGCAGAAACACATTAAAAAAATGTGTTTTTTTATTTCTTTAATTTTCATTGTGTATGTATAACTGAAGGTGACACTATTAATCATTTTAATAATATTTATCAAGCAGAGAAATTATTTTTCTCAGATTAATATGTATTCAATAAAAGTAAGTTTACTCATGTGGATTTATCATAAAAAAAAGAAAAAAAACATTTATTCAATTAAAGCACAACAGGCCATATAATCTAATTTTTAGTGTAAATAATAATTTAGTATACTATTAACAATTCATACTAAGGAATTAAAATATTAAATATGTTGTTAGTGAAAAGTTAAAAGTAAACAGTAAAGAAACCATTGTTTAATAAAAACTGGCAAGTGAATAAATGAAGACAATAAATTAAACATAAATAACCAGAATGTGAAAATAAACCTGGATAATTATAAAGACAACATATTCCTAAAAAAAAAACAATCATATTATCTATTTAGAAGTTTTAGTCTATTTATACAAATACTAATCATAATCTGACTTTCCTCAATGAACTAGATATTACAGAATAATCAGTAGATTCTAAATTTAATTCTAAAGATACACTGTTATAAATTAGGGTAAAATACTATCAACAAACTTAACCTAATTATTTTGTGCATAGAATAAGGTATTTAAATATGATACCATCAAAAATTATAATTTATGCTTATCAGAAAAGAATATTTGTTTTTTACAATGAAATAGAATTTAATAGATTTTTTTTATTGAAAAAATGTTTGCACGATTAGTAATAAATAAATCATATTTATATAAATCCATTTAAATATCACTAATTTGTAAAAAAAAAGTACAGAAATAATTATTCTTACATTCTTTACACACTTTTATCTTGTCACTGACAACATTCAAAATTGGAACTTATAAACAATTAACTACTATATATTTTTTGATTGTAAATCATTTTTAATATAAATTTATTAAAGTAGTTTACTTTTTAATGACACAAATATATAAGTATTGCACTTTTTTATAATTATATTTTGAAAATAATTTATTTTGTCTTTTGAAAATGTAATTACTTTAAATTATAATTATTTTTAAAATCAAAATATTTACAGGAAAAAAAATTGTAATGTTTCATTATGAAAGAAAATTTTAGTAATGTAATCATGATATATTTATTTACTAGTAAAATAGTTTGTAAGTTATTGTATAAAATATAGTATACATTTTTTTTTTGTTCCTGTAATATATAAATTATCTAGTCAGATAAAAAAAATATAAGTAAAATACACTAAATATACATCCTAAAATTTTTAGTTGTAAATTTTTTATTTATTATCAGCAAAAAATGCTTTTGAATTATTCGGAAAAGAACAGGGACCACGGTAGCATCTTTATATAGGTCACATATTTTTGAACTATGAAGAACGATACATACATAATCTCTAATTTCACAAATGCCTTAATAATATTTGATAATTCTCATAAAATAAAATTCAGATGGTATTTTTATTATGGAGACCATGATAGTTATGATAAATTATTGGAATATTGAAATTATTTAAAATTTTGAAACATTTCTACAATAGTTATATTTGATTTATGTTAGTATTTGTCATTCATTGTTCGTGCATGTGAATATAATTATTTTATTTAGTTTGAGCCATATTCATATCTGTTTAATAATTGTATTATTGTATTTGAAGTAACTCTAAATTATATGTAAATACTTTAAAATGTGCCCCGAGTTATTAATATATGGTCTTTAAAATGTATTGATAATTGTGCAGATATAAATGTTTATTTCAGCAAAAATGTTTAACATGTAGAACATCAATTTGCTTTTTTATTCATATTAATGTTGCATTTAAATTATATCAATGCTTATTTAATTTTATTGAAATCAAAGATGTACATTTTATTTTATTATTTGGTTACAGGGAATATTCAGTCCATCAATGTTAAAAAAATATCTAAGTAAAAATGTTATAATTAAGTAAAATCATAAAAAAAATGCATTTATGTTTGCTTATATCATATGTCTGCATGAATGTGTGATCAGAATAAATGTTAACATAAATGATTATTTATCATAATTAAAATTATTGATAAGATTGAGGTATGTTTTTTGTAAATACAAATATGGAAACAATCTAATAAAAATTATGTTGTCACAATGTTTTTGTGCTTATCGTAATTAGTTCACAAAAAATACAAGTGCTATGCGAATGTCTCATCTCATATTCTGAGATAAAATTGAATCAATATTTTTTGTGCGACACTGTTTTTTCATTTATCAAGTATACCTCGCATTCAATATTATAATGAAATATAATTGTTTTACTTGATTGAGCTAATAAAACATGTTTTTAGTCAAAATTTTTATTACACGTGTTTTAAATGTTACTGAACCACCATTATATTATTCATCCCCATTTAAATTATATTAGTTAAAGATATTAAATATTAGTGATTGTAAATAAACAATAGGAATATTACAAAGAAAATGTATATTTGTTTACAAATACATCTTTTGTAAAATAAAGCTATTTATTAGCTGCCTTCACATAGGTAGTCCTTCCTGTAGATATGGTGTAGTATAATTGGACTTTTGTAAGTTATTGAGAATAAAAACAGCTCAGGAAGAGACCATACTTTTTTAACATTTAATTATTAACATAAAAAAGGCATATTTGTAAAATATAAATATTATTACAAATAAAAGAAACATTTTAGACAATGTTAACAAAAATATATATTAATAAATACTACACTTACAAGATACAAATGTGAAAATTAGAAAATGTAAGAATTGTATTCATTATTTATCAATGAATTCAATTAGACATTCAAATAGCAGTTACTTTTTTAAGAAAAGAATGCACATTTGCTTCAGGCTGTTTTAATGGTGGTTTGCTCAAAAAGTTAAATATTAAATCCATCCAATACACATAGTACATAGAGCCAATGATTTTTAATATTTTTTGTAATATACACATAAGCACAGGGTAATGTTAACATTCCTCTAGAAAGTACAATCATATTTGGTGTAAATATTATGTTCTTGTTTTTATATACTAAATACCAAAACATGTTTTCAAAAATATGCAGTTTTCACACAAATTAAAACATTTTGATTGCATAAAATTTTTACCAATATACACTGCTGACGCAAATTCAGTAATAATTTCAAAAAATCCAATTGTTCTTTTGTAATGTATGTATTAATCACGTTTGGCATTTATTAAATCGGCATTCAGTAAAAAGTAATCAAAAAGATCGAATTATCATTTGTATTATTCTCTATTTTAAATGTTATAAAATAAAATTGCATCAAAAGTGAATGTGAAAAAGAATTATATTATGAATATTTTATTTAAAATTTAGATAAATACAATAAATGTATAATAATACCAAAAATGAACCACAACATGCTTTATGAATTAACGATATGAAATGTATGCAAGTTTTTTTTTCATACAGTTATCTTTATACACAGAATTTAAGTGCAGTTTTTCAGAATTATTTCCATTACAAAAATTGATTAGGCAATTATTATGCTTTCAAATAAAATGTTATATTATTAATGTACTAATACAAAAAGTTGTTTAAAATTATTTTTAAATATTTGTGTGATTTTTTTCTCATGCTTGCAATGTATATTGATGTTAAAATGTTTTTATTGTATATTTGTGCTGTGTTATGGCAATTAGAAATAAATTTGTGATAGCCATATAATTATTATTTTTATTCAGTTATATTTTCTGTCTTTAGTCTTTTTAATTATAAAGTTATTTTAAAACATACATCAAAACTAAAAATACACTCTTCCAGCAGTGAAAAAGAAGTATTTTAAATCCTTCGATATATTTGCCAAGATACATTTTTATATATGTATATATATATATGTATATATATATATATATATGTATATATATATATGTATATATATATACATATATATATATACATATATATATATGTATATATATATATATATATATGTATATATATATATATATATATATATATATGTATATATGTATATATGTATATATATATATATATATATATATATATATATATATGTATATATATATATATATATATATATATATATGTATATATATATATATATATATATATGTATATATATATATATATATATATGTATATATATATATATGTATATATATATATAATTAGAGTGCGCAAAGAATCAGAAAGTATAAAAAATTCAAGTACCTTCAAATCCTATCAAGTAAATTAAAATATAAGTTGTAAAATATTTAAATATAATAGCACCACAAGTACCAAGGTAAGCAGAAATGTAAATTAATCAATTTATTTCACATAAAATTAATTGTAAACAGTAAATTATAGAATGAATGTATATTTATGGTAAGAATTGATTCTGAACTTTAGGACGACAATATTTGCATATATAAATATTTTTATACATAAAAAGATTTAAGGAAAAAATATTTTTTAATTATAATTTACATAGAAAATATTCCTTGGAGTATATTTTACTCCATAAAAGTTTGTTATGAAAATTAAAAATCCATTTTACATTTTATAGTAAAATTTTTCAAATATAATTTCCTCTGTTAACAAGAAGTTTTAAAAAATGAAAATATGAATGTAATTATAAACTTAATACCATAGATCTTAATACCATATAAAAATATAAACAAAAAAATCATAACGAGATGAAAATCATACATGAAATACGCAATAAAACCATACATCAACTTAAAATGAATTTACTAACCTGATTTTGAGAGCGGTGTGTTATTACTCTCGGCATTTTAATTCGGTATATTCATAGCACTTATCAAAACACATATCAATTAATTGCACATTATTATTAAAAACAATATCATAATCAAAAACTTCTTATTAATTTCGAAAAAACACTACACTTCACTTCCCGCACGGACATTTTTTTTAAAGAAAAATACACGTTTATTTTAAAATTATCTAAAAATCAATTAATAAATTACTCTCACAATTTTAAATTAATCTTCTTTCTGTTTTGTTAAATAGAAATAATAAATATTTTTCACAAAACGTTTAAATGAACACTTAAATTCAACATAAAATGTATGAAATAGTACAAAAATAAATTTATAAACAATTCAGAATGTATAATCCTGTATCTGTAATGGCTACGTTTGAATTAATGTCAGTTACATATTTAAATGTTACCTTGCTGTTTATTGGTCGTCAATTTGACATGCGTATTATGATTTTTCTGCCTATTTTATATTTGGAATGATTAATAGAGATACATATGCAGAAGAGATATAAAATGAATTTTCATTTCTGTAATCATATTTTTTATGAAAATAAAAGTAATATATAGTTACTAGAAAAAATCAATTTCTAAGTAAATTTTCGTTTAACTATAATTTGTAAAAAAATATACAATAACTTTTTCATTTCTATGATCATCAACTTATAATTAACAGTATTTTCAATATTCGTTTATTTAGTAATATAAAAATTATTATTTAATAAACAATAAATTATCACCGCTAAATTATTTCAATTAATCATTATTTTTATGTTAAACTTATACATATTTTTTAACCATATTCAAAATAATGTGATATTAACATTAATATTTAATTTATTATTAATATAAAATAATACTCAATTACAAATATATATATATATATATATATATATATATATATATATATATAACGAATTAGTTCCTTTAATATTAATTTAATCTATAAAGTTTTAAAATTTATATCAAACTAATTGTTGTTTTATAACACCATTTTAAAGTTTTAATGGAAACTTGTACATTAATGTGATCTTGATTTCTATAATTGTGTTATTATTGAGAATATTTTTTATTATGATCAGTTAGGAAATTCGTCGTATTTTTTTGTTAATTTTAATTATAATTTTACATTAAATAATGATATTTAAATATAAAAGATAAAAAAGTCTTAAAATTCCTAAAAGTAGATGGAGAATGAATTCAGAAGAAATGTTTTATTGTGCTTATAAGAGATAAATGTGTATAAAATAAAATAAAATTAATTTAAAAGATGTCTTAAATGCAAATTACTGATAAAATGTATTAAATAAATTATTTTTTTAAAAAAAGGGAGTTAACTACGTATTCTATGAAATTTAATACGTCATTCAGTCATTACCAACCGTTCAGATGACGAATTTGACATATTGTCATGTTTATTTTCTTTTCTTTTTGAGTATTGTGCTAAAATAAAGTATTTGATATGAGTTTAATGTTTAATACTTTTATATATCAAACATAAGTACTTTCTGTGTAATCTTTTGATTTATGTGTGAGCAAATTATTTTGTGTAATGTTTTTGAACTGGCTGGACTTTAAAAAGTAATAATAGACATTCATTTCTAATAAAGTTATAAATATATGAGTGTTATACAAAAATGAATCGAAGAAGAACAAATAATTTCACATACGTGAGCTCGTGTGTTAAGTATATGATATTTTTTCTGAATTTCATATTTTGGGTTAGTATATAATTCTTTGTATGTCATTTGATTTAACATTTGATAAAATAAATACGATTTTCAGTTATTCGGAGGATTGTTAATTGGAGTCGGTTTTTATGCATTTTGGGATAAATGGAAGTTAACAGGATGGGTCAAATTAGAAACAGTTTATGATATAATATTAAATATATCTTTGGTTATGGTAATCACAGGAGCTGTAATATTTATTGTTAGTTTTGCTGGATATGTTGGAGCACTTCGTGAAAACACCTGTCTGTTGAAATTTGTTAGTAATATTATACCAGTTTATTAAATCAGTATTCATTTTTTTAATATATTTTATTTTACTATATAATGTATCATCATCAATTGTTATATTGCTGTCATGTCTTATAACATTTCATAAAGTATTTCACACACTGTCGTTATGTCTGGAAAGTAAGAGTTTATATGAAAACATACAATTTTTTTATTTTGTATATGATTCTTCATTTTAGATTGAAGTAGTATTTATTTATAAGTATATTGTATAAATATATATATTTTATGAATATATTTTTCAATTTTAGTACTCCTTGTGCCTGTTGATATTCTTTTTACTAGAAATGGCTATAGCTATTGTGGGATTTGTTTTTCCACATACGATGCAATCAATGCTTGAAGAAAGTTTTACAGATAAAATAATTCACACATATCGAGAAGATGTAGATCTTCAAAATTTTATTGACTTTGCTCAGCAGGAAGTAAATATATTTGCAAATAACATTTCCAAGTGGTTTTCCTTTTCTAATCGAATGGATAATTTTAGTTTCGTTGCTGTGGTCTCAGTTCGGAAGGCTACATGGATTGGTCGAAAAATGAATACTTCAACTGTTCGTCTCCAAGCGGTGAAAAATGTGGTGTACCGTTTTCATGTTGTAAAAATGCGACTAACATAAGTTCCGGTTTAGTGAATATTATGTGTGGTTATGACGTTCAAACATTACCAGTAAGTTGAAACATAACTGAAAATAGTTCTGTTTAGTGTTGCTGTTTAATTGCTTTTATTGAACTTAATTGCAGGTTGCTGAAGCAAGTAAAAAAGTTTGGACATCAGGTTGCATTGAAATTGTTAGATCTTGGGCTGAGCGAAATTTGTATTTTATTGCAGGTGTAGCACTCGGTGTTGCATTATCCCAACTTTTGGTTATATATTTGTCAAAAACCCTTGAGGGACAAATAGAACTGCAAAAATCTCGATGGACTAAATGAAATATCTTTATCGGGGCTATTGGGCCTTGTGAATATATTTAAAACATATTTTTCTTTTTTTCTCTTTTATATCACTTAACTGTATAGCTATAAGTCTTTTGAGATATTTTATATGTTTGTCTCTTTTATTTAATAGAACAATTATGATAAGTTACTCTATGAATTTATATCAGTATATTTGGTATTATTCATAAATTTTATATGTTATTCAGTAACCCTGTATTTATTAATTACAGTTAAATTAGAGATAATTAAAAAAAATACAATGTTTTTAATTATAGTGAATAATAATAGAATAGCTAATAATCATTATTAGCCAAAGTAATGTGATAAAATATGAGAATTTTATTGTGCACAATTCTATATTTATATTAATATAATTTTTTATATAATTTTTTCAATTAGTATTCAATAAAAGTTTGAAATGTGTACATTGGTAATAAAAATAAGTTAATCTCTTCTGTATTTATTTTATTTCTTCTACGACTTAAAAGTTCATTTTATTCGAATCTATTATTCAGAATTGTATTTTTTTTGTAGTACAAATTGTTTGAATTATATTTTTTTCAGATTTTGTTGTAAATTAAATTTATGTTTATATTATCTTATTATAATTTTTTATAGTCATATCTTTGGTTTTAAGAATTGGTTGGTAATAAAACCATGTCTGAAAAGGTTTCTCAAACAAAAAAGTTCACAAGCTTTTATTAAAACCTCTTTATATTTAAGGTTGATAATTCTTTTTGGTAATTCGTTTTTAACTTTATTATGTTTAAAATTATCTTAAACAATATGTAAAAACATCAATTTTAAACAAATAGTTAATATAATAAGTCATTTTCATAACTATTTAATGAAAAATATATTATTTTTATACTTCAAAAAAGATTGTTTAAAAAAATTACATAGTATTGTGCATATTATAGTTATATTTGTATTATATACATGTATTGTATATACGTATATACATATATATATATATATACATATATTTATATATATATATATATATATGTTTACATAAGATGAAATGCCAAAATTTAAAATTGTATAATTAAAGTTTAATATTGACGGATTATCAAAATTTATTAGAAAAAAGGATATATTTAAATTTTTTTACCTTATGTAATAAAATTGATAAATATAGTATGAAAAAAATACTAAAACCTTTTTTTAGAATAGTAGTTTTTGTTAATCAAGTTCGTCCATTACTCTGTACATAAGTATATATATATAATATATAAATGTCAAAATATTATGTCAATTGACTTGAAATTAAGCAGAAAAAAAAATCATAGATTAGATAATCTCATTAAGTTAATATGCATTAATAATTATGTGTGCATAGAACTTGTACAGATTTGAATATAACTTAAAATGTAGTATAAAAATTCGAATACATTTTTATTTTAAATACTTTGTAAAATAATAATATTGTTAATATTAGATTGTTATTTTCAACTATGATTTGATTGACCGTCATATTTAGAAATAAATTCGAATAGAATAGTATTTATTTAAAAATATTTAATTCATCAAATAATTACAAAGTTTATGTCTGTAGATGGTACAAAATTGTATTTCAAATACTCATTATCATCAGGATTTAATTATCTGTATATTTTTAAGCAGTGAAGCCCATAATAAATTTGTCTGTATGTCAATTTTTATCTTAGAAAAGTTAATAAAGTTAAATAAATTTTTATTACAGTCATCTAAATTTTCATATACAATTTGCTAGTCATAAATTATATAGAATAGACATACACATACAGAAGTATTATTGAAGCGATCAGTAAGAATTGAATTCCACATAAATTGATGAATGGACCGAACAAATTCATGAATTATATTTGAATATTAATATGGAAGAAATGCACAAACAATTCCTTATAATTTTTTAATAATCAATGTATTATGAATGCATGCATGATGTGTGTATGTATGTATAAATGTGTTTGTATATATATATACACACCATTAATTATTTTTTACCAATTATTGTTAATAATTTTATATAATTGTGAAAAATTAAATATATTCTAGTGCATCAAAATAAAAATATTGTTTTACCATTATTTCTTCAATAAAATCGGATGTTTTCAGAACTTATGTTAAAAGTGTATGAATAGATCATTTTTAATTATGAGAATATTATATAATGAAAACTTATGAAACAAAACACCAATTTATATTTTGACAATACTTGTTTGAAGGTAACATTTTCCCATGCAATTATGAATTTATACATAATACTTAAATAATACATTTCAAATAATCTACTGTAGAATACATTTTCTGTCCAACATTAAATGGTACAGAAATAAAAATTATTTTATCTCCGATTATCAATTAATTCCAACATTTCAAGCAAGTGTTATTGTTGAACATTTGAAACATAAAAAAATAGTCAAACATTATTAACTATTTAACATCATTTATAGTGTTTTTTTTAAAAAAAAATGTGGAAAATAATCAGAAAAAATAAAAAATGTAGAAAATACCAAAAATAATATTGCTATATTTGAATATACTTATAATGTGTATTTAAAATAAAAATACAAATAAAATGTATAAAATATTTATTTACAAATCATACATACTTATATAAATTATATTGTTTATTGTTCTAGTTATTTACATAAAAAAATTGATCAACAATTTATAATTAATTTTAGATATCTGAAATGTTGACAAGTTGTTATATCCATTCTAAATATTTTACATGAAAAACAATGGCAAGAAAATTAATACTTATTGTTTATACAATATGACATAAATTAATTTTATATTCATTACATATTTAATGTTAAGTATCACGTTTGTTTGGCACAATATTTTGATTTATTTTGTTAACATTCCTATTTTATAGAATTGTGAATTTTCCTTCAACTTGACTATGATCTATTAGGTTATTGTCATAAAATGAATTTAAAATATATATTATATAATGTTGATAAAATTGGACTATTGATAAAAAAAAGCCTCATTGTACTATAATGACCAATTCATTTTCTTTGAACTTAAAAATACGATTTTTTATAAATTTTAAAATGAGATATGGAGAAAATAATTTCAACCTATTATTAATTTCATATAAAAATCTTTAAGTAATAATGAATATGTTAATAAGTTTATATAGCTCAATAAAAATTTAATTATAGAGTAATAAAATTGTTGCACTTATTGACAAATTATGATTGTATGTATCCATTTACTACATTATGTGTTACTTTTATAACTATTATTTTAAAATATTATTAGTGTTAAAATATGCCATTTTTAAACATTTAGTTCTTATGTAGATTCATTGATGTGTTTTCAAAATTTACATAAATATCTTTTAATGATTACATCATTTTATCACACGGTTTATTCGACAAAAAAAAGAATAAAAATATCAACTCATTAAAAATTTTTCACACACACACACATACGTAACATACATATATATATATATATATATATATATATATATATATATATATATATATATATATATATATATATATATATAATTTAATAACAAAATATATTTGCTGAATTTTTATTTATGATTAACATAAAAATTTACTTTTTACCATTTAATGGCATCCACAACTTTTTACCACAATATTTCTATATTTTCTTAAGACTACATCAGTATCATCTGCAAAGTACAAAACAGATATTGCAGATAATTTTGTTGGTGCACAACAAGGTTTTGGAACTTCTTTTGGATTCATTAAATGAACCAAAGTTTGTACAATTGCATGATTTGTTGCATTCATATGTGCATTCAGTGGGAAATTGCATTCTCCTTTACAGTAAAATGCTTCAAATCCTTGAGGTGCAATAATCCAGTCCTATAATGAATAACTTATTAAAATTTAAATAATCATTCAAATTCATTTTTATTGTACTATTAACCTGCCATTGTAGTTCTTTGAAACTAACATACAACATTTGGATTTGACAGTTTCTTGATATCTGCTGACTTGCTTCTGAAATAATATTCAAATAATTATTTTTAATGAAATCACTTACTAATTAAGACTTTATACAAACATTTTACACTGAGTTTTTTTAATAATTTGAAAAGGACAAAAATACCATTTGATTGTAAATAATATGCTGGGTTGGATGGGCTATATTCTGATTTTGCCTTTCTTGTTGTGCCACGTGGTTTTCTAACTTTGACTAAGTGTGGAGATGATTTAAAAAACACTACTAAAAATGGCTGTTTATCATCATCATCACCTTTCACACTAATTAAACCAATTTCTTCTGTTTTTATTTCATGAGCTAAAATTATATGTAAAATAGATTGCTATTAACTTTTCTAAATTAAAATGATTATTGATTTAATTCCTATAATACCTGGATTTTCTGCTGGATGAACAGATAAATATAGTCCTTTATTGGAGTGTGGAAAAGCAACCCAGGAATTAAATGAATCTGTAATATTAAATTCCAACCATCCTACATGATTCAATGTTGTATTCAATGCAGTAATGAATTCTAATTCTCTTTCACTGAAATGAAATTTACTTTATTTTTTTTTACACATTTGAGGCTAGAGTAGATTTCTAAATAAGTTATGTTTTCATTTTTTACTTCAATAAAATTCAAAATAAAATGCAAATAGTATACTTAATATAAAACTTTACCCCCGGTCTGATTTTGTAACTTGATATACAGCAATTGTGTATTTAGTATCATCATCAGGTAATATATAATTCTGATAAATACGCAACTCTGCATCTAAGACCATTTCACCAGCTGGTACTTCTGAGACATCAAACCAGAGCCTCTTTCCACGCTCATGACGTACACCACTAACATGTTTATCTATAAAATAGAATATTTTAGATAGAAAACAAAGATTAAATACTAAGTTGAAGTTAATCTCTTAGTTAAATTTAAGTAAGTTAATATAAACATGCCTTTTTATTTTGGTTCTTTATTAAGTTTTTTTTGAAGTAGAATAATTAATTAATTATATATATAAATATATATATATATATATATATATATATATATATATATATATATATATATATATGTATGAGATAATTAAAGAATATTGCTACATATGTGTACTTAAATTTTTCTCTCTGTTTTATAAATTAAGAAGGAATTAATATTGAAAGTAATATAAGTGAAAAATGAAATTAATTACAAAATTAGCAATAAATATCTTTTTAGAATTCTGGTTGTTATCTAACTATGAAATAAATAAATAAGTACAATTTACCATGGCTTTCAAAAGTCATTACAGCATCAACAATATTTAAATCTTGATGGGTAATATTGAGATCTGCACTACGAGTTAACCTAGATGGCGAATTCTCTTTTTCCATTAATGATTTGTATATCTCGATCATGTATTTCGTTGCAGACTTTTTCAGTTTTGCACTAGACGAAATTTTATGAGGCGGTCTGTTAGGAAGTCCTAATATATTTAAAAGTTCTGTTTCCATTTCTTGTTTTTCTGAACGAGTTAGTTCATGCTGCATAATTGTTTGATCCAGTCCATTGTCAATATATATTCCCGAACTAATACTATCGCTTTCCAGCACATTCTCAATTAGAACAACACTTAAGACGAATATAAATGTCGAGGACCACATTTTTATTTATTAGTGGACATTCACATTTAAAATTTGAACATGACAAAAAACATTTAACACACTTATGTACTTTAAAAACCACTAGTTAATATTGTTTTAAGTAATGAACATAATACACATTTGTGCAATTTATTTGTCAAACTTTATTTCTTCCTGTTAAAAAATACGTCGTTCATAAATACTTCCTCAGTTCGTATCTACTCATCGCAATGTTGAGTATATTTTTTATTACTATTTACTTTTCTACCATATTGTTTTATGTATTCTCAACTTTTTTTTTATTCAAATACCTCAATCAAGTTATTTCATTGACTAGTGTTCATCGTCACTGAGTAACTACTGTAATCGTCAAAGAATGGACCAATAGTACTTGTGAACGAGTGGATTTCACAAACCTGTTTATTATTTTTCAAAATAAACTTTTATACATTTACACTGTTTTCTATTTCATTTGATATTTTATAACGATGCAGATATGGAAAATAATTATCATCTATTTTCAAGGACATTCTCGGTTTAAACAGTGGACATTTAACAACGGATATTTTTGTAAATAATTATATCGTAAATTACATTTTATCTACATAATAAAAAATAAATACATACTAGTAAATATACGAACACACTTTAAAAAATGAATTTACTCGATAGATCTGATTCTGTGAAAATTTAAACTTGTTTAGTTTTTTAATAAAATAAGGAATTTTTAATAATACTACTATTATTTTTATACGTAATAATTTCTCTTAAATTTATATATTTTTTTACATTTAGTCTTGTTGCTTTATTGTATATAAATCCATTAAATTGTTGATTAATATGTAATGAGTTTGTATTAGATCTTAGGATGATCAAATATTTTCCCAAATGGGTTATTAAAAATAATTTGAAATCTAGTATATCAATTTACGATCTAGATTATTAAACTTTAATCGAGTAATTTCATTATTTATGCAAACACAATAATTTTCATTTATAACAGAAATAAATTGATCGAGAAAGAAAAAAAAATGAAAATTCAAAGTTCCAAACTTGAATAAAAAATGGTTGACTAAGATAAACGCATAAACTGTTAATTGTAATAAAACAGGATAAAAAAATAATCCATATTAAGATCAATATAGTTATGTTATACGTATTTTCAATAAAACACATCAAATATTAACTTACTAAATCATATCAAATATTACTTACTATTTTACATACTGTCATCTTTATGGAGTAAATTATAAAAATCTTCATTTTTTATTTTTATACTTTTTGATTAGATTTTTTTATGGTTTAAGTGAAAATAAAAAGGTAAGAGATCATTATTTTGTTTATTTTTTGTTATGGAAAAAGGACCTGCTGGATCCTTGAAGCGTAGTGTGTAAAAATAAACATTTCTGCACCCTAGTGTTCTGAGAATGATGGCATCGTTATCGAAATGGCTATAAACAATAGACAGAAATATTCAATAATCAATTACTAACATTTTTAATGTAAAAAAGTTTTGTGATTTGTGGGCTGTGAAAAAAAATTATTTCTAAAAAAAATATTTAGCAACAGAGAATTCAGCTACAAAGTCAAAAATTATTGTGATTGTACATATTGATCACAAGAAAAATTGTTAAATCTAAAATTCCTAATAAATCAGTATATTGATATACGAGTAAATTACTTATAAAAATAAAAACATTTTTTTCTTATTATAGTTTACATTCAAAACTAAAAAATATTAATTTTATACAACTTGCCTATGTAATAACGTGAACGATAAATCGTCAACTAATTTTTTTAAAAATGCGTGCATTTAATTATGTAAAATTGTTCTATTTTCAAACATTGAAGGTGACTCATGCTAATTTAAACTTTTGACTTAGTCACATTCGAGGAATAAGTCATTATTATGAGGATATAATAGTTTATTATTGTTCCATACAATGTTCCGCAGACTGTTCTGCTGTGTATCATTCATACCTGTACTTTGTATATTTTTCTTCTCTGTTTATGATCGATATTTTAATAGAAGCTAAAATTATAAAGCGTTGTAGTATAGTATCCGATTAAATCTTCAAATCAAAAAGAGTTTCATTTCTTATTTCTAATTTTATAAATTAAAACACTATATTTACAAAAGAAAATACACATAGCATATTTTAATATTATCTGAATGTAATTTTATGTCTTTTTATTCAATATGGTCAACAAATAAAATAAAATATACACAAATACATTAAAAGTATTTTTATTTATACTGATTTTAGAAACTGATTAAAAATATAATATTTTATTAAATTATTTTTACAAAATGTTACTTAATAATGATACACAAATATTAAATTATCATTATTAATAGATCGTCATTTAATATATTTTTTAAAATAAATAAATCTATAATCTTTACAACCACAGATAAATTAAAAATAAACATTTTAATGACAACCACAGCGTTTAACTACAATATTTCGATATTTTTTAAGAACTACATCGCTGTCGTCAAGAAAGAATAAAACAGATATAGCAGACAGTTTTGTTGGCGCGCAGCAAGGTTTTGGAGCTCTATAAGGTGTGATTAAATGGACTAAAGTTTGAACAATTGCATGATTTGTTGCATTCATGTGGGCATTTAATGGAAAATTACATTCTCCTGTACAGTAAAATGCTTCGAACCCTTGGGGAGCTATGATCCAATTCTATAAAAACAAACATTTTTGATTGTACGAAAATATCAAATTATTATATTTATACTTACTTGCCATTGTAATTCTTTAAAACTAACATATAACATTTGTATCTGACAATTTTTCGACATTTGATTCGATTCTGAAACAAATTTGAATTATGAAGATTTTAAATATAGCAATTATTTATTTATTAATTAAATATGAATCAAATAATTGAATAAATAATTATTGTTTAACTATACTTCAACAATTAATTGTAATATTATATTTTACTAGACTAAAAATAATTTATAGTCCTCAGCGTAGGATTTAGACAGGGGTAACATGGGCCACTACTAAGGGCCGCAAATTGAAAATCTGGAAATTTTATTTTCAATCATGATTTCAATTTTGAGGTAGCTCAAATAAGAAATAAAAAAATAAATCTAAAAATTTGTGTAGCTCAAATTTTGTTTAGGATGGTAGGGAAAGGGACGGCATATGATTGGTGGCCCAAAGACGGCACCTAGTTGAAATCTGGCCCTGGCAGTCATTAAACAAACGATAAAATATAATACGTTATAATTTTGATCTCACTAATTAAAAATACCGATCATTTGTGAAAAATATGCTGTATTAGATGCACTCATTTCAGATTTTCTTCTTCGGCCAGTTCCACGAGGTTTTCTTATTTTGATTGATTGCGGGTATGATTTAAAAAATGCTACTAAAAACGGTTGTTTATCATCGTCGCCTTTCACACTAACCAAACCTATTTCTTCTGGTTTAATTTCATGAGCTGAAACAAGAGGAAATAGTTAATTTATGATTTGTTAATTCTCAATTATTTAATCAATTTATATGCATGTTACAATTAACCCATTTTTGTAGATAATTTTGACAATTTATTTAAAAACAGATAATGTTTTTTTAATGATTTTTATTAGAAATGTTCTGCTGTTTGGGTTAATTTGATGGTATATTTTAACGAATAAATTCTAGCACCGCTGATTTAAGAGGTTCCATTTATGTAATATTGTTAATAATTACCTGGATTATCGGTTGAATGGACTGATAAATACAATCCTTTATTTGAATGTGGAAATGTGATCCATGAAATAAAAGCTTCTGTAACATTCAGTTCGAGCCATCCTTCATGACTAGTTGTTGTGTTTACTGATGTAATAAATTCTAATTTTCGTTCACTGAAAACATATTTATTTTAATATTACTTACGTATTTCAAATATAATATTTTTTACGATAAAAATCGAATAAATG
Source organism: Acanthacorydalis orientalis (assembly GCA_034766995.1). Classification (NCBI taxonomy): domain Eukaryota; kingdom Metazoa; phylum Arthropoda; class Insecta; order Megaloptera; family Corydalidae; genus Acanthacorydalis; species Acanthacorydalis orientalis. The sequence continues at coordinate 26,893,109 of CM068322.1, read as the reverse complement.
CATTACAATATGTCATATTTATTTTAATATTGGATTGAAAATTCTTTCTTACTTTTGAAAATGCATCTTATTATTTTCAACCTTATTACTTTCGGAAATGAATTTTTTACTCAGCTATAAACCATACATTTTTTCTGAACAAAAATATTCAATAATTGATTATTGATCATTTTTTTTTATTTCTTATGCATACTTTGATGCTGATGCCATCACTCTCTTGAATCGTTAAAATACAGAAAAATAAAAAAAAAATGTGTTCAGTGCTATGAGAATAATAGCATCGCCATCAAAATGCATATTAACAACAATCTGAAGTAATAAATAATGAATTGGAGAATATTTCTGATTAGAAAATAAATTGTTATTTTTGAAGGAGTGAAAATCATTTTTAAAAGAGATTTCAGTCACACTGATTAAAACAATATTGTATATGTTTTAATAAAAAAATACATTTTTTATTTGAAAACTTACCTATCCGATTCGATTACTTGATAAACAGATATGGTAAAATTATTTGCAATTTCTTGAGTTGAGAAACAGTTTTGATATATACGAATTTCTGCTCCTATGACTACTTCTCCAGCAGGTATTTCCGAGACATCGAACCACAGTCTCTTTCCACGTTCATGTCGAACACCATTTACATGTTTGTCTAAAAAAGGAACCAAAATATCATTGATTTTTTTGATTCTCAATCAGTTTTCATTTTTTTTCATCCAATTTTTATATTTGAACGCTATGTTATTTTGAAATTAATTTGAATTACTTGTAATTATAATTTGTAAATATTGTAATACTAATAATATAGGAAGACAAGTCAAACGTAAAGAAATATTAAAAAAAATAATCATTTGTAATATCTTAATTTAAACGGTTTTTTTTTTATATTATGATAGTCCCCATTGACTTAAATATACTTAATCTTGTATTTAAAATTGAAAAATAAGTCAATAGTTAAAATTAATAGGTCTTAATCCAAAAACTCGTGTAACTTTTAACTCATCAGAATGTTTTTCATAATAATTCATTTTTTTGATTGATAAAGAATCATCAGCATTGTTTAAAATTTTTAAAGAAACATGTTTTTTTTTCTAAAGAAAATACTTTTTTCTAATAATTATTACTGTAAAATTGTACTATAAAAAGTGAATTATTTTTATAGTATATGAAAGTAATTAATTTCATTTTTATAATTTTTTTGAACGTTTTGAAATGATCGAGTTAATTGTTTTTTTAAAGATAAAAGAATGATTTTAGGTATTTTAAGAGTGTTTTTTAAGATTTTTAATTAGAATGTAATATTAGATATAATTCGGTTATCAAAAAAAGTACAAACATAAAATAATGTGAATGATGATTTTTGGTATATGTTATATAATGATTAGTAAAGTATTTATTAATAATTAATTAATAATTTAATTCATAAACGAGTACATTTTTAAAAATAAATTTAATTTTTAATTTTATTTGACGGTATTTGATTTTTTTTGAATGTTTAAACCTATAAAATTTATTATGAAAAAAAATTATAACTGAAAATCAATCCAAGCAAATAAAAAAAAATACAAAAATTTTGGATTTTTGTTATAAAAATTAGAAAGCGAATAGCATTTTTTTAATAATAAATGTATGTTTCTGACAAAATTAATAAATTTTATTATATATATATATATATATATATATATATATATATATATATATATATATATATATATATATATATATATATATTCGAATGTGTCATAAGAATCGATAAATTACCTTGACTTTCAAATGTCATAACAGCATCGATTGCATTTAAATCCTGTTGCGTAATATTGAGTTCTGCATTCCTTGCTGACCTACTTGGCGAATTCTCTTTTTCCATCAGTGATTTATAAATCTCGATCATGTATTTCGTAGCAGCTTTTTTCAGTTTTGCTCGCGAAGAAATTTTTTGAGGCTTATTAGGAAGTCCTAATATATTCAAAAGTTCTGTTTCCATTTCTTGTTTTTCTGTACGAGTGAGTTCATGGTGCATTATTGTTTGATCTCGTCCATTATCGATATATACTCCTGATTTAACACAATTACTTTCAAACACATTTTCGATTAAAAAAATATATAAAATCAAAACTAATTTTGAAGAGTGCATTTTGATTCCTATTTGAATTCAAATTTAATATATCACATTGTAAAAGGAATGTACCATAAATTTTAAATATAATCTATGTATATATATTTTTTTTTTGTATAGAATAATACTCTTTCAGTAGTGAAATTATGAACAATAAGAGATAAATTTGACTGTCTACTAAACACTGACTTTTTCACGTTTGAATAGATTCCCTTATTTTATTTACCTGGACAATGGGACATTGACTTTTTTTTACATAATAGCATTGTGTTCTACCGTTCTATCATATTGTTATATGTATTTTTAACTCTTTTTACTTAGTCTGGTCATTACTGTTATAACACGCGTTCGATGCCACCAAGTAACTTAGTATTGTAATTTAAAGCGAACCAATAGTTCTTCTGAAATAGTAGGTTTACAAACCTGTTATTTTCTAGAAATAAACAGAGATCTTATACACAGCATATAATATTTTCTGTTTCTTTTAATGTTCCAAATATGTTTGTATACTGAAATATATTATTTACCTGCTCTCAAGGACAGTATTGTTTGGAGAAAAATGTTGAAATGTTAAGAATTTTTAATAATTACTTCCATCTTCCGTAAAATTGTGAATATGATTTATTGATCTGAAATTATTACTAGAATGTTATTGTATTGTAAACTATAAATAATTATTTTTGCAGTTATATTTGCTTTAAATATATAGAAGTTGTATAATTGATTTTTGTAATTTAATTACATTAGTCAAATTTCTTAGTGTTATTTTTTTTAGGGATTAAATATTTTTTATAGTATATATGTCAAGTTCGATTATTTTAATATTTTATGGAAATTTATTATTTTAACATATAATTATATTTTTTAAGCGATAAAATTTAATATCTGTTAATAATTACTTAGAAAAAATATTATTTGTTGATGATTTATATTTTTTTAATTTGGTCACACACATACATATGCATGTATATATATATATATATATATATATATATATATATATATGTACATGTGTATGTAAATTTAAAATTTATTGCACAAAAATAATCAAAGTTCAAAATCAATTAAATTTCAATTTTTCAAGCTATAAAAGCGGATGTTCCATTTTTATACATTCAATAAATGCTACTACATATTTTTTAAGGAATAGTATTTTAAGATTTTTTACATTTACAGTATTAAAATATTTTTTTACAATTCTTTTTTGATATTTTCTTGTTAACTTTTTGCTTTTACTGCTAAAACACAATTTTTATCTATTAATTCATTTTATCATTCCTGGATACTTGTTAAATAATTTTAATCAAGAAAGTAAGAGATCATTTTATTGAATATGAAATGTAAGAACGAATTTTTAATAATTTATTTTATAAAAGAGTATTGAAATAAAGCACTGATTAAAATATCGCAATTAATATTTATTACACAATAATCTAATTATACATTTTTATAACAATAGGCTATAAATAATATGTTTATATTTCAAAATATAACAAACACATTTGTGTCTACCATATATGTGAATTGACTAAAAAAATTGGTCTATAATTAATACATGTTTATATTTTTAACATACGAAAACAAAATTTAAATGTGTATATTACTATAACGCATTGTAAATATTTAAAAATTAATTTCCTACGAAATAATCGTTTAACCATTTACATGAAAGAAATGTTCTTATAAGGTTTTGTATAATTGAGCAATACATATGTAGGGTATAAAATCTTAGAGGTTAATCGTAATTAGTTTAAAAAATAAATATTCGCTACAAACGTATCGTTTATAACAATTTATATAAAATTCTGTAACTGTTGTGGGTGGTATGTAATGTATTAGTGATAATGAATTAAAATTGTTTGGTTAGATGTTCGATTTTGTCTACAATTTATTTCATATATCTATATATTTTTTTAGTTTTGGTTCCTACATAAGCGCATACGAATTTCTATTACAGTGTTTTTCAATGTAATATTTTCTTTACAGATATGTAGTTTTGACAAAAAATTAAAAACATTTCAGACAATCAAAAATATATATATGTATATACGCCTTTTCAATAAAAACTAATCATATTCCATTCTTTACTTACATTTAATGTGTGCTGATACACACAAATAGTGCCGACATTAATTTATCGATAAATAAAAATTGTTCAACACATAGGGAATTGCACTCTATAATTACTTAACAATTATTTTTTTTTTTTATTAAACTGGTCTGAAAATCTATGAAATCATTTCAACAATTAGAAATTATACACATTCATCTATAACGATATTTGATTTCAAATTAAATCTTTCATATAATTTTTATATCTAAGGATATTTTATATAAATATTCTGTACTAATAAAATCATTTTTGAATATAAAAGTAACAATGATTTAACAATAAAATCATTACATTATCTCTCTTACAAATTAATGATAAATGTAATACTATATAGTAAATATTATTTAATTTTTAAGTACTCTAGGCCATGATAAAATTTAAAATCAAAGAACAATTTCAATAAATCTCTATTTTTAAACGAACAATTCGAAGTACATGTACTATTGTGAATTTAAAACAAATCTATTTACATAATACGTGAATACTAGGTAGTTCTTCATATATAAATTAGTAAATATGTCAACTGCACAAAATAAATCTATATACATAAATAATTCAGAGTGTAATTAATGTCATAATATCTAAAAATATTTTTTATATATATTATTAATTTCTTTATTTTAAAATTACATCACCAGTGTGTTTGCTGTTTGAATTCATAGTTTCTCAAAAATACCTCTTGAATGTTCTTGCTTAACGTCTAATCATTTCAATTCTTAATTCGAAATTTTCTTAAATATCTCATATATATATATATATATATATATATATATATATATATATATATATATATATATATATGATTTATAAATAGTTATTTCTATTTTTATATAACACTAATATAAATATGTGACTTGTATACTATATAAATATATATATATTTAATACTCTTAAATAATTTCTTGACTTTAGACGAGACTCTATTTCAACAATAATCAATTAAAATTTCTATAATCAACATGAAATTATTTAAAAGAATTCATAAATGGAATATATCTAATAATTAATGATTAATATTTATTATTTTTATTGATTAATAAATGCTGCTATAAATTCCTGCTTAAAAATGTTGAAATCAAAGAAAAACTAATTATTTAAAAACATAAGAAATTATACACACATTTTATACAAATGTGTAGAAACTAAGGTGTAAGTATTTATTTTACACGTATTTATTATCTATTCAGTGTTTTTACTTATCACAATTGCATAATAAATCTTTTTCTTTCTTATATTTACATATAAAATTCAATTTGTTTGCTACGGTACCAAGTTCGATTAATTTTTTAATTTTCTTGTCAAAATTCTAGTCATATTTAAAATATGTTTAATATTTTTTCAAATGCAATAAGATTGTACAAGAACTTAAAACTAAAATAAATGCCAATAGATTCGAATGTAAAGTTTTAAATGTTAGTCCAACTAAAAAGGACTAACATTGAGATTAAATATTGAGACTAAAAGATCAAAATTAAATAATTACATATTTTTTTGAAGAGTTTTGTTCTAAGGAAGAAGAATGTATTGATCAAGTGAAACAATTTATTAATTTGTTCAATTCATTTCGTGTTCATGAAAAAAAATTTTTTACAATAAAAATGTGAATAAAACACTGTTCTGTTTGAATACCTATATTTTGAAATTATGAATTTTTATTTTGATATTTGATATTATTATTCAGTAAATGTTTTTTAAAAAACTACTTTTCAATATTTTAATTTATACAAATATATTTTTTTAGACATTTGAAAGGGCTTTGTCAAATTACTTTTGAATTAAACTCTGTAAAATTTGTAACATGTTAATATTTGAGTCATTCTCAAAACGACAAATGCCTTTTAAAATATATAAAAAAAATCATTCCAGTTATTTTCCAAAATATTTTGTGATATATATTTTTTTATTGAAATTTTTAACATATAATAATTTGTTTTATTACTAACATTGGTTACTGATAAATAATTGGTAAATAAATAAAAGAAAAATTCACAGTAAGGCTGATTTAACAATACTTTGGTCTTAAATAGTTTTAAATTAAAATTGACTTTTAGAGGAAATATAATGTGTATATTTACTTTTTGAATGAAAAGGAAATAACAGAAAACTCTTTTTAATTATGAGTCTAGGGAAGAGTATATGAACTATTTGAAAGTTTTTTTTAATATAAGTTAATCATATACATTCGCGTTATTTCTAATAGTAATTTTTTATTAAAAAGTGTGCTTAAATAAACTTATAAAGAATGTACTCAATTTTATATTTTTTGCAAAAAATAAATGCAATGCTGAAAATTCTTTTTTTTATATGAAAAAAACAATCTAACGGATGTCTTTTTAAATTTCAATTCAAAATGTCTATATGTGAAAAATTCTGTATTGTCAATTATATTTTTTTTATTTTCTCGTTTCAATTTGTTGAATATAATGCGAATTTACTACAAATTGCACTTCAACGATCTTTATTCTTCATTTTAGATTTAATAATAGTTTTATTCTATTGCTGTTCTCTAATTCTATTTTCAACTATCCTAAAACACTACCAACAGATCAAAAATTGATAAACTAATGCTGTGTTCTATGTTTGTTCTAACTCTTTTTGTAGTAATTAATGTTTGGCCCACAATTTTTTAGAACATTTTCTTGTGTTTTTTTAAAGCGACAGTTATTTGTATTTCTAGTCTATTTTTTATATTGTTTTTTCGTTTCAAATCGACTCAGTGTGCAACGTCTAGTAGTTGAATTTGTTTAGAAAAGGAGTAGCTACCCTTGTAAATGTTCCTTTGTTGGCAGTGATTTTATTATTTATTTAATTTCTAATACATATGTGAGTGATAACTGTATTTTATTTTCCTGTGAATAAATTTAAAGAGAGTTTCATGAATCTATAAGAAAGAAAATTTATATAAAACATGGATTTGACTAAAAATTAATTTTACAATAAATTTTATTTGAAAAAAATATATTTATGTATATTATTGTACGGCTATTTCAGGCAATTAATCACAATTAAGTTGTATAGAAGAGAAAAAAATAAGGTCAGCATTTTTTCATCCAAGAGTCTTCAACTGTAAATTGGAATTTATTTTTTATGTGTTTTTTTTTAAATATTATATTTTAAAGTGTAGACTAATACTTATTCGAATAAGTCTATATTTTTTAAATAAATTACTGTAATAAAAAAGAAAACGTCGCTGAAATCTCTTTTATTTTACAAAAAGTGCAAATATAGGAATATTTACTTGAAATTTGCATCTAAGAATTAATACTTGTTGTAGAATATTATTTTTTTACGAAGAAAAATTAATGTAAACAGATATTTGTATACTCATAGTTCATTTATTCGATGACAGTGAAATGGGACAGTTCCTATTATTGTGGTTATTATTTAGAAAGTGCAACTATACTGTCGTGACAGTACTGTTTTATTTTTATCTAATGGAGATTAGTTATTGAGAATATTGATATGATAGTTCTAGATTAAACTGACATGATTGTAACTGTCATTATGTAAATGGACTGTAAACGGAAAGAAGGTCGATTATTTTTGTGAAAAAAAAATATTCAAAGTGTTATTTTTTAATAACGTAAACAATTGGAGTGAAATAAGAGTTTTCGGTATTTTTCATTTAAAAAGCAAAAAAAAAATACTATTTTATCCAAAAGTATGTTATATTGAACATTAACATAGAACATGTGTTTTAGAAACGTTGACCGAATTTCGTAGTTGACATTTTCCGTTTATTAGTAAAATATGACGATTGCTGAACTTCAGTCTTCATTCTATTCGAAACGATTCCATTATTTTCATCTTTACTCAACGAATGGATAGTCGAAATGATCAGTCCGTTTCTGTTTGGAATAATCTCAAAGTTTGGTTCTAGTTCTTCATTCAAATTAACAAAATCTGGATTCCGTTCGTAGTTCGTTTTGCTATTGTGTAGAATTAACGGTCGACTTTGAGAATCGGTACGAAACGATTTATAGAATAGTTTAGATATGTGTTTAGGCGAATTGGATACTCCTAGAGGTCGACTAGAAGACAACATAGATAATTTTTTATTTTCCGTACCGACGAATTGGAACAACTGCTTCTTCTCATACGTTTTGTTTGTTGTATCATGACAAGTGATTGCGAATATATTTTTAATCATATTAAGATTCGTTTTCTTATTAATCTGATGATTAATATAAAAATTGCTACTGAGATTGTTGCTAATCGAATCATTCTTGTTGTAACTATTAACAGAACTGTTATTGTTATTATTATTATACTGTTGTAGGACACTATGAAAATTTAAAAAGTTATTTGGACGGTTAAATTCATTATCTTTTTTATACTGCGTCGTGCGATTCACATTATTCTGTCCGTACAATGTCGGCTCTCCGTTCTTGTTCGTAGGATAAATAAACTGTTTCAGATTATTTGCCAGTACGTTATTGTTGATATTAACGTGCTTCAAGCAACTACAGTCAGGGTGTTCGGTGAATTTTACGTAGTTGCCGTTTACTCCTTTCGATATGTGATGTCACACTTCTTGTAGGAATTTCAAAGGACAATATCCCGTTTGGTTGTTTCCGTTTCGAATCATTATCATGCCTTCGACTTCCTCACCGACCTGTATGACTATTTGATCTCGTAGTAAGAGCAATCCCTCATTCTTATCACTGCCGGTAATCCGTATGTTTTTGATCACCTTTGACGAAAAAAAATGAATAAATATTATATTAATTGTTATATTGGAAATACAGAAAAAAATGTTAATAAATTTAATTCTATACTGATATCATTTATTTATTATATAAGCGTAAAGTATTATAAAATGTGGAAAACATATCGGTACAATAAAATTAATTTAATTTGGAAAAATTCTAACATAAAAAATAAAATGAAATAAAATAATGATATTTTGAAGATTCATTTGAAACGCTTGTGGAAAATGATTGAAAAAAATCAAATTAGTAACCACTTTTCATAAAAAAAATATAAATTAAATTAATGTAGATATTAAGGTTTTAAATCATGTTTATTTGAAATATAAGAAATTAGTATTTTAAAGGTTTTCAAATTAAATGATTAGAAAGTAAAGTGTTCTATAATTCTCTATGCTCTTTTATAAATTTGAAAAATAACATACCTGTAACGGTTTTTCACCAGCCATTAATTTCGTACAATATTTAGATGGAAAATATCCAATTTTACCAAGACATTTTCCTTTCCACCAATCACTATCAGATGTATCGATAACAGTGACTTTATAACCAGCTTTTAAGTCCAATTCATCAGAGTGTCTTGATTTATAATTATACAATATAACATATAGGTTTGTAGGTAAAAGTCTATGGGGTTTCTGAAATAAATCCAAACAATTGTATATAATCATAATCAACATTCTTAAATGTTTTATAAAAATTGAAAAAATCAAATCGAAATAAGAAAAACTTGAAAATAAATTAATAAGATATTTAAACTTTTCTTATGAGAAAAATACAGGTAAACAATGAATAAATGTAGTAAGTTGACATAAAAAAGTAACAAATTCTAAAAAACTCAATATAAAAATTCAATAAGTTAAAGAATCGTTTAGTTCTATTTTAATTCATTTTAAGCTAATGCCAACACCAGAAACACTTTCTCTTGTAACCGACAAAAAAAATAAATGTGTTTCAACATAAAATATTTGCAAAAAATATTTTCGGCTTATAAGTATTCCCTTACTGGCTTGAAATAATTTTTGTTTCTGTTGGAATTATGGAGCTTTGTAGACCAAATTGTCAAAAAAATTATCAACTCATGAAACATTTTCTTTGTTGTTTAAGTTATACGTTTGATTCAGTATTTATAGTGTGAGTAGCTTAAAGGTTTCCAAAGACTAGACTAGTGTGAAAACTGCTGTTTAGAAAAATTGTGTAATTGTTCCATAATTTATTTAAATGAAGCGTATAAAAAATTATATATCTATTACTTAAATTTCAATACAAAAAACACGTATTTTTACGTGGTCAACTTAAAATGTGTTACTTTTTTTATTCATTATCTATTACAAATTCTCTTGTAGGCCAAATGAATGTTTCAGTAAATGATAAATCTGGATTTATTTTTAATTGAATAAATTGATGATTTTTTTAATTAAAATTTCATGTACAAAAGATTCAGAAATGTAAAATTACTAATTTTTATTTTTTAGAAATATAAAAATGTAAAATGGTATGTTGTAAGAACACTTTTATAAAAAATAATTGATTAGAGTAATAAATTTTATCTATCTTACTGACATAATTTAATATCAATGAAAAGTTTGTTTTATATTTTGATAAGATTTTAATATACAGTGAATTCAATAAACAATTAAACTCTAATTAAATCAATATATGAAGATTTAATTGTTGAATGTATTATATGACAAGACACGTAATAAACATATTCGTAAAAATCTAAATGTTTATATATGAAAATAGCATAGAATATTAAACATATGATATAATTTCTGTAAATTAAAATATTTAAATTAAAAAAAAACTTATTGTCCGTACACTAAAAGTTTTAAACAATAGCGGTTAAACGTTAATAAACAACAATGCTATCTGGTGATAAAAACGTAACTAATTCACGCAAGCCTAATGCAACAACGCTCTTAATTTGTTTCATGTTTGATTTACAATGTAATGTGATTCTAATAATTTTAAATATCAATAAGTGAAAAAAATTAAAGTTACTGTTGTGTTCGTTGTAAAACGCTTTAGAAACAGTTTAATATTCGTGTTTACAAGGTATATCATCATTGTTTAAAACAATGGAGGTGTTCATGTTTGGAGTTTGGAACGCGTTCGCTTTTATAATAGCATTGAAGATAATAATTATAATATGGTTATTTTATTTAGCATGTCGGTCAATAATACCTGCACAAGAATATAAACAGTGTGAATCAGTGTAAACAAAAGGTAAATTTAATAATTTATTTTCATTGTATTTAATATGTTTGTTAAAATATTATTCATTAATGTATGATCTTTGCAATATTTTATTTTACTATATAAAAAGTTAATTTTCTATTCATATTCATATACTTTAAAGTAATATTGTATTATATTTAAACTACTATTTTCATTTTCTTCTACTATAATCGGTTTTGTTATTTTTAACATCATTAGATAGATTTTTGACGAGTTCCATTTTATGATTGAAATTTAATTGTTAAATTGAGGTTATCGTAGAAGTTTTTCAAACAAAGATTAAAAGGAATTTAATAAGATTTATAATATTATCACTGTCACATATGTATAGAGCATTTTGAACAGATATTGTTATATATATATATATATATATATATATATATATATACATATATGAAATTTGTTAATGCCAATTAAATTGTCTATCTTTTTATTACTTATTCTGATCTGTTCAAAATTCTTAATGCATATATGGCACAGTGAGAATGTATATCTGTACCTTTAGTAACAATGGATTTAAAGTTAATCATATAAAAAGTATAACAGCACAAACAAATAAATTATTTATATATTTTTTTATTACAATTATAAAAAAAATATGTAAGAAATAAATGTCATACCTTAGCTCCTACAGGACTAGGGCATGGAGATGTGCTTGCGGAAGAAAGGCTTTTCTCGTTGTCATCCACCAGTTCTACCGAGGACATACGCATATTACGTGCATTTAAAAGTCTTCTATTGTGTATTGGGCTAGTAGGAGCTATATAAAAATGTAAATGAAGCATTAAAGTAATTTTATATTTTTTCATATTCCCACATATTTTTCATATTGTTATTCAAATAAATGTATTATTGTTACAATCATATAAAAATATTAATATCGTCTATGATACTTACATTAAGATTTATCACTTATGTTATAATACTTCTAATTTTAATAAGTGTATTGTTTGAAATATTTAATTATGATTAAAAGTGTAAAAAAGATATAAATAAATAACTTTTACTGAACCAATTACTAGTCTAATTAGTAAACAAATGTTTTATATAATTTCGATGTTTTGAAAATTTAAAAATGAAAAATTTTAAAATACTATATAAAGTTATCAAAAAACAATTTCTTATTGGAAAATAAATTATTATATAAACGGTATTACTTTGAAAATATGTACATAAATTTCAAATTTCTGTTAAAAAATATATTGAGTAGAGTACAAGAGTTATTTTTGTTATTTTTTTAAAATCAAAATCATGTTTTTAAATTCAAAAGATACAATTACCTGTTTAAATATAAATTGATTCCTTCTGTTAGTAGATTTATCATAAAATCTCCTTTAGATGATATTAATTTTATATAAAAATGAATTTATCGATTTTTATTTTTTTGCTTGGTGTTAAAATTTCTTGATTTATATTGTATTAAAAGAACATGTTTGATAAATTCTGTTCGCTCAAGAATGAACGATCTTTTCGGCAAGACCATTTGTGATTTAATTTTTAATAAAGTAAATTAAAAGCAAAAATATATTCTCATGTTTTTTTAACAGTATTTTTCATCATTACTCTTGAATGCTCTTGTATAGATTTTCTGTTTATATTTTTAAATATTGAAGTTCATTGTAAATAAACACTATTTTTTTCAATAGAAAATGCGACAAAAACGTTGAAAATATTTGATATAATTATTTAAGTTTATTTCTCTAATTAAATAATTGTAATTCCTACTGAAAATATTGACAGATAAATCGAACTATATTACTTTGCCTATTGGAAAAAAGCAAAATAAGGATGAATTTAGTTTTTACATCAGTAAATTGTTGAAAACTTATGACAAAAATAAAATACTGTATTTACATGTTTTCAAGCACTATTCTTTATTCTACCTGGGACTAATTTTTCTAGTAAAATTCTAGCATCTAAAGGAATGAAAATTAAATTCAACTCCGTTATAACACATTGAAAATTAGAACTTATTTCTGTGTATTCTAAATAAATTTGGTATAATATATATATATATATATATATATATATATATATATATATATATATATATATACATACATGAATGTAGTGAGCCATGTTAAAACGGAGTTATTTTTAATTAATAATGAAATAACCGTTTTGGCATTCCTCTGGAGTTGATGAAAAACTAATACCTGATTAAAGAATAAAATATCTGTATATTATATGTGAAGAAATTTAGTAAACATATATATTTTCTCTAATTTCATGCATGGTTATAACATTTCAATAAAAAATAAATTTTTTTATTACAAAATAAAATATTAAATGCATTGTAGTATGTAAACAACATATGAATGATTCATTTTTTGTCAGTGGAAAAGGTAAAAATGTTTCAAATGTTATCACAAATATTTTTTGTAAAATATTAAAATTATAAGGTAGGTTTTTATGATTTTTGCTAAGTGAGAATCCTTTTTTATAGTGATTACTTTTCAAATGTGTTTTTAGAAAATTCTGTAGGAAATTAAGTAAATATAATTGTCTGGTTATTATAAGACAGTTTCTCGCACAATTACAAAATTCATTTTCACTAAATGAATTTTTATTTCGCCATAGATCACATTTTTTTAATTAGAAATGTTCAATAATTGATTATCGATTGTTGTGTTGTATCATTCTAAATGTGTAGACTTGTTGAAATGTGCATAAGCAACAATAGAAAATGTTCCGTAATTAATTATAGAACTAAATTGTATTTTTTGTGATTTTTGAAGAAAGAAAACGTTATTTGTGAAAGTTAATAGTTATTGTTCAAATTTAAATTTAAAATGTTCAATAAATAAGAAAAAAAATCTCAGTATAAACTTAAGTATTTGTTGAAGTATTCACAGACTAAACGTTAAATTTTACATTTCGGCAGATTCTAAAAGTTCGGTTAGTTATAAATTAACGTTTAAATTGATCTGAAAGATTAAATTTTTTGAAAAAGAATATTATAACAAGTTCCATTAAAACTCGTTTCTTTTTTCTTCACAACAGGTAAATTCATATATTAATTTTTCACTCTACAAATCGCAAATATATTTTTTTGATTAAAAAATGTTCTATAATTGACTACTGACTATTGATTCTTTTTGATTTTTGTTAATATTTTATTATTTCCATGACAATTCCATTATATCTCGATACTGAAATATGGAAAAAATCTATTTGTTTAAATCGAATCTTGTGTCATATGACTGAAAGGAGTTCAGATCGATTAAAATTTAAAGTTTTCATTCAAATGATATGTTATTTGAAATCTGTGGTTTTCCTTTTCAGTACCGTGACTCTAAGATTTCTCGAAAAATTTTGACTGCTATGGAAAATGTTTATCTTTAATTTGGAAACCCTAAAAAACATTAACTCTTTAGTTAATGCTGGTAAATGTGTAAGCCGAAAACCTGGCTTTTCTTGTGTACATATCTATTAGACTAGTTTTTTGGATTAGCCCATTTTTAATATTATGAATGTATTTAATAAATCTCTTTTATTTTCGTTTTCATATAAAATAAGAGTGGTTTGAAAACATGAATATTGAAAAATATACAGTCTTAAATCTTACAATGCATTTAACTATATTTCGGACATACTATTAATATTAAATATATATTTATATATAACTAATATACTATTATCCAATTTATAACAAATTTGTATTTTTCTTAAGAAACATTTAACAAAACGAAAATTTTGAAGAAAGACAAACATTGAATATACACCAATTTATTTACGTACAATGAATCCTAGATGATGATAATTGTGATGATGAATTTTGGTCATTTGCAATGCCGCCACTTATTGTGACAGAAACTCCAGATTGAATACCTCCATGGCGACGTTTTTGTGCATGCTCAGTACTTTCAGGCGAATCCAACGATAAGCTCTTCATTCGCAGGTTCAATTTTTGACGTCTTGGCGAGTGAGGTGCTAATGAAATACAATGAATAATGATATACATGAATGTACAAAAATAATATGTACATATATATATATATATATATATATATATATATATATATATGTATGTATAAATGTATATGAAGTATATAATTGAGAAGGGGGCGGAGTAACAAAAATTACATGATTTCTACAATTAATACATTTTAATGTAAAGGTTGATATGTGGATAATTTATTTAAATACTTTTTTATTTCACGTCTATATAGGATTATTTTGCTTGTATTATTTGATAAGTTTAATTCTGTATGTCTTTTTTTGTGATATAAAGTGAGTAAGAATACAAACTTGTAAAAAAATAGGTATTCGTTATTTTTAAGAAATTTGCTTGCCTGAATAGTAATATTTATATTCGAATATTAAATTTAATATAATTTAGATAAAATTAAATCTCTTGAATATTAAACATATATTTTAAGATTATTTTTCTTTACATAAAAAGCTTATTGAGTAAAAATATAACGAACATAATTTACAAAGCGTTCTGAGTGCGTGTCAGTTAAACAAATTAAAAAAGTATACGTTCTTTTAAAAAGAAACGTATACATTTACATTGGATTTTTTTTTATAAGCTACGTTACTAGAGTGCAGGGTGACAATCAATTTGTCGACTAATAATAAAAAAGAAGCATTAAACGTGCCGTGAAATAAAAAGTAAAAAAATAAATTAACATTCCAATCAACGAAATGGAAATATGGTACAGATGTTCTGTATACAATTTCGGTGACCTCTTTGTATACAATGGTATGCGGAGGGAAGAAACAACGGTTCTATCTAAATCTATTCTATATCATAGTTTTTTTTAAAATGTATTCGTTGTTTTATCGTTGAATAGAAATAACATACAGTAGGAATTGCATTTTTTAAAAAGGTTGATATGTGACATGTAACATTATTAGGATGTTGCTAAATGACATGCACAAAACATCAGGTTGTATCCAAATGTCATGCATAGACGATATAGTAACAGAACCAACATTATAATATGAACGAGGGGGGGATACATTAATCACATTTTCATTTTTATTCTTCATCATTTTTCAGTTTCATTTTATATAAACACAGACATATATATATATATATATATATATATATATGAAGTAAAAATGTATATATATAAAATTTAATAATTGTATCTATATATCAATTCATTAAATAAATATTACATATTTTTTTTATAAAGTTCCATTTAGGATGATTCCATTTTCTTATTGATGTTTTTGCTATTAAAAATGAAAATATATTTCGAAAACATTTAGAAAATTTATAAAACAGATATGAAGAATTCTACTGATTGGAACATGAAGTCAAACGATTGAATTAATTGTAAAACATTCAAGCTGTACACATTTTCTAATTGTAATTGATTGAAAATTAAAATATTTCATCTACGAGCCAAAAAATCAATTTATGATGAACGAAATTCAGATATAACGATATTTTATATAAAAAATAATATAAAAAATTAAATAACTTTTAATATTATATAAAATCGTTGTTGTAAATATTCTCGATAGAAATGTTGCGTTTAGATGTAAAAGAATAAAAAGATTGTTAAATAATAATAAAATTAATTATAGATTAGAAATTGGTTTATAACTGTATTCGAGAAAATTGTTTTATTTAAAAGATAAATTAACTAATTCAGTGGACTACAACTGTTTTTAATCTCATACATACATACCAAGAAAAATAATTATGACGTACCTCCTGATATTTTTTTAAAATGTTCTGTATCTAAACATTTATATAGAATTAAAAAAGGTATTTATATTTAAGCAAAAAAATCTAAAATGATTTTATTATTTAAAAAGAAATATCAATAAGAATGATCGCCTTGTGTACCCTTAAGAATTCTTGTATATCATTTTCTAAACCACTGAACTAGTGTTTACTGTTTTCTTACGCCAATAATTTTTAACATTTTCTGTTTTTATTTCTGTAATGTCTGATAAAATAAACAATAGATGAATGTAATTGGATATTCTTATAATGTGTGAATGATTTATGTTTTAGTTAGTGCAATGTTTTTATTGAACATGAAAAATATTGTATATTTTAATACATACCAATTGTAATATAGTTTAATCTACTTTGATTTTGCTAAGAAGAAAATAAGAAACTGAAATACAATTTTTAATATTTTTTTTATCATGATTGTTATTATGAATTGTAATTTGGTATTTATATATATATATATATATATATATATATATATATGTACATATAAAACTATATATAAATAAAATATTAGTTTGTAATGTGTATAAATTGTTTGATTAGTGAGACATAATGTTTTATTTCAAATGTCTTTTAGAAGTGCGAACTAAAACTACGGTGTAACTAAATAAGCATTGCTATCTTTTTTATTGCCATTATTTATATATATTTTTTTGTAGTACAAATAAATATATTTCCGTAGAACTCAAGTTTGTCATAAATTTTATGCAATATCAATCATTTTTTATGTGTACTAAATTTAATTAATTAGTAGCTCTCTGAAATTGATAATTGGATATTTTGAAGACAAAACAGTTAAGAATTGAAAATGTGTTAATTTTTTAAAAGAAAAAAATAATTGATATAAAGTATATATATATATACTGTATATTTGTATTGGATATGTGTTTAACAATGTACACTTGTACTTATCTTTCAAAGACTAAAAAAACAACTAGTTATGAATTATACAAGATACCAAGCAGTTGTATTTGTTGATAATTGAAATTAAATAATATATTAATTTAAATAAAAATCTTTGTAAAATTTAAATTTATTTTAAATTTAGAAATAACTGAAAACTTATATATTCAATATATATATATATATATATATATAGTATATCTAAACATTTGGAGTGTTATGAAATCACAATAGAAATAAACAATCTGAAAATAAGGTATAACGAATGTGTTGTACAACAGTATATTCACTCTCAATTTTATAGAGTGGCATCTTAGTTATCATTTACAATTGATTTGCTAACCACAAGGATTGTTAACTGGTTGTATAATGTACACAGGAGATTAAGTAGTCATTTTAATATGATTTGTGATCGGTACTCAAATTCATATCTTTACAGGAGTTTAATAACTAAACTGTTCGTTAAATGAAGATTCATTCTATTTAAATGATTATTGGATAAAGACAAGTTTTGTTGTACAAACACAAAAAATGGATGGTATGTTTTGTATATATATATATATATATATATATATATATATATATATATATATATATATATATATATCTGTTTGTATGAAGTTTACCTCAAATATTCCTAAAAATACCAAATTTATTACAGGAGACTGTTAAAAGGACCGTCATTAATATATTTAGAAATTTATTTATGAAATGTTTGTGTAAGTATGAACTTCTTTAAATGTAAATCCAATAAAATCTTGATTGAAAAAAGTAATGCAATTAAAAATAATTCCAGATATTTTTTAGTTATTTGGAGTAATTAAAATATTTAGAACGAAGGTTGATTTGTTTCTATAAGAGCATGATTTATTTTTCTACTCTAAACGTTTACAGAAATGAATTGAAATGTTAAATACTGAATATAAAAAAAATAAATCCAGTGTATTAATAAATAAACATTTCTACAAGTGTACATTTTTAAACCTTCAAATATATTTATTCAAGAGAAAATCATTTCCTTGAATTCAGTCCATTTAGTTTATATAAATGACAGCCAATACGTAATTGCATCGATTCTGTTTTGTTACTTAACTCTAGTTGGCTAGTTATCTTTCAGTATAGCGTTAAGATGCCATTCGAGCGCGGTCGTGAATAGTGAATATTGTGTTACGTTTAAAATTATATTCTAAAAGTAATAACTGAATATTGTTTGATATTGTAAATCGTTAACGTGTCTAAATAACTATATACTAACAAGATATTTATTAAATATCTATTGCAATTACTTTAAAACAGACTGATTTGAGGTTAAACAATTGAATATGGTTATGTTACTGACATTGTGAATATTGCTTATGCATCAGTTAAATTATAACATTTGTGGTGAATGAAGTGGAGTGAATTTGACAACTGTTTTGGTATGTATTTTAGACATTTAAGATTCAATTTATCAACAAATTACTACTGGCTTCACCTAAAACTCGTTGGTAAGCAGTTGACTGAACTGGAATAATTATTTTGTTCTTAATTTTCAACGCTTATCATCATTGTGTTTCCACATCAGTAAGAATGAACAATGTGAGCTTACATATGTGGTAAAATGCAATTTAATGTCTCCTATTCATGTTTTTCACTTCATAGGTTAAATATGTCATGTATTTATACATACATATCTATATATATATATATATATATATATATATATATATATAAATATAGTTGATTTTATGTGTATTATTTAGAAGAAATATATAAAATGAAATGTTATTAATATTTGTTGAATTAATGAATATAAGAGAGAGTTAGTCAAAAAAATAATTGAATAAAATCTGTTTCCAATGGATATTATTATTTTTTTTAAATAATATACACTGCATACTAATTGTATGAATTTTAACATTAAAACGGTACACGAAGAATAAATAACAAAATCAATTTAATAACAGTCAAAAACAAATAAGGAAAAATAATTTCATATTTAAAAATCTGCTTGTAACATGTGGAAATGAATATTCCAATAAAAATGTGTACTCGTACTGTGTTTCACAGATGGGTATTAAGACGAATACACTTTTGACAATTATAAACTATTTATATATTTACAAACATTGCTAACACTTGTTTATATCAATACATATACACACACACATATATATATATATATATATATATATATATATATGTATGTATGTATACAATAACGTAATATTATATTACGCATAAAATTGAGCAAATTTCAATTCGACTATAATAAAAAAAACGAAAATTTAAGAAAATAAATAAAAAAATATGATTGTCTTCTATTATGTTTCTTAATTGATTTTTTCTATATTTTAATTTCACTATTTTTATTTCTGGTATATTTATGAAATATTTTTACACTAACCTCCCCTATGATACAGCTGATTTGCTGGAAAAACATAAAATATTTACAAGTGACGGAAAAATGTCTTTAAAATTCGTATCATTATATTTAAATCTATATTTTTTTTGAATACATTTTATGTTAAAGAGGCCGCAAGTAATGCTTTTTTAACTCGTACCATAAAAGTAATTTTTAGTTCATTATTTAGTCAGAAAGTATTTTATTTAGGTGGTTTAAGTAAGTGAGGTTTAAACTCACTATTAATCCCTGATTTAACATGCTAATAATTCATTAAATTATTAATTGTAAATTATTTAGTGGTATTTATTATAAAATGTATTAAATAATTCAGTAGTGATTCAAAATGTCTTTTATAGATATATAGAGATTTTCAGAAAATACTCATTTTATAATCTGTAGTAATACTAACTCTAAATAATAATAAATTAATTGAGGTGATATGCGGCCAAACTTTATTATAAATATTATTCAATAAGAAAATAATATATTAAACAAGATTTTAAACGATTCATTTACATATATACAATTTGTTTAATCTTGAATATTTATTTTTACAATATATGGAACTGTTCGATGAATATTTTATTATTGAATTTATTTTTTTGTATTTAAATATTTTGATAGAAATATCTCTTGTATAATTATGAAATAAAACATTAATGAAAAACAATCATTTAAATATTCACATATTAAATTAATCAAGTTTAAAATATTTAAGAAATATATATGGAAAATTCAACATTATTTAATTATATAAATATTAATAAATATTTACATCATAATACACTTATAAATATAATTTTAGGTTCTTCAGAAGTAGTTTAGTTCTGTAGAATGTTCGTTTTTTTTAAATTTTAATCAAAAAATAATATCTTTTATATTATCATCAAAAAACATTTTATCTCTGTCTTTTCGTCCACTTTTCAATTTTTTCTTCAATATGATATTTTTATATATTTACAATCTGTTTTATATAAAAAACAGTGAATTTGATATTAAAATAGAACATTAAAAAAATTGTTAGATATTTGATTAAATAGAAGTCCAAGAAATCATTTTTAGATTAAAAACAAATATATTATTTTATTCAAATAACCGATGTTTAGTTGAGTTTTAATCAAATTGTTATTATACTGATTTAAAGTTTTAGTAGAATTGAAGTATATGTGTTTGAAATACAATGTTTTTTTTCTTTTTTAAAGACAGTAGATATTTTGAACATACAAAGAAAATAATGAAGATTTAAAATTTTATCCCTTTGAGTTTACTCGGCTTGGATCACTCGTAATAATTTTGTTATGACTACTTTTGGATATTCAGTCATCTTATGGTAGCTTAATACATATTCTAGTATAGAATACATATTTATTTGATTACTATAAGATTGATAACGAGCAGAAGTTGATCGTACCAAAATACTTCGAGTGATCCAACGAGGCCAGGATGAAACAGTAAATAAATACGGTAATGGGTATAAAATTAAAAAAAAGACTTATTGAAGTTAATTTTTGGACAAAGTTTCGCATTAACGTGTTGATTGATAAGAGTTTTATTTATTTTATATTTTTCATAGATATTATTTTTATCAATTTTTGTGTAAAAACTAAATCCTAATATATTTGTTTAAAAATGTAATTTTTAAATAAATTTGCACCAAAAAGAAAAATGGATATTTGTTTATAAAATTAATATAAAAAGGAACCGCCGTCTGATAAATTAATTTATCTTTATTAGTAATTTAAGATCTTTATAATTTATTGTGATTTAAAATTATTAAAACATAAAATATATATTGCAATTCCTATAAACTTGGTATTTTATATTGGCATTCTAAGAAAAAGTTGTCGACGTTTTATGGATTTATTATCTTTATAGAAAAAAAACTATAAAAGTAATGTTTATGTTCAAAAAAAATCATGTTTTCAAAAATGTATAACAAATGAAATGTTAAAAAATATATTTGAAAAATTTCAATGTACAGTTCCATATTCTGAAAAAAAATCGAAAATCTCATTTAGTATATTTATTTTGTTTTCTTTGATGCCTTTTTATTTATTTTGGGTGAAGGGGAATGTGGTTTTGTGTTAACTTCAACGCTGTTTCCATTCTCTTGAAGAGGCAGCATTAAACATAATGGTTGACCAAATGGACGAGTTCCCGATCCAGAAGTGGGCATTCTTTCTGTAAGACAATTGACGCGATTGTTCATCAGTTGGCTAGTTGATCAGTAAACTCGATTTTAATTTTTTAAAAAATAAGCGAAAAACCAATAATTAAAAAAAACAAACTCTCAATCAAATCAGCGAATTAGTTGAATTTTCTTCTAAATAAAAAAGCATTCAAAACCATTCGTCTGAAAATCATTTTTAGTATGGTGAAATCTATGACATATATGATAAGGCCCTTATTAACATGTATGTCGGCGAACAAGGAAAGCGTAGTAATTAAAACTTATTATTTATATTATAGCTTGTTTAATTGTTATTCTAGAAGGAGTTAAATGTATTATAATTTATTATCTACATATAATTAAGCTCTCTGCGACATCTAATGTAGTTATAGCCTGATGTAACAATGGCACGATTTCATTGAAAGTCTAATGGGTAAAGTTTGTTAAATATACAAAATTGTATTAAATTACACTTACGAATAAATAAAGGCACAACATATATACTTTATACATGAAGATGTATTTAAAATCTAAATTGAAATATAAAAATGTATATGTAAATATTTATAAAAAGAGAAAACATATATAAAACGTTTAATAGTTCCCTGCAAAAAGTTCTTTGCATGGAAAATTTAATAATTTTAATAATAAATAATAGAACATCTATATATTTTTAACATTATCTAAATTGGGATGATTTGAGTTCAAATTGGCGTTATAAAAGTTGTATTCATCGTTAATTAAATAATATATTTTAGTACGAATGAACCTTTTTCAATTTATCTGAATGCTGCTTTGATAGATTATCGCCATGAATTTTATAAAAACATTTCATATGCAATTATTTCTTATTATTTCCAAAATGGTCAATATATTAAATAGAAAAGTATTTTTCAATAAAATGAAAAATACAACATCTAAACTAATTCATATTTGAGTTAATAAATAATTCAATTAAATAATTATCGATATTTTCGATACTTTTTTATGAACAGACATTGAATTATATTAACAGAAAACTTCAAAAATTATATAAAAATATGTATAAATCCAGTTCGATGGAACAAAAATGCTAATAAACTGAGAAGATGAACTAAATAAATGTTTTTAATTAATAAATAATATTTCGTGATTTTCTGATACACTAGTTGGAATCTGCTAGTAAAACAAGAATATTTCTCCAATGTTCCAAATAACAAACTAGTTATTTAGTATAAATGAAAAAATGTAGAGAATACGGAAAAGACAGTTTTTAAAATGTCTTCAAAGTTAAGTCGTAAACAAATTTTTAAAATAAATATCGATATGAGTTATTCCTCTCATTTGGACCAATTTGCATAAATAAAAATCAAAGAAAAATTATTAGGTGCAAAAATTAATTCGGTGCTTTTAAATTAAATCAATCATAATTCTGTTTTAAATTAAAATATTTTCTTGTCGTTTTAAGAATTTGAAGTAAACATTTAAAAACGCTATATATTTTAACTATTCAGTTGGCATAACCTCACAAAATAGTAGTGAACAGTATTGGTGTACGAAAAGTAGCATATTAGGCATTGCACACGTTTCGCAATTCCAGTTGAAAACAATGCTGACAAAGCCATAGGAATGATTTATTCAGATTTGGAGGAAGGTGTTGTGACCAAAAAAAGATTCAAAAATGCTAAAACAGTGGGAGAGGTTTGAGACTATACACATTGATGATTTCATAGACTCTAGTTATCATCTTTTTTTTGACGAATGATTCGTCATTTATCTAATAGTTGGAACAAAGTTATTCAAAATAATGGAGAATATTTTAAAGATCGAAATGTATTTCATTTTTTCCTTAAATAAACATTTATTTTCTAAAAAAGGCATAGAATTAATTTGCACTCGGAATAGTGGAAAGTAATAAGCAAAGGAATACAAATATGTTGAAAAAGTATCAAGTAATTTTAATTATAAACAATTATTTTTTGTTCGTTTATGATTAATGAAATCTTAGTAGGAGTTATTTTTTTAACAATGTTTTATTGACAATAATATTAATAAAGTGATAATTTATCATTTATGATACTCAAATTATCATTTTGTTGAATATTTTAAGAATACTTTTGAGCACTTTAGTATTATTATCTCGAGAAATGTTATATTCTAAGAATAAATTGTTATATTATGCACATATTTATCTTTCAAAAAGAGTAATTACCATTATTCTAGATTATTCCATTCTATATTATATGTATCATTATTCTAGATTACCTTGATTACATTTCTTTTTTTATTTTAATCTAACGTTGAATGTAGATTATATTGTGTAGTTATATTGTATTCGTTATTATAAGAAATATTTATAAAATTGTGTTTAAAACTATTAAATAAATTATAATTTTTAGCATTTTGTATTACTATTTTGCAAAATTTTGAAAATATCATCTAAGTACCGAGTGAAAAAATTAAAAACTGGACGAGTCCACTTACGTTTTTCATTTTTTCTTTTTTTTTGACAAGATTGTCCTAAAATAATTCAGTGAACTCCTTAGTTTTTTTTTTAATTTTTTGTAATAGATCTATAGAAAGTATGAAATATATAGTTTTTTACTTTTAAAATATAATATAACTTAGACTTTTATTCATGAGACATGATAGTAAAAATAGTTCATGGTTTCAGCTACTTGGAGATCCTTTTAACATTTGTTTAAAATAAATACATAGCGGTATAATATAAATTTAACACTGTAGGTAAATTTACTTTTACAATGAGTTTTTAGTTCATTTTAGAAACGATAACACATTTTTTTGATCAAAAATGTTCAAGTCTTTTAAAGTATAGAAAAATCATATTTTTCGATACCTTCTCTCTGTAAGGATGATGAAATTGCTATCTAAATGCTCATAAGCAACAATTAAAAATGATTAATGATTCATTATAGAACACTTTGATTAGAAAAATGTTTGTGGTCTGTGCAATGAGTGAAAAATTCATTTGTAGAAAGTAATTTAATTGAGAGTTGCTAAAAAGCTTCTACACTCTGTGATGATCAAAAATTTACAAAAATATGAGTTTAATTATGTATAATTTAATAATTTAACTGTTAAGGAACTGTAGATATTTACAACATTTTTGCGAAACAGTCTAATGCCATAAACTCCAAGGAACAATTTTAAATCAGCTGTTTACTATAAAAGAATAATGAATTATTTTTAATCAAGTTTTCGATATAAAAATATATGAATGCCTCATATTACTTTAATTGGATTGTGAACAAATATGGATTTCAGTTTTGTAATGAAAAAAATTGAAAGTTCTGCTTTATATTTCATGAAAAGTTTTAAAAGTAATCACATTAATTTTTTATTATTAAAAAGATAAAAATATTTTGTTGTATTACACACACACACACACATATATATACATATATATATATATATATATATATATATATATATATATATATATAATGAATGTATAATAATATACATATGTTGTATCTAGAATGTTACTAAATTGAGGACAGAATTTATGATTGAAAAATAATTGTCACAATTTTAAAATATTCCATCGTGTTTTTTAACAACCGTTGAAGCTTTTGTTAATATTGAAATTTATGGATTTAAAATATTATAAAAACTTGTCAAGAACTGAAATTGATACTGTATATATTAAATAAATTTGATCGAAAACTCGTAAATGTATTCAATAAAGTGAACAGATCATTTTTATTTAAATTAAATTACGAATATTTTATTTCAAGTGATTGTTTAGGATGTTTTTTTCGGAGAAAATCTACGCCGCTGACTAGTTTACTCTAAACAGGTCTATTGTTATATTTGTGATAATATATTGAATTCATCATTTTAATTTTATGTGTATTAGAGAAAAATATCTAATGTATTATTTAATCACTGAACTAAAATTTCAGACCTAGTTGCGACAAAAACACTTTTATATTTAAATAATAATCGCTACAAGCGGTAAAAAATTAAATTTTATTTGTTTTCATAGAGAAATAAGCGGGAGAAAATATGTTAATATTAAAAAATGTAATTTAGTTTTATAATTAAAAAATAATAGTTTAGCGTGATTACAAAACCTACTTCACGTTCTTGATATCGATTTTCTGCCAATAATAGTAGAGATGTTCTAATAACTTTTCGAAACATAATTGATGGACGAGTAATTAATATCAATTAATTAAAAAATCACTTTGATGCACGAACACGTTCATTTTCTAATAGTTTGATTAGAAAATCATGTAACGAATAATTTGGTGTGGTTTAAGTTTTAGAAACTTTTCTGATAGAATCGGAAGAGTATTGTGTCTATAATATTAATAAATAATTAAATTAACGGTTATTTTCTATGTGATGACTAAGTATAAATTATTTTGATTTCAAGTATGTAATTAATTTAATAAAACATTTTCATGAAACCGAAGACTATTCGTCTAATAACTGTGATAATTCCCTAATAATTATGTAATTAAGAATATTCTAAACTAATCCATCTTAATAAGTTTTAGTATTCGAAAAGAAATATTAAGTTTCTAAAGTATACTTGTCAAATAATTAGAATAATCATGTTACTAAAATACAATTTTATATAGTTTATATATATATATATATATATATATATATATGTCTATCTATATGATATCTAGATGGTACCTATATGACGTACAAGCACGGTTTTGGTAAATTTTTGATGAATATCTGAGCCATTTTGAATTTAAATAATTTTAGTATCTCTATACATGAGATTTTTTTTAAGAATATCGGTTGCCAATAAAATTTGAGTTTATGGTCTTATATGATTAAATATTTTGAAATATAAAACAAATCTTCCCTATTTACTATTATTTGTATAGAATTTTAAGTATGAAGTGAACATTTATATTACTTCAAATCATGCAGTTCCTAATTCTAAATTCCTCGGTTGCCATATATCGAGTGTAGGTAAATATTAATGGTAGGAAAATAATTCCGGTAGTTTCCTTTAAGTATTAAAAAAAATTAAAAAAAATAAATCGTTTCCTGAGATTTTATGCCAACTTTAACTAAATTATGTTATATTTCACTGTTTTTTTATCTATAATCATATATAATAATGTACCGTCATATATATATATATATATATATATATATATATATATATATATATATATATATATGTATGTATGTATATATATTATATGTATACATCCATGTATGTATATACATATGATATATGTATATACATATATGTATATACATATATCATATGTATATACATATGTATGTATATACATATATATGTATGTATGTATATATATTACTGTCTTAGGTTCGTAGGAGAATAATTGCGGTTTTTATTTTCTAACTTTAATTTTTTTCAATAAAAGTGTTATTTCATCGTATTTATGTTAATATCATTTTAAAATCCATGTTTCGGTCTGTAGTTTGGTAAGATCGACTTTGGTTTTATTATTAATTTTGCATCAAATTGGGATATTATATAATATACGATGCAATGGTGGTTCTAAAAATTTCGCGCTGAAGATGAGAGCTTTGAAAATGAAGAAGGTTTGGGGCTTCCTTCTTCAGTTCATAACGATCAATTGAAGATGTTAGTTGAATCAGATCCACGAGAGCTTGTACAAGAGTTGAACTTTAGTCGTCCAACAGATCTGGATCACTTAAAACCACTTAAATTAAAAAATGTATATGAATGTGAAGGTCATAAACAGCAATTATTTTCTCTATCAACTTCATAATTTAATGATCTTATTCTTATTTAACTTAAATTTCATATATATATATATATATATATATATATCTATATCAATATATATATATATATATATAAATTATATATATATATATATATATATACATACATATATATATATGTATATATATATATATATATATATATATATATATATATATATATATATATATATATATATATATAAATATATATATAATATATTCCGCGTAAATCCTGCAATATTTTAATAGCGTTTTCCAGTAGAAAGTATACGAAAAACGTATTAACGATTTATAAGATTTCTTTCCGTTTCTAAGATATCGTTTCTGAAAAGAATTAAGGTGTTATTAAAGAGTGTTGATTATTCTGCAACCAGATGAAACAATATGAGTTAAAATTACATTGTGCGTAATTATGATTAATTTTTGAAACAAATATGATTTTTTACTTGAATGCTTTCATTGTTCTGCAAGAATCCCATACGTTAAATGTGGAATGTTTTTTTTCTAAGACCGGATTCGATTTATATAACCTTTCAGTAGATTTTGAACAGCACAGTATTGTTTTAAATCTACTTGAATAAAGTTTAAATCGGTCGTAGATGGAAACAGTACAAGCGTAGCATCTATGATTTGCACAGAACAAAGAAGAATCGGCGTACAAAAACAATACAAGATTAATTGGTTTTATTTCAACCAATAATAGCTACCGCTCTGTAATATTGTATTTTCTTTTTCTTTCTCAGCTGATATCTTTAAAATGGAAAGAATCGGACATATATTTTTTTGTATTTTTTTCGTAAAATTACCCTTATAAGATCTTGTTAAAATATTATTATCCTTCCTTGTGATACTAGTATATATATATTATATATATATATATATATATATATATATATATATGTATAATATTTACGATCATGCGCGAAGACATATAGTTACATCTTTTTATGTACAAAACAAAAAGCAAACATATTATCACATTTATTAGAAGGGCTAATCTGAGTGAACAAAGTAACTAAAACACCACAATTTCGTTAATAAATATTATCCAAGATACATTTTCGAAAACTAATTTCGAATATTAAAAAAATATATTTCATTTATAATTACATAATAAAAGTAGAGTGAAAAGAATTAAGCAAATGAAAAATAATAAGGTCTAATTTTCAGTGAACTATTTTGTACTTATAGCTGCAGATATTTTACTTGTTCTACGTGTCATGTGTTTGTGTACAGAAAATACTTATATATTCATGCATTGTGTTAAATGACGAATCGTTTCGATTATTAATACATATTATTCAATTATTGTATTTACAGTGTGTTGTTACTATATGTGGTGTTTAAGTAGCCACTCTGTTTAACTCTACCCACACTAAATGGCATGCGATATATCCCATACTTTCTGGTAATGATATAGAACGACTGTTGTATGTGCCAGGTTTTGACCGGGAGCCGAACCCGGTTAGACTTTTCATGCCTGCAAATAGACGTCGCCTCATCGTGCTGTCATTGGCCATTGGAACGCTCACTGGACGATTTCGATCTATGAGTATCAGTTGAAATAAAGTATTAAATGAATGTTTCGTAGTTCGGCTTTGTTCTTTGTAAATGCAGTTCTTTTGTATAGTTTATTTTAGAAAATTGTGTATAATATTGGAACAAATAAAGTTTGAATTTTGATTTATATGTCATACAACACAAAAATAACATTCATTAACATACATCATTATTTTAAAAGGATTTATACACAAATTTAAACATTTATTGGGTTTTAAGAATTATATTTTTAAATATTCTATAAAAATATAACACTTATTTAGAACATGGTATAGTAAAAATAAATTTATATATTTAAAGTAGTTATTAATTAATAAATAATTAAATCATTTGAATCAAAAACTGTCAGTTTGTAATTATGAAAAATGATATTGCTAACAATTATATTGGCTTTGGTTTTAAACGTTTTCTTCTTTATTACTATTACATTAAATCGTATTGAAAATTAATTAATAATGAAATCATAAAACAGAAAAAGCGCACAAAAAAATTATATTTTCTTCACTTTTATTTAAGAATCATTGAATGACTATCATTGAATGACTTATCCACAGTCTCAAAAAGTATTTTTGTGACTAA
Organism: Acanthacorydalis orientalis; assembly: GCA_034766995.1. NCBI lineage: Eukaryota > Metazoa > Arthropoda > Insecta > Megaloptera > Corydalidae > Acanthacorydalis > Acanthacorydalis orientalis. The sequence continues at coordinate 26,862,895 of CM068322.1, read as the reverse complement.
TTTATAAAATTATCTAATTTTTCTGTACGTTAATGGTTTGAGAATGATGCCATTGTCATTACTGTTTACAACCAATAATGAAAAATGATTTATTATTTATTTAAAATATTACTTTAATATATTTAATTTATTAGATAATATCTCAACTGTAAGTTTAGTCATCTACAATTAAATCACAGTTTCTTTTTACTAAAAAAATACTTAGCATTTTCTTAAAATATTTAGACGAAAATATTAAAAAAAAAAAAAAAATAATTTTGATATATGCCTAAGAATAAATTTCGTACAAAAATAGATGAATATCAAAACTTAACCTTATTTATTCCAATTGTATAATTATGTATGCAGATTACAGTATCAAAAATGATTGACATGTTTGTAAAACAGATGCGATACGTGTGGTTTCAAACATGCATAAATTTTTAAATACGTATACTTGATAAACAAGAGAATAGTTAGATAAATAAAGAAATATTTAAAGAGACTACCTGAAAAGAAAAATTCAAATACAGAAGTTTTCAAGCTGAGATACTATAATTATCTACTCCAGTTAAGGGAAAAAACACATATATTCATAATTTTTTTTCTTGTTCGTTTAAAAGGTTGGTGTGATAATGGTTCTTTAAATCCAACTCTACTGTGAATTTTCTTAGGTACTAATCATAAACATTTATCTGGGATTCAGGGAAATAGTTAAATAAAGGATAATATTCAGGTTTACAAAAAAGAATAGTTCAGAGTTAACTGTAGATAGTATAATAATAAAGTGTAATATAAATATAGTTTCATAAAAATTATATAAATTTATAAAAATATTTTTGTAAATTACACGAGGCTCGTCTAAGAAGTTGTTTGTTTATAATTTTATGTTCATTGTAAGTAATACGGTTTATATTAATCTTTATTGATTTTCATTATATATATATATATATATATATATATATATATATATATATATATATGTATATATGTCAAGATATATAAATAATGTTTTTAGATATAATCTTTGTTGAATATAATTATAAATAATTAATAATGACATGTTGTATAATATTAAATAATGCTATTATACTACTAATTTTACCACACATCATTAAAAAGTGATGACGTGTTACGAGAATATTTCCATTTTAATTTATTATTAATCGACATTTTACCAATATCTTCATTAATAATTTTATATATGCAAAGCAAGTCAAAGTTTAAAGCTGACGTAGCAAAATTTTGCTGTTATATAACCAAAATTTATTTCCAAATGTTTAACTATATGCAAATTTTTTTTAATTGTTCGATAAAAATTGAAAATTTCATTTCAGTTTTCATATTAACGCTTATTTTAAACGAGTGTCAACTACATTTTTACTACAAGTCAAATTTATGTTGAAAACGATTCTTATTATCTATTTATTTTTTTAATTGAAATCAATATTAAATTAATATCAGTTTTTTTAATATTGTACCTAATGGCGTATACAATTATTATTTTCTTTGTCAAAAATAACATTTTGCATCATCTTTTTTCTAATTAATTATATGAAAATGTATATGCAGGTTATTAGAAAATAAGAAATTAAAAAAATTAAGAAATAAAAAATCTCTTATTTTCCCTGAAAGCTGTTTTCAAATAATGATAATATTAGATCGGTAGGAAAATAAGTGCGGTTTTTGTTTTCTGAAATCTAACCTATTTTTTTTATGAAAGTGTTATTTCATGCATTCAGTGTATTTTTCAGCCTGTATTTTGATAACATATATTTTGGTTTTATGATTAATTTTGATTCAAATTGGGTTATTGAATTAAAGATGGAAAAGAAGCAAATAAGGGCATTTTTTTATGAGTTCAAAACGAGTGATAAAGTAGCAGAAAATTTTGTGCTGGGGACGAGTTCATTGAATATGAAGAAGGATGTGGGCGTCCTTATTCAGTTCGTAACGACCAACTGAAGGCGTTAGTTGAATCGAACCACGCACAACAATTCGAGAGCTTGCACAAAAGTTAGGCGTTAGTCAGCCAACAATTCTGAATCACTCATAACCACTTAAATTAAATAATGTATATGAATTTGAAGATCATAAACCGCAATTATTTCTCTACCAACCTAATAATTCTCAAAATAGTAAAGTATCAATTTACACGAATAACAGTAAAATTCTATCTCTTTATCTAAAAGGGATGTTATTAATTTTATTTTTATAAGTTTTAAAAAACAAAATTAAATGAGACTAATTTTTAAAATGAAAATTTTAGTATTACAATTTAAATCAATTATCAGAATTTAATGTGTGTATTACTCAAGACATAATTTTATTTGAAATGTATTGAAAATAATTTTGTGCCGAACTTTATTCTCGTTCAGTAAAACTAATTTACTGATAGGTTTGAAAAGCAATAACTTCAATAATCATAGCGCTGTAAACATTTGATTCCGATAGTGAAAATATTTATAAAATCGATTATAAGTATTATTTTGTGATTTAATTACATTATATACTTTGCTTAAAAAATATACGAGTATGTTAAATGTGCTTAATTTTAAAACGAGTTAACTGCTCTCTTCAGAATTTCAGAGAAAAATAATTTATTAAATAAAACATAATAAAAATTCATATATATATATATATATATATATAAATATATATATATATATATATAAATATATATATATATATATATAGGTCATTCAATTTAAGGTTCCACATGAAAGTATTAAAAAAATCACAAGAATTAAAACTTACAATATTCTTTATTATTTACAATAGTATTTCAGTTCAATTATACTTCAGTATTGAATTGAACTAAAATACTAAATAAAAAATGATTGTTTTTAATTTTTACGATTTTTTTAATACATTCATATGGAAGCCTAAATTGAATCAACCTATAGATACATACTTGATTTTATTAATTATAAAAAATAGAAAGTGGAGTTTTATGAAAGAAAAAAGAAATCGAAATGTACAGGTAGATATATAAGTAGGGAGGAAAAAATATATTGGCAAAAATATCTAAAAATGCACATAATGGAAATGATTTTAATTACCTGTAACACGAATGTAAGGTCTAGAAATTTAAAAGAAAATGATCTAAAAAGTTGATTTCTTTCTTAATTACCGAAAATTTTCAAATACATACATACATACATATATATATATATATATATATATATATATATATATGTATATATATTTATATATATATTATATGCTATATATTATACAAAGACAGAGAATGAGAGTAATGCAGTAAAAAGGACAGACTTCATCAATGATTTATACAACTATAACTCAAATACAAGTCCACATAATTTATTGAAGTACTACTGAATTCATAATGAATTTATGGTTTTCGCTACAGGCCAACATGTTTCCTATGTTACTAACTTACCTTCAAATTTATCTATCATCCATACATATTATTTTAATGTGAATACAGCTACGTTATATAATATATATATATATATATATATATATATATATATATAATATTTCATATAATTATAATTTATATAATAGGTAAATTGGAAACGATTACTAATTTTTAATCACTACTAATGAACTATTAATTTCAATTGCGTAATTCGTGATCATTGAATCAAAACGTATATTAAATGAAATTGTATTATATTATAATCTATTGTCTGATAACCTTTCTCTGTAAAGTGGTTATTCCTTTGACGAATAAATCAAATTGGCCTACAAAGCGTTCAGTGTAGTCTGTAATACACATGCCAGATTTAATTGTTCGCTTATAATTTGTCATTTTCAACGATACTTTGTCGTTTCCGACTATTAGAACGCTAATTAATTTATATCAGTTACTCATTCGTAGTGTCCAATAGCAATTACATGTGTAACATATAAGTTCACGCACACACACACACACACATATACATACATATATATATATATATATCCTATACAGTATCAAACATCCTATTTTTGCTATTAATTAAAGCATTGATTTAAACACGTGGCTTTAAACATGATACATGACAAAAATCAATAAACTTGGTCTTTACCTTTAGTGTAATGTATGAAAATACCATTAAATTACTTCCACTAAAGAATAAAAGCATATTTTTTCCAGTTTATCAAGAAATTTAGCACTTTAAAGAAATATCCATTAATCAACATGTTAGTAATTTTATGGTTTATTTTTTATCACGATTAATGAAGAAAGAAAATATTTCTTAACCATGATTTTCTCTAACGACGAATTATTTATAATTTATATGTTTTACAGATTAGTTCTTTTCGTGCTGAATTACGTGATAATAATAAATGTAAGATAGTTGTTGTTCAGGTATTGTATTAGAAAATAAATATTGTATGTATTCATATCCGCCACGATGAAAGTCGAATGACACTAATTTTCATTCTATTAAGAATGTGAAGAAAAACGCAGTTAGTGTAACTTTTTGAATAGGTTTTTGTTAGATTTTGTATAAATTTAATGTCGAAAGACAATCTAATATTATATATTTATCAATTAAATTTGTTTCCGTATACAAATTTTATTTTAAAATTTTATTATAAAAGAATTAATCATTTAACTCTTTACGGTCACACGGTATAAGCACAAATTGATAATTTTTTCCTATTATCCTTGCATTGATATGATGATCTTACATTGATTTTAACATTAAGGGAAACAGATATAATTCAATAATAAATTTTAATATTTATTAAACTACATAATTCCTTTTCATTTAGAAGCTAAAGTTTGATGTCGATTTATATATATATATAGCGATCGAAAAATAAATAATATTTTATATGTTAAGACTGGAACAGACTCGAAACAGAGAGAAATTGCAGAAAATAGAAAAAAATAGGGAGAATGTTTTTGTGTTAAAGCTAATAGCATAAAATAAGTCACAGATGGTAGTAACTCTGACATAATTTTTAATCATCTAATTAGAAAAATTCTGTCGTTACTCCCAATTATGTAAACCAAAGAGACTAAAAATTAGTAAAAAATGGCTAAATATTGAAGCTGTAACATAAAAAAAATTTTTTTTCATCTATGACCACAGACACATCTAAAATGTATCTCTGATCATTGATAAGTACAGATGACAGATAATTCTTCTACTTTATAATTTGTAGTGTACAACCAAGTACTGCACAGAATTCTTCCATTGCTTTTTATTCTGTCGCTTTTTCTGATTTAATTCAGTTAAAACCATTATTATTAACTGTATCAGATGTGTTATTTAGTCTTTTATTGCACTTATATACACATTTTACATTCACTTTGTCTAATTATTATATTCTTTTTGATTTAAACTCACTAAAATAATTTTAATTAATATATATATATATATATATATATATATGTGTGTGTATATATATATATATAAACTTGGGCTATAAAGGATTCAGTTACATAAACTAATTATTTAAAAAAAATATATTTTAAATATCAGGTTTATTCTTGATGAAATAAACACAACATTGTATAAAGATGGTATAAGTTTTGGTAACGACTAAAAAATAGTACCAAAAATATTGTTTATGAAAATAATTTAAACTTGATATTAATTCATATTTCATTATTAATAAAAGCATCATAATTGAAAGTTGAATAATTAAATTGGTCAATTGTAATTTTGATAATAACAACTATGATTATTAGTTATTCTACATTATATTATCTGCCTAGTTATTATTTGATATTTAATTATAGCTTTTCGATTAATTCATTCAAAATGACTAGTATTACTACAGTTATTTTATATTTTATTTTGAATAACAGTCCCTATTTATTTATATAAAAATAATGGTAGTTAAATGAATAAGTAGCGCAAATAGATTTGTTTTAAAAAATATAGACTGTACTTGAGATAATTTTATAGAAGTTTTTAGGTATTTTTAATATTTTTTTTATAAAACTATAAATCACCAACCTTTATGAGACGTTTTAAAAGAGAAGACTTAAAAAAAACAGTATTTTTTATTTTTATTTTGTGAGTCATAAACGATTTATAAATGTCAACAATTATTTTATGGAGTTCGCGGATTTTAAAAAAAGTATTCGTATAAATTTGTTAAAGTTCTTGTTCATGTTAAATCCTCATTTAGACTTTTCAAAGTATTTGTTTTTAACCATTTATCGAATCTAATATTGATATAAATGGATATAAGAGAAAATAAAATTTATAAAAGAATTTCCATTTTATTAGTATAAATAATTTATACGAATAAAATATAATCGTTCGTGCATTTTTAATGACAGCTTATGTTCCAAGAGTTTAATCTGTTCGAAAGGAAAAATAATTCTTATATCCAATCGACTTGATTCCAGTGCTGATAAAAAAAACTTTTCACATTTAAGACTTTTATAGAATTGAAAGCTGTCACATTTTGAATTATGTTAGAGGAATCTTCACTAATCGAAAATTGGAATTACAGATAAATCGAATTCATTCTAAAAGTAATTCTTGTATAACGTGACAATTTTAAATATGGTCTCAATGCAATGTTCCTTTTAAATTGCGGCAAGTCTTTAAAATTTTTTAACGCGATTTCGATATAAGACCGTCTAGTCTTTGCATAGCGTGATTAAAAATATACAATGCACATACATAAATTTAAAGCTTCAAAGTTATCTTCTAGCTACAACGTGTGTATCGAAGAAATTGTAGCAGGTTCATATAACACGATTTATATAACATGTAGTTTCTCTGGAATATAATTTCTGAGTTATACATTTACCTGTATATGAAAAATTAATTATTTTCATTATAATATCATTCTGATTGATCTGTACTGATCTAATGATACATATTTTCAAATCAACGCGATGAAAATTAGTTTCATTTATTGTTACATTTTAAAAATAATAATAAAAATATCATTTTTTTAAAAATATCAACTTGTAACTATGAAAAAAAATTATTATAAACGAAAAAAACTTTTAATTTTATAAAAATTATCAACATTTCCAAAAAACTAACAAAGGTTCGAAATTTTCCAGATTCAAAAACTTTTAATTAAATAAAAATATTTAAAGTTCAAAAATTGTTTCAAAAATTAAAACCGTTTTCTAAACGAATTAAAATTTAGCTACTGTCTAGTTATTTCTTTTCTATTTTTTATATTCACGAGTGTCATTTTTATGTTTCTAATACTTAAATAGAACCATTGTTTATATATATATATATATATATATATATATATATATATGTGTATATATATATATATATATATATATATATATACATATATATATATATATATAAGTAAGTAAGTTAAATATATATATTTACAAGAAATTGAGAAACACCTGAATTTATTCAAAATAAAATAAATTTCTGAAGAATACAAGCAATATTTATTTGTAAATATAAATGCTTTAAATCATTAGTCGGATAATTTTTATTTAAATATATTTTGAATTAACCAATATATTATGGCTACTGAAAATTCATGTTTTAAAGAATGTTACGTTTTGCGATAGGGTTCCTCTAGTACACCATATTATAATACATAATTTTGATTTTTTTATAGAATAATGCTTTTTAATAATCGAAAAATTGTTTTATATTTTGTAAGAGATCTTAATTATAAAACTAGGGATTATTCCTCATCGATACCAGAAGATTAGTAAAGAAAATTATAAGTAAAGGAAAATATTGATCATGAATTTGTTATTTACAATGGAGTGTATATATATATATATATATATATATATATATATATATATATATATAATTATTTTAATAGTCTTCATCTTTTTGAAATTCTTGAATTTTTCTTCTACTAACAATTTTGGTAAGAGTCCCAACTTCAGGCAGATTTTGGGCAACCTAGTTATCTAAAATCTACATGAAGATGGCAAACGAGTCGAAATTAATAGTGGAAAATAGAAATTTAAGTGATCTAAAACAACACAAACTATTAGGAATCGCAGGCATAAAGACAAAAATTATAATATTAATGAAATATAGTTTTAGCTATAGAAAAATCTAAAAAAGTCTAGTTTAATTTTTCATTTGAATTCTTTGTTCAATTTCCCAAGCTAATACTGTTATAAAAAAATGTAGAAAATAAAATATCTATAGTTTTTAGTGATTGTGTTTTTGAAAAATTATATTTTTGATTATCAGTTAATAATGAGGATTTTTACTGTCGGATGGTATATTTAAAAAATTTGAAAGTAAAAAATCTATTTGAAATGTAATTAAAATCTACGAAATAGTAGTAATGTGTTAAATGAAAAATATGTTTTCAAAATATGAAATGTTGAATTTATTTTTGAAATAGGGTTTAGTTAAACGATGTACCGAAAAATTTCATATTTTTTTTAATGAAAATTTAAAGTACTTTCTTAAAATAATATAATTAAAATTAGTCACTTCAGTTTGATTTTATTAGTACTGAGAAATATTTAAGAAAAGCAAAATAGTTAAATTTAAAAAGCATTTATTTTCTACCCTTGTATTTGTGTTTTTAATAAGTCAATTTTGAAAAAAATATCTGTTGATTAATCTTCTATAATGTTTCAACATTTTAGACAAAACGAAACGTATTGAAGAAATTTATAAAGTTTTGTTTTTCAAATAGTTTTTCTAATAATTACATTTTTCATTTTTAAAGCATGATTTTTAGAAAATCGAATTAGATGTCTGTTTGATTTTTTCTACAGTTCTTTTAATCCTCACTTCAGAATTCAATTTTATTTTAAAAACTTAATAGATGTTTCTCAACACTTGTAAATAAAAGTCTAATTAAAGATTGAAAAAAATAACGATACATCCTAGCGAATTCTAAGTGGCACAACTGAATATTTACTAATATACAGGAGAAACCAAACACACCTGAACAACTGGAATGTGGGACAGGATTACAAACAGTCAGGTTGGAATAGCCACCCACGGATGAGCCAGATGTTGACTCCGCGTGGTTAGATGTTCGGCCTCTGTCAACTTCCCTTCCACGTCGTATATTATGTACAGGACCGGCAACACTGCTCTGTACCCAATCCGAACCACTGTCAACATGTTCCGATGTTGTTATTCCAAAGATTTCTCCCGTATCTTGGTTTGGTTGCGACCGTTCCGATATCGTCGGAATAGCCCCCCCGTTATTTTGGTTCGAGCGTGCCGAATATTTTGTGTTTGACAGATTCGTTGCCTGCTTCAGTACTTGGTAGATCAAGTCAACTTCTGAACTTTCTGATAATGTAGAATTTGTTAGTAAAATACTGAGGTTGTGGAGAAATTTTTTGGATTTTTTTCAGTGTGTAGTTTTTTTGATTTCGTTGAAAACAACGTAGGAGTTTTGTTATTATTGGGAAGGGTTTTAAAGGATTGAAATATTTTATATAAACAAAAATTGCAACTGAAGTTAAAATATTTTCCCTAAAATAAATTGATTACCTTTAAATAAAAGAAAAACTATTTTATAGTCGATTTAATTTATTAAGATTAAAATATTTAAATATTCTTGTACATAAAACTTTCTTATAAAACTGAGAAGTATTCACCAAATGTATTTTTCGGGTCTCTCGAATTATTAGAGTACAAAATGTGCTAATGTTTATGCATAAAGTTTTGAAACACATTTAGTTTATAACAATTTTCAGCTTTTATATAGCTATAATATTATATACAATCATAAAAAACGTTTCAAAGATATACTATAAAATTATTTTTTACGAAAATGTAAATAGTAAGCTGAAAAATAGATGTTTGAAATAAGAGTTTTTTTAATATTTTTTTTTATTTACATTTAAAACTTATTTACATGTAAAACATTTTCTTATGTCAAAATTTTTTAATCTCATACCTACAACCAAATTATATGAAAAATATCTATTTTGGAAAATTTTATTATTAAAAAAGAAGTTACATAATTCATATTATTTAATAAGTCAAGTTACTAAGACGAAATAATTTATTAAAATAAATTACAAGTTTTTAAAACAAAAAAGAAGTTCTTCTCGATTTAACATACTAATTTAATATAATTGTAATTTATGCGTTGTCTGCGAAAACGCGCTCATAGAAAAGATTTTTTTTTCGCATGTAGAAACGTTTTTAATCATCAAAGTAAACGCATTAAGGAGATTCTCCCAATGATTTTCCATGATTTTCAAATCTCCCAAAATCATAGATTTTGTTAGTGAGGCAAACGGAGGAAATAGCGGGGGCAGTGCCTCACCCCTTCATTGACTACGGGCCTGTTTCAATACAAAACTTCAATTCAAGTTCTTTGAATTCAAGTTCGAACTCTATCTGACGATATCAAAATTTAAACAGGATGCAGAAGAAATGAATTCATATAAGGTTTTTAGAATTTGATAATTTAATTTATAATATTTTAAAAATGTATTATGGTTAACAAAATTAAATTTTTATTTACATATTTTAATATTATATATATATTATAATATATATGACTTATTTATTTATATGAATTTATTTTACAACAAAAATAAAAATTTACAACTAGTACACCAAACTGTTTAAAATGCAAAGAGATGTTTATCGATCCCATAGCGAGAAAGAACATCATCAATTTATTATTTTCACGCACTTAGAGCTTTTGTGGCTATAGGTCGTTTATTCAAAGCGGTGTACAGTGTAAATTACTTCTTTCATTAAAATTAAATTCTAAATTTAAACAAGTCCGTATAGATCGCTTAAGATTTTTAACACGGAACGCAAGCAAACACAGTGCTATTTCTTTTTTTTTAAAAAAAAACAATCTTGAAAATTAGATAAAGTTTTTATTTTTAGACAATATTGAAATAATTTTTCAGCTAGAAATTTGATACAGTATTAAATAAGTTTGACAATAGTTTTGTAATTTGAATATATACTCAGTTTTATGAAAGTTTTATGTTTGTTCTATGAAATAGTTATAAAATATTTATAATGTGTATATATATATATATATATATATATATATATATATATATGTATATATATACGGATCTAAAGTCAAAAGTCCTATAATAATATTTTCATACAAATAAACATTTCAACTAGAAAACGATGTAAAAACTGTGACAAAATCCCTACTCTTTTAAATATATGTAGATTTGATTGATTCTAAAGCAATGAATATATATTTGATATATTATGTTGAAAACAAAACCACAGTAGTTAGAATTTAGTAATTAAAAAAAAATCATTAGTAATGTTAAAATACGTGTAGTTATTTTTCAAGCGAATTCAAAATTGTGATAAGTTATTCGATTTCTCACAAATAATACCTAAGTCTGGAGAAGTTACTCTACTGTGGGTCTCTTTGATAGAGAACTGACGGTTCACTCTTGGGTAAGGGAAATAACTATCTTCGGCACCTGTCGTTAAAGAAGTTTAGTAATGAGTCGTATTTCTTTCGATTTTGATTATAGTGCAGTTGAATTTGTCACTAAATACGTACATTATTTACCATATGTTTGTTTATATATAATTTTTGAAACATTTAAAAAAAATAAAGTTAAAAAACATATTCTTTGTTTATAAAATTATATTTATTGATAAAAAATTAAATATTTATCTCACTTAATCAAGTATCAATAAATAAGATTTATATTAGAATATTAAACGATTCTTTTATAACAAAAACGTCCTATATTACAAGATATTTATCTGAGAGAATAATTCTGTTTTATGTACAAGGAAGGAATTGAAAACAAAATTATTAAATTGTGATTTTTGTTTGACTTTAAACTTAACAATTGATTTCTATAACTTTACGAAAAGAAAAATATTTCATTTTATAAGTACCTATTCAATAAACTTTTCAAAAATGTAATTCAAAAAGAATTCAAACAATTTCTGTAGGTACTTGTCGGAAGTTCAACAAAATGTCATTCTATTGTGAAACTTCAAGAGTAATATAAACATTTCACAAGTATACTCTCTGTTGGAATAAATGTTAATAAAAATATGAAAATTTATTTTAAAGTTAAATATTTTTCTATTATAGAATAAAAGGAATACATTTTTCAATTTCAGTTGTAAAATTGTCAAATGTTTTAAAAATTATATATATGTACTATTAAATAATGTACATCGTTTCTCGTTCTAAACCTAAATAGTTGTTAATTGAATCCAAATTGAAAAAAATACCTATTTTTTTAATTTGTCTTCGAAAGTGTTTAGTTTGTTCGGTTCTATGTAACAGTTTCGTATTATTAACTATATATTCAAATCGTCCTCGATGTTTTGTTATTGTTAATATTATCATCGAAAGATAACAATAATATAATATGCATATCACTTACTTTCTTCTTCGTTTGTTGTCTCTGGAACCCGAGCGTCTATCTCCGATGTTGACTTTTGTCGACGCAGTAAACGTGATTTCACTTGACATTTGCCTACTTTGTCTTGGCAGTCGATATGTACGTTTATTTTACAAACACGACATCGAAGTCCTTGATGCGTGTGACCTGTAAATGAATTAGGATTTGTATTCAAATATCCTATGGGTTTAACATAAATAATAAGATTTGTTTTTTATACAATATTAATATCCACTGAATATAAATGTATTTTTTTATAATATGAAATTTTATTAGATGTACACATTAATTCGGTGCCTTTTTATACAAAATTCATGTTTACAGAAAAATTGAATACATTCCATTCCTCAAAAAAATCCACCATTATTTTATATAATTTTGTTGGGTAACTGACGAATCACTTGTCGAAGAAAGATGTCGGTTTTGAGTCGATGAAGTCGGAATACATTTTAGGACCTCTTCCATTGTTTTAAAATTTTTATTTTATGTATTACAAAACCTTCCCTCAAACCTGGACAATACATTCATTATCATTTTTTTCAATTAATATGTGACAAGTATGCGTTATTACTGTTTTGTGAGGTAATGGAAACTGCTTGGATAAGATATATAGTGTTTTTAAATGTTACTTCAAAATCTTACTTTTTATTTTCAACGAATTTTCACGACCGCTCCCTACCACCGCCATTGCTCCCAAATCCGTTAACCCCGCAATAGGTTACATACTCAAAATATTATATTAAGGCAGGCTCACAATCATTACGTTACTGCAGGATTTGATGTAAGGGAAAATTGTTGCTTGTTTATATAATTTAACATTTTTGTGGTATTTTTTTAAAAAAAAATTCTAACACTTGTGCACGAGGCGCACAAATCATCATCACAGGCCGTATGTGGGCTACGGGTCATTGTTTGCCCACTCTTGATCTATATTGTTTTTTTTTCTTTACTTAGTTTGGGTGATAATGATCTAAGCTGTCGAAGCGCCCTAAGATCCCCAACAAGCAACCAACCATCTTTACTTAGAAATATTATTTATTCAATTGACTTGCATATAAATTAAAATTAAATCTTTTACATATTTACCTCTTAACACTTGTGAACAGATATCGCATGGAGTGATTTTCTTGTAGGTGTACTCTTGGAAAGTATGTGCATCAGATTCAACCATTCCACTTCGCGTTGAACTAGCTGATCCATTTTTCCTATGCAAAAGCATTAAAATTATTACATAAAATATATATTGTTTAAAGTGGCATGACAATTGTTTTTTACTTTTTATTTTACTTTTTAATTACTTTACACATTACAGTATTTATAATCTAAATAATCAAATACATGTTGATGAAATATAATTGATCAGTTACGAGCTTTTCAAAAATAGTTTCTATCGTTTGAAATAAACGAGAATAAAAAAGATAACTTATTTATATGAATTAAATGGCAAAAATGTAGTAATAAATTTCTAGACATTCTTTATTAATGAATCAAAAACGATTTTTTTATTTCTACTGAGCAATTTGATACTGTTTCCTAATTTTTAAATCAAAATGTTTTCAATATGATCTTTTTCTTGTGTACATTGAATATTCACCTACTTACCTATATGTAATATACAGTAGAATCTTAATATTTAAGAGTGTTATTTAATACAGCTAATAATAAAATACGTGTTGAAATTAATAAATAAATTCAGAAAATCTTCAGTTTTTCATATATTTTTTTATCACATTGTTGTAACAATAAAAATAGATTTTGAGATTGATTATAAAATATCTTAAAATCTATAAAAGTTGTTACATTTATTTTCTTTTTTATTAATACAGATATATATTTTTGTATTATTATAAAAATAATAATCCAATATGTTTGTATTAAATTCCTAAAAATATTTATAACAACTTTCAATTCGTTCCTAATACAAAACATAAAAAATATGTTTTATATAACTAAAATGTCAATATTTATCAAGATTCTACTGCTTTTATTCTCAAATTTTATATAGTTGAAAATATATGTAATTGAAATCAAAAAAATAATGTTCATAAGAAAGAGTAGGGCATCTATTTCAAAATAAAAAGATTTACATACTTACACTTAAATATTACAAATGATTGTTGAAAAAAAAGTACCATTAAGTAGATTTGTGTATATTAGAGTGACCGTTAATTTTTCGATGGTTATTGCTACTGTTATAGAACATTAGTGAAACCAAAAGTAGCTTTAATTTATTAATTATTTTATACGGTTTAAACTTATTGCATTACTTAGTAATTTACATGAAAATATTTTTTATGACGAAACTATAAAAATAAAATTATTTATGTGTTAAGGTAGAACCAGTTATACGATTTATAGCTTTCCAATTAAGTTAATAGCTTTGTGTTGTATATTTTTTTTATATATGAAAAAAATTCCATCGTAAAATTTCCATAAAACAACATTTTTTTCTTGTAGATCACCTCCGAACCGATCATCAATGATTGGTTGATTGATATCACGTAACAGTCTATATTATTTATTATATATATATATATATATATATATATATATATATATTAATTTGTAAATATTTAGTTATTTAACAATTAATTCTTTAAATATTAAAAACGACCCATCTAATATTTTGAGTAGAATGCTTAAAATCTCAAAATAAATTCATTCCAGTTGATACTTTAATTACAAAGAATTAAAATGTATCTAACAAGGGGAGGATACGCCCTAGGAAATTGAGTTTGGGACCAAACTTTGTGTAGTGGTAGGGTACTCCAAAGATATTAATATAGTAATGTACTATCTCGCACCAGTCAGCCAGTTTTGAGCAAAAAAGGATCTAAAATTTGCGTATCGGTTTATAAGAGAAAGATTTTTACCTGTTGTTAACTATCTTGATGCTAGGCAGTAACGCTTCGGCACAAGTGTTTGAGGTGTCAGGTTCGATTCTCGGTCGATCCGTGCAGTTTTTTTTCTTCACCTGAACAATTATTTAATGCATTTTATTAAAAAAAATTAAATAAAGATGAAATAACATTTTCTTACAATTTATTTTCTGAAAATGTTCTTTTTTAAATTTTGACAGTTTTATTTCAGTAAATGAATTTTTCACTAATTTTTTTTAATTTTTTGCATTCTTTTTGCAAACATATTCGTCTATTAAAATATTCATGTGGTACATTCCACGGAATATTGTGTATAGAGAAAGGTATACATGTTTTTCATGGATATACCACGGGATCATGTACCACATGAATACTTTAATAAACGAGTATGTTTGCAAAAAAATGCAAATAAGTAAAAAAATTTCGTGAACAAATCATTTACTGAAATAAAATTGTCAAAATTTAAAAAAGACCATTTTTTTGAAAAAAAAATTGCAAGAAAATTTAATTTCATCTTTATTTAAATATTTTTTCTAATAAAATGCATTAAACAATTATTCAGGTGAAGGAAAAAAAATTGCATGGATCAAGAAAGAACTGAACCTGACTCTTCAAACACTTGAGCCGCCGCGCTACCGCCTAGCTATTAAGCTAGTTGACAAACGGTAGAATTATTTTTCTCATAAACCGGTGCGGAAACTTTGGAGCCTTTTTTTCCTTGAAAATGGCTGGATACTGCGAGCTAATACGTTACTATACATTAATACCTTTGGGGTACCCTACCACTACACGAAGTCTGGTCCCAAACTCAATTCCGAGGGCGTATCCTCCTCTTGTAAGTATCATTGATCTTTTTTGATTTTATTTTGTTCTACCAAATTACCAGACTACATGAGTAATCTGTAAATCTTATACGATATATGCAATAATTATTCGACAATAAACATATAAGTAATGCAACAGTTTTTTTTTTTACATTTATAAAAAAATATTTTATCAACGAAAAGTATCCATTACTATTTTCGTTAATAAATCAAAGAGATTAACAATAAAAGTGTTCTTTGTTATGTATAAAATAAACACGAAATGTCACCAGACAAATATATATATTATTGATCGTTATTTGCGTCGCCTTAGCTATGATTATAATAATGGAATAGTATGATTTATTTATTAAATAATTGAAGAGGAGATTTGCACAATGTACATCAAGAGGTGCGTTTGACTACATAATCTAAAACGTATCGACACAGATAATGTGTGTACTACAGATGAAGTGTATTTCAGCTACAATGTGTTGTAAATACATAATATATATATATATATATATATATATATATATATAATGTGTTTTCAATGTTTTTTTTATTTATAAGATTGACAAAGTATTTATAATCTTGAAACAGTAATATATTTTATTATTATATGCATTTAATTAATTATAATTAAAGAATAATTAGACGACATTTGAGAAATAATCTTTATCGAATTAATTAGCCGGATCATTCTTGAAACTTTAACGAAACAAATTCATAATGTATAATAGAGAAACTAATTTGTCAGGAGAATTAATAAATCATTGCTGCGTAGTTCAGCAAAACAATGTAATTAAATATCCTCTAGAAGTAGTAAAAAATGAAACAAATTGTTTTATTTAATAAAGAAATATTTACTCGTTGAGAATGATTGTATAGTATGAAAATAATTACATCTGGAGTTGAAAAACAAACATTTTAATTTACATATTAACTATTGGGTTACTGGTATGTAAATTTCATTTGTTATGTTTACGTTAATAATTCCAAAGGGATATTACCTAGTTTTGTTATGTGTATGAACTTTAATAGAAAATTGTTACAATTGAAACAACTTCCTTTGTTGTCAAAGAAAAATAGAGAATGTAGAAAATGAAGGAAGTATTTATACCAATGAATGTTACTTATAGTTATTGTAACTACGAGGGTCGTTTGATAAGTATGGTAATTTTTTATTAGATGACACTACCAATAATTTGGTAACGTCACAGCTATCAAGTGTCATTTTTTTACTTGGTCTTGAATTTAAATAGAGAATATTTGTAAAAGTCAACAGATATATTTTATAGATTTATATATATATATATATATATATATATATATATATATATATATATATATATATAGAGAGAGAGAGAGAGAGAGAGAGAGAGACTTTTAATGTACTAGTTTTAAGTCAGTCGTTACTTACTGGTACAGTAATTGTAATTATATCTCTTTAGGATATTAAATCTAGTAGAAGAGATTCCAAAAAAAGAAAACCTTTTTTTTACTGATTTCCTTCTTCTATCTGTGCTTAAAGGTTTTTTTGTAATTAATGTAGTGAAGTTTACAAACAATGATGATATGAATTTCAAGCATGAGAGTCTTATAGGGAAAATTCAACATTCACTCAACCGAATTTTATAAAAAAGAAGTTAATTTTCGATTTTGCTTTTTCCAAGATTTATCAATATTTGTAATCTTATAAATAAGATCAATCATTTCTAGTTTATTATAGATAAATAATTATATAGACAATATACACTACACAGTTTACACGGTGAACGTTTTCCAAGTCGATGTTGGAAATATAAAACAAGAGAACTGTAATATCGTAGGATAGTAGTAGAAAGTAAGAATTAAAAAAAAAAACAACGAAAATAAAATGAAAATTAAACTAAATAAACATTACGAAATAAAGCGTGTAAAGCGGCCATTTCAATAATGTTTACCTCATCCCAATGATTGTTGATACAGCATTATACATATGGTACTTTCTGAATATAAAATAAAAAAAGCAATCAATATATACATAACTTATTTTGTAAATGAATTACATATCATTATAACACAGTTTATAAACAAGTTTACAAACATGTTTATGCGAATGTCACAGTTTTATTTCTGTATGTTAAATAAGTGGTTTATATTTGGACTTTTAGAGTTTTATTAATTTAATTATAATTAATTTAAAAATATGCCAATTCGGCTGTTTCAAATGTTGTGTATTTTAAATCCAGATAAATTCAAAATAAATAGAATATTTTTTTAAATCCTGTATTTTCAAAAAGAGATTGATTGATATAATTTTAAGAATCGTATTTTAGATAACATTAAAATTTTGATACATTATTTGACTAATAAATGAAATCTATATAATAAAAAAATACATTTCTAGTCACTTTGTCCGCAGGACAAAGTCCATGGTGACGATAAATGTTCGCTTTTTCAGCTCATTGGTTCCAAAATTAATTTATTTAGTTTCTTTCTTAGATATTTTTTATGTTTAAATATATTATGTTGTAAAAACCAGTAAACAGTTTTCCTTTGTATTTTGCCATCAATTTTAATGGGTTACATACTAGTTTTAATATAATAATCATTTTTTGTATAAATATGCTAGAGTAGGATTGTAGAAAAAATGGTTTGTGTTTTCATTTTTGTCAAACAAATGAAAGAATATGAAATAAGTGCTATGAATTTAAAAAAAATGTAATTTTATTTCATAATGAGAATTAAAATTATATTTTGAAATTAATTTTTTTCATTTTTTCATAATAATTATAATTTTCTTTAATAAATTAAAAAAAATCACTCTCGGAAGTAAATTTTGCCAGTGGTAAAACAATACTGAATTTTTCTGTACATATTATATAGGATTTCCAGCTCTTATCGTATGATCTTATTTTGTACTCACCATTCTTCATGAAAGTTCTTTTTGAATCCCTTAAACCATGTTAACACAGCATTTATTTCAGAGATTTAATTTTTATAAAACATTAAATAATTGCAATCAGAATGTCCATAAATTTAAAGTATATATCGGTGGAGATGCAGAAAAGTGACACAATTCGAAAATATATTTTTTTCATGAGCGAAAAAATTCTTTCATTTTAACAATTAATTTGATTGTTCTTTATAGTAGTAAAATACCATCTGTGAAATTTTTCTTGGTAAAAATTTGACGAATTTGAAAAATATTTTTATGGGATAACTTGTAAATTGCAATTTTTTGTACTATATTTATATATATATATAGAGAGAGAGAGAGAAGAATTATTTTACATAATCTACTTTTGATATATGCTCCGCAGGGAATTCTATATTAATTTACTAAATTAATAACGAACGGTGAAAATATTGAAGAATATAAAGGAAAGTGTAAAACTGTTCGCATTTTACATTAACAGTGAAGACATGAATGTTTTTATTAAAGTGTATTTTATTGTAAATAAAAAAATTATATAAAACATCATAAAATTCTATTATAGTTTTTACTTTATTACTTGAAACAAAAGTTATTATTTCAAAATAAAGATATGAATAATAAAAAACATAGTCGAAGAAAATTTTGGTCCTTTAGAAAAAAGGTTGTCTTTTTATTTTTTCTCATTTTTATGATTTAATAAGGTATTTTTTATTTGAACATAATTATATTATTAAATATATAAACTATTTAATCAGATGGTTTAGTGTGTAGATTAAGCAATGTTGAAGGAATAAATCACAAAAAAAATTCTTGAAAGAATTATTAAGAATATAATTTGATAAATAATTAAGCCTGGAATTAATTGATTTCTTATACAAATAGTGATTAATTTCAAAATAGTGCTTAATATTGAAATGAAAATATATTAAAAAAGTATATTTATTTTGCAAAAAAATTATGTAGTGCATAACTAACCGCACTTTATTTACTGTTCAAAAATTTAATTTCAATAAATTATTTTATATTTGAAATATTTAAAATATATTTAAACAAGAAAAATATTTATTTAATTGTATTTACATTTGGTTTTCATGTTCATTCGTTGACATAAAGTGCACGCACATGCAAACTAGCTACATTTTCATGTAAAGCTCATAATATTCATAATAAAAATGTGTTTGTGTATTGTGGCAATTGTGTATTTATTGTATGTCAAACAATAATTATAAAAAAATATAGCAATTTATTTACATATTGTTCAAACTATTTTTTTTATAAAAGTCAATAATTTTATATTAAATAATGCTTGATGTTATTTTCGAAGCAATATAAATAAATATTCTATTCTAATCGATACAAATCATAACGGTTCACTTGTGACATTCGCAAAATCAAGAACGAAACATGCTAAAAATAGTTCAATTTTGTACAGAAAAATATTGAAACGAATCAATCGAAATCAATGCAATTACTTACTTGTCGTTTTCTTTTGGCGATGTACTCGCTGATGAAGGTGGAGTTTTTAAACTTTTAAATGCTTTTAGCCACTTAGATTTCATACTTCCTGTACTTGAGGATGACATTTTGCGTTCTCGACCAGTGTCACCTAAGTCCATTTTATTTGCAAATAGCTCTTTCTGCAAGAAAGAAAATTAACACACACTGTTAAAAATATAAGAATATTTTAGTTGATAAAATATTTATAAATATTAATAATTATTATTTTTATTATTAATGATTATATTTATAAAGAAATATTTATTTATTATATAAATTAGAATGACAGCTATTTCATGAATTTAAATCTGGTTTTCGCTTTCATAAATCGATTTTTTATAATTAAAAATGAGAAATAATTGATTTATAATCATTTTGATTCCTTCTTAAAGAATTTGGATATATAATTTATCATTCTTAGAGCGATAAGGTATAGAAATATATTTAAAATCATTTTTTTTATATATTTTAGTACTCTGAGGATTATAACAGAATCATCAAATAAATTATTGACATTTTTGATTATTAAAAAATGTGATTATCAAAGTTTTATTTCTGAAAATGAACTTTTCCGAATTATTCACTTCTCTAATCTAATTCTCCTCTCAAAAGGGGTTGTATTTATTTTCTTCATGTCTCAAAAATTAGAACTCTATATATACGTTTATGTGAAATTACAAATAAGGTAACAAGTATTAAATGTTTAATATTTATGCCCATATGTTCAGAATTATATCTAAATTTGGCACTGATTTATATATAATATATTCTATTCTTTCTATAAATACATTTTTGATTAAAATTTTATAGTGAGTTTCAACTTTAAAGCATTGTTTATTTGAAGTTCACTGAATGTTAATCTTTTTAAAAAAGAGAAATAAATAAATAATCAAAATTTAATTTCGATTCTACTTGGTATGCATTTAATAAAAAGTGTTATAGTTTCAATACTGAAAATAAATAGTATTTTTCATGCTGAAACTTAACAAATTAATACTAATTTTCTCTACTCATAAAAAATTCTGATTAAAATATTTAATAATCAATTATTGAACGTTTGACCAAAAAAGTGCTGTTTATGGAGGAGGTAAAAATTAAATTTTGAAATTTAATTTAGTCAAAGTACCGAAAACTTTATTATGAAAAGAGAATTGTTAATAAAATTAATTTGTAATAAAATTTTCTATTCATTTCTCCATTAAAAATGTTTACTTTCAATAAAATATACA
Source organism: Acanthacorydalis orientalis (assembly GCA_034766995.1). Lineage (NCBI taxonomy): Eukaryota > Metazoa > Arthropoda > Insecta > Megaloptera > Corydalidae > Acanthacorydalis > Acanthacorydalis orientalis. The sequence continues at coordinate 26,841,302 of CM068322.1, read as the reverse complement.
TTTTTGTTCTACCTGTGTACCTGTCTGCAGTTTCTTTGATTTCAATGATTTTATTTTTGATAATCATATTATTTTAATATCAGATTCAATTCAACGATAATAAAAATAATATTCGTGCCTAAACGACTGCTAACCGTACATAAAAAGAGAGAGTAAAATATGTTATTTACACAAATTGAATAATAAATAAAAAATAGTTTTTTTTTAAATTAATTTCACCATATTTAATATTTGAATTTTACATTTGATCAAAGTTAGAATTTCATTAAAAAATAAGATTACATAGAAAGTTTACTAAAACATATATTAAATGATTTTTAAATGTTTCCCAAATTATTTATTGATAATAAAAAGTTGTGATAATTGGTTTGTACTGTAAGTTAATTTCTTCAATCATTTTTTTCATAAATGCGTTTTTACTTCCCTATAACCCATAAAAAGTCTGTTCACTATGACATCGAAATGTAAAATTATTGATCGTTTATGATCGTTACTTATGTATATTTCAATGATAATGACATTCGTTATCAGAATCATCATGGTAATCATTATCAGAAAGCTAACGTATAGTTTTTTTCTTGTTCTATAGTTTGTAGCTACATTTACTAATAATTTTTTTTAAATTATTTTCAGTTACAATTTCTGTTATCTATTCATATTTTTAAATTATCTTTAGTTGATATACGTATTTTAGAAATATAAAAAAATATTCTATTGGAAAAAAGTTAAAAGTAATTATTTTATTTATAGAACTCAATCAATATTTTATCTATATAAAAAGCTATTCCATTTAAACATGATTAACATTAATAGCTTTAATGTCTATTGAATTCATGCTTATATTTTAATGACTAATGTCTTTTGTAATGCTTATTTCATCGTTAAAAGTATATTTGATTAATTATTGACAAATATTTCTTATAATTTTGTATGTATATATCGATAATTCATTATAATCACTAAACTATTTAAGTAAACATAAATATAAATCTAAAACAATACAATGTTTTTCATTATTCCTCGTACGACACCAAACCGAACAATTTGTACACATAAATTATTTCATTGATTATTTATTAGTGTTTATTATTGTTTAACTGTCACGCATTATTGAACACGCTTGGCCTATTGCCAGTACGTTTTCCCGTCGACTGTTCGATTTATTTAACTAATGGTACATTTTCTTTTTATCGATTAGTTTAGTCGTACGAAATGTTTAATTCGAAACTTGTAGAAAGGGTAAATGTTCCAATAACATGAAAGCAATTCCCAGTAGAATGGAAAAATTCCAGTTTGTACATCAAATGCTAGATACCAGTACATTAGGTTAATTTGAAAATGTGTATATATATATATATATATATATATGTATATATATATATATATATACATACACATATACACATACACACAGTAATACCAGAGGGACGTTACCTAGTTTTGAAAAATGCATAAATGTGAATCCTGAAATGTGATGTTCTCTCTTTGTCATTAAAAAATACATGAAGAGTGTAGGCAGTAATTCTTTATTTATAAATAATATAGTATTTTTATACATTTATTTTTTTAATTACTAGAGGGCTCCGCTCCCTGCTCGCTGCGCTTGCCAACCCCCCGGAGAGCTTTTCTCTCAGCTCGCTTACACACTCTCTCTCTCCCCTGATAAATAACTGAAACTAACCAGTTATCATCAAACAGAACACTGATCATATGACTGACATCAAGTAATCAGAAAGAGACCACGTGACCGATATCAACCAATCAGAGAACGAATAAAATTCACCATTTTTTAGTGATAGAGAGATGAAAATCAATATCAAATAAATAATCACCCTAATATTTTCTTTCAAAAAAATATAATTTTTGTTCAAAATTAAATTATTCTCTGACTTCACAAACCACACAACCTTTTTTTCTGATCAAAAATATTTAATAGATGATTTTTGTTTAGATTCTTTTTTGTGAGGCGAGATAATTATTTATTTATTTATGACAATGAATTTAATCATAGTCCCAGAGCTGTATTGCGAGTAGATTTATTTCAAGACAATTCTATTTAAAAACTTATTAAAATATATTTATGACATCTAATTTTATCATTCTATTGAATAAATTTCGTTGCATGTCTTAAAAGAATAATGATATGCATGCTTAAAATAAATCAGTTCAATAATGAGGGTTATTTTCAGAACAAAGCTATAATCTGTCGCATATTTTCCGATTTAATATCCCACTGAAGGTAGATATGGAATAGAAAAATAATTTCAGAATATAAAGTTCTCAGTTCGTACCAGTATTTCATACCTCAGTTGAAAATTAGTTGAATAGTTGCCTGATTTTTTATATTTTTTTAATTTAAATTTATATTTATGATCGTTTTTATTTATATAAGACAGAATAATTATTCTTAAATAAAATTCTTTCAACATGAATTTTTGGAACCATCATTGCACAGTACGTTTCTTAACAGTACCAACACCAAAAATATCGTTTAGTTTACCAACAGTTTCTGCTGCTTTACCACCCTTTATGAACTAGTATAAAATATTACTTTTATTTGCTTCTTTTCTATCTTTAATTCAATAGTCCAATATGAAGAAAAATTAATAAAACTAAAGTCGCTGTTATCAAAATACAAACCAAAAAATGGACTTCAAAATGATATTAACATGAATATAATGAAATAAAACTCATCAAAAAAATAAGGTTAGAATACAGAAGAGAAAAACCGCAATTATTTTTCTACCAATCCAATAACATACTGTTTAAAGTATTTTTTAGATTTAATTGATCGCCACGCCCAACACAGATTCATAAGTAAAAAAATATTAAATTGTATTATTTTTACACAGCTTCGAGTTCTACAGACAATTGTGTAATCTATAGCTAGTGTTTAATGAATCTATATATATATATATATATATATATATATATAAATAAAAATATATATATAAATATATATATATATATATATATATATATATATATATATATATAATATAGGTAGTGTTTTATGAATAAATAAAAATTCTAGAAGAAATTATATAATGAAGTTATTTTGAGAGTTAAATTTAATAAATGTTATAAATTTAATAATCTATAAAATAATCTATTAATTTTAATAAATGTTGATAGATTATAAAAAACAAGTTTGTATATTTTTGTAAATATTTAGAGCCGAATCTAATTTTTGTTGTAATTAAATTTTTGAAAATATAATTGTTTATATATATATATATATACTTTGTAATTATTTGAATTTATTTCATCTCAAATGAATTAAATTATATGTTGTTCTAGTCTATAAAATTAAATTATTATTTTAAATGAATAATAATACTAGAAAGTCACATTCAAATAATATATATATATATATATATATATATATATATATATATATATATTTCTTTTTCAAATTCAATTTCGAATCATTAAATAATTCAAATACAATATTATGAAGCGAGCACGCTTTTAAAAGCTCGAGTTTAGGTGCTTGACATTCTACGAAATGTATTTGACCGGGTCACATGCCACGTGAAGTGAGAGTGTGCATAAGTAGGACACAGTTCTGGGATAAAACAGCGTTCCAGATTCCGTGGTACAATGTACAAACTCCTCCAGTAAACTTTCGATAAGGATGGAAAAAACCGAACGCGTATACAAATAAAGAAAAAAGAAATGTGCAGTTAAATGAATAAAAAAAGGAGTGGCTGTTTTTTTTCTCTTCTTGAAAATATAAGGATACGTTCGACATTTCACTGTGTTGTAGGGTGTACGGAGAAAGTGGCAATCTTTTTTGTGTTCGAACAAATCCCTTAAATTGAACTGAATTTATTTTGTCGCTCATAATATTTTTTTGTAAAACGTAAACGAAATTTACAGGTTTTGTAGATATGTCTTATATATCTTATTTTGGAACTGTCTCTTTCTATCTTTCGTTTAAAAAATAATTTATCTAAAAATCGAATATGAAACAAGTTGAAAAATGTTGAGACTGATGAATAATTTGATCATAAATAAAACAGTTTGTTGACCATTCCATAAATAACTCATTCTCCACATACTACTCGATTAGTAATTGATTATTATTTATTTTGATTATGACTTAGGAGTATTTCGATGGCGGTGTCGTCATTTTTATGTATTTCAGTCTTTTTAGAATGATTTAATACTATTGAAAAGTGTAAAAACCATAGGTAAAATGAAAATTTTATGTAAAAAATTATTTAATATGTTTGATAATAAACATATCTACATTCTGTGAAGAGTGATTAATTTGTGAAAAAAAATTTATCCACAATGCCAAGAAAAAGATGTGCAGAAAATGAAAATATGTATTTATATACGTACGAAATAAATAAGATTAATTACAATTAGAAAAATATCTCACTATTATTATTACTGATTTTAAATATTATACCCTAAAGAAGTTACTTAACATATGAATTCACACTAAAATAGATTTATTAAAGTCTTTAAAACAACTTGACAAATTTTAGGTATTGTTCTTAATTTATACATATATATATATATATATATATATATATATATGTATGTGTGTGCCAATCGGATGAATAGTTTTTGAAATATGATATACACTGTTTTGAAAAGTATAGTTTCGAGAAAAACGAACTAACGTGTTCGGGCTAACCCCTGTTCCGCTGCGAACCACCTCCAACAAAATCTCTCTATCTCAGACAATTCTTGGAATTTCAATAAAATTCCTTTGATAATGAAACTTAAGACTGTAAGCTTTAATAAAATGCAAAAAAAAAAACAAAAATCGATTATTCCAAGATTTTAAACTTATGCAAACTCCTTAAAAATATACAGCTTTTATATTTTATAAATAATGAAGGAAAATAGACAATACTTAAAGCATTCAGGTAGATTTTTGTATGTGTTATTGAAGTAATAAATCTGAATTTTAATATATATATATATATATATATCTTAGAAAATTATTTTTATGTAATGTTTGAGAATGCTACATATTTTTAAAATAATATTTGAATTTGATATGAGTGAATAATAAATGAGCATGAACAGAATTTTAAATACTATTTTATTAAATTATTAAAAATGTAAAAAGTATTTAAATTAATGAATACTATAAATAACAAACATATCAATCTATGAAGTAATTATTAGAAAAGTGTCCTCATAGTTTTATGTAGTCTTAGCTGTATGCAATGATACTTTAATTTTTAACATTTTTTTTTCAATATGTCATACAGATTTAGTAAATTTTCAAGTTTATATTTAATTTTGAACAGCTTGATATATATATATATATATATATATATAGAGAGAGAGAGAGAGAGGGGGGGAAAGAAAGAGAGAGAGGGGGAGAGAATACATATATTTTATTTATTATAAAAGATTAAATTTTCCTATTTATTTCAGTTTGTAGCTAATAAATGTACATAATCATATTTCTACATAAAGTTTATCATGAAGATCTATCTTTCATGCTTATATGTAGCATAGATTTTATAAACAGTTTGAAAATTTATACGAATATTTAGATAGAGATTACTCTCACATATTTACTATACCTATATTCCAAAGTGCGAAAGTAGTAAATAAGGCTTAAGTTATAACATATTTTTATAATAGTGTTTGTTTATGATGAAATGATATGTTTGAAAATGTTTACAAAATTTAAAAAAAGTAAAATAATATGTAGAAATATATTAGTATTATTATCATAAATAAACGATTCACTTTCTGACTTAACTTATATGTATATAATTGTTTCAAATGAATAGTTTTTAAATAACAAAGTATAATTTTTGCTTGTGTAAAAGTATGTGTTTCATGAATGTGGCCATTTTTTTGATTTACTGTAAAATGCCGAAAAGTTCAAAGGTTATAACTTGTGCTAGAATGATTATTCATTAATAATGTGATGAAAAATACTTACTAAAACGGTACGTAGTGTGACCCAGCCCATTTCAAAAATTAAAACGACTTATTAAAAATTTTTATTCACAAGATTTTATAGTAATTATAATTATTAACAATTAGGTGAAATCACTTATCTTAATTAGTGAGTTATTTTAAAGTGAATTAACTACTCGTGAGCTACTTTATTAATTTAATCACAAAAACGATCACTTGAATTGTTGAACAAGACTATATATATAAAATTTAGTGTAAATTATTGACATTTAAAACATTGAATTCGAACGCTTAATTTATTTATAAGATAAATCACTTATATTCTATGATATTTTGAGCACTTATTTATAATTGAATGAATAGCTTAATATTAATACTGGATATTATCAACAATCAGTTCTTGTAATAAGGTCAACTGTCAATATTGTTTTTGAATACTGGGAGAAACACTTAGTTTAAAACTGAATTCAAATGATAATTCGATTTAAATACTGATATTTTAATGTATGATCACTTAAATGTTGAATGACAACACATAATTTGTTGGTAAAATGGATATATTTTTATTGAACGTTAAAGGTTATCGTCATACTCATTCGCTCCGAACGCATATCTGTACAACATGAAATTCGATCATCCCCAATATTGATGTTGCAAAGGGAAGTCCGCTCATGCGCCGACAAACTTCAGTACATCTGCACGATATAAATTTCAACAGGAAACGAGACGAATATCTGTATATTTTATCCTTGTTGGGTGTTCAGTTATGTTGAGAAGTGTTTGTTTAAAGTTTGCGACATATTTTGGGAAAACTGTGAAGTGTTTTTATTCAAAAATGTTACCGGTAGTAAATTTCTATTTTGAAATGAATTTGATAAAAATTGATACACATAAATTATATTACTTTATATTTTTATTACTTGTTACTGTCTTAATACAAAGAGTTGGTAGTTTTGATATTGAATAGTGTAAAGTATTTAATCACAAAATCAATACTGAACAAAGAAATAAATCAAACTATTCAGTCTAATAAAAACTGTAAGATTTAAACTAGCCAATGATTCAAGAATGTGTACTGAATGTATAAGAAAATATATAGCGAATTAAATATTCATTTAATAATTAAAATTATTAAATACATATTTACTTCTCGATTATACACTTTAATTATATGAATTACTCATACTTTAAGAAAACATTGTAAGTATAAAAATCTATAAATGCATTTATAGTGTGTTCTCAAAACATTAAGTTACAATTTCTTTGTTTAAAAGTCTAAAAAAAATTTTCAAAGCTTTTTTTAGGGATATTGTTTTCCATTCAATATTTATATATGAGTATTTTTTTGTTTATTAGGAGTTATTTATTTATTGACAAGAAAAATGGGTAATTATGTTGTGTAATATGAATTAGTCATAGGTAATTTTATAAAGGGTAAAATTAAAAATTGATCTCGCAAACTATAATAGACATGCGTCATGTTCGAATTAGTCACGAAACTATTAATTTAGATAGTTTGAAATGTCTGACAAGTTTATTGATGGAATTTGATATTAAATTAGATGTAAATGGTAGGTCAATAGCCCGTACCTTTTATATATATATATAGGTGACTCAACTTAGGCTTCCACACGAAAGTATTAAATAAAACATGCCATCTTTCATTTAGTATTTTAGTTCAATCGTATTTTAGTATCGATAAAAAATAATATGACTTCTAACTCTTTCTCCTCCTTTTAATACTTTTATGTGCAAGCCTAAATTGAAACTTCCTATATATATATATATATATATATATATATATAAGTGAATTTATTAAAAATATATTTTCAAAGCAAAAAATATTTGAAATTGTAACTGTATATATGTGATTCCGTTGATAAATTATACTCGTTGACTTTGTCTTTTGAAATTAATCAGGTTTCTGTTCAATACTACTTATTTTGGCATGTGTGTCATCCTCAAGTAAATTATAAAGATTGTAATTCGATGGTGATCCAAAATTGATAGTAGAAAACAAAAACTCACGTGATCCAAAAGGACGATGACCACTTTGACAATGTAAAGAATTTTTTTGTTACTTTATGAAAATCATTACAGAACATAAAATAGATATTTTTTATTCAGAGAGAAATTTCATCGAATGAAATTAAATAAAAACTATGAATATAATTAGAAGAATGAATTCTGTTATTTTTAGGTGCTTTAATATTTTCTAACAAATAATATTATGTGTGTTTTATACTAAGACATATTAATTATTTTAAAAAAAATAAAACTGATCGTAAAAGTAATTCTTTTTGTGAATTTTAATAAACAATAATTAGTAATCGCATTAATATTTTATCTAAAGATATAATTCGAATTTATTTCATTCTAAATTTGTCTTAATTTAAAAAATAAAATTAATAATTAAAGAATTCTCATAAAAAATTTGTTTCCAGTCTACTGAAATGTGTTAATTACTTAAATTACACCAAGTTTGTTTCCTATCGAAATATAATTACTTAATACATAATTCAATTACGGAATTTAATTTTACTTCATCAGCTTTCTAAGAAATTAAATTAATCAACATATAAATACATATTGACGAAGGAATTTCTAAGACCTTTGTAATTAAACGATTAGCATATTTTATCGGTAGCCAATATGTCATGACTTGTAATTCAGATCTGAGTTATATATTTATAGCAGCATGTTTGTGTTTTTAATTCATTAAGAATTTTAGTAAATTTCAGTTGAATCCAGTGAATATTTTTAACTATTGAAAGATATTTAAATAATGTTTAACAGGATACAAATAATATTTCTTTTAAAAACTTCGAATATCCTCGTTTATAAAATCGTTTAAATAAAATCTTATTTAAAAAGAACACTCGAACATTCGAATCGAAATCACAATAAATAATGAATGACTTACCTGTGAATTGATTGCGCTGAGATGTATCTGCGCGACACTCAAATCGAATCGCTTAATACTAATGTCTTCTTGAATTTCGTTCACTTTATTGAATAAGTTGGATTCGAGTGAACGCTGTTGAATCCTTAACAATGTGTCTAAAGCATCCTTGATTTGTTTAATTTGTAACTCCAAGTCGGTCGCTTCCTTACGTAACGCATCGTAACTCGGTTTCACCTGCACACTTGAGAGTCGGTCGATAACCAATTCGTTCTTCAACGGCGGCGGGATGTTTTTTTCCTGTTGAGTTACATGCACAAAAAATAAATTGAAAAAATCCTCATTCTATTATAATATAAAACTATCTGTCGTGAGATGATGCAAATTTTACAAACAATTTTTTCTTAAAATTACAAACATGTGTGAGATAGACGAATTGTTTCTGTATGTGGTTTGGTTACTAAATACTAAAGATTTCTTGTATATATTATATATTTCCTAGTGTAAAACATACGATTATTTTATTGAAAAAATATATATGTAATATGCAACATATTATTTAAATGCCTTAGAACTTTTTCTATGAGTTATCGTCGTAATTTTTCAAACAAAGAAGTCGATTTGTTTTACCAAACCACATAAATTCCTAAGCTTGGTTCAGACGAGACTAGAAATTTTTCTTGGACAGAACGGGACGTGTAACGAATAATAAATATAAATGAGATGCCGCAAATGCGTTCGGTGCAGATGCGTTCTAATAGCCATTTTCATCTTATTCTTATGCGATATAGCATTTTTTCATCGACCGCGTGACTCGAATCTATCTTACAGTTATCAAAGCGTAAAGATTTATGTGTATCACACAATCTGTATATTAATTTATCTTGAAAGTTTTTTGTTATAAACTTTGTTTGTATAAAATGAAAAATGTTTTACATGAAAATGAAAACTGAATTAAAAATAAATTTGCGTATTTTAGTGTTTTTGACATGACTTTTATTAATATTATGAATTTTCATTAATAAAATTTCAATAAAAAAATCAGAATTTACAGATTATTTAAGAAGTTATTATTACTTATTATATTATTATACGAGGGAAATTTGAAAACTAAGCGGCCTAACTGTTAAAGAATATAATTTGTGTTTATAAATTATTTTTATTTTTCAATGTGGTTCCCTTGAACGTCAATGCACTTCATCCAGCGATGCTCCAGTGCTTTTATGCCGTCCTAGAAATCCTTTTCTTTGAGGTCCTCAAAATAGTGATTCACTATTGCTATCAGTTCTTAATCTGATGAAAATCGCTTACATCCAAAGGTTTTTTTAAGTTTTGGGAACGGATAGAAATTTGAAATGACCAAATCTGGAGAATAGACTAAATAGGGCAGCAAGTCATGTTACAATTCAATGAATTTCGTCATGGATACAACACTTGTACGGGGACGTGCAATTGTCCTGATAAAAAATGATTTTTTTTTTTATAAACCTGGTCTTTTCTCACGAATTGTTTGATCGAGTCAATCCAAAAGTTTAGGATAACACTCTTCCGTTATCGTTTGACCCTTTAGAAGATAGTCAATTAACAGAATCCCTTTATCATTCCAAAAAAATGAAGCCGTATCTTTTCCAGCGGATAAAATTGATTTTGCTTTTTGTGCTGGCGGAGAATCACCATGCTTCCATTGTTTTGTTTGTTGTTTTGACTCTGAAGTATAATAATGAATTTAAGTCTTATCTGTAGCCACAAATCGCTGGATAAAATCTGTCGTACCCTTTTTAAATCTACCCAAACAGTCTCGAGAAATTTGTACTCTAATGTGTTTATGATTAATTGTCAGCAAACGCGGCACCCATCTTGCTAATAGCTTTTTCACATCTAACTCTTCAATTAGGATATGATAGGTGCGTTTATCTGAGATACCCACAACCTTATCAATTTCGGACACCTTCAATCGCCGATCCTGTAAGGTAATATCATGCACTTTGTGGATAATTTCTTCTGTCGTTGCATTTTTCTGACATCCACTAAACGGGTTATCTTCTAAGCTTGCATGGTCACATTTAATGGCCCACTCCTTTAAGGTTGGATACGAAGGTGTACTATCACTCAGTACACTTTTCATCTCATTAAAGATTTCTGTTGGCATTAAGCCTTTTTTGACAAAAAACTTTATCACCGCATGATGTTCAACTTTATCCATTTCAACAATGGCACAAAAAGAGCTTTATTTAAATTGATGTTTTCAACAAACTGCTTGACACATTAATTATAGATTTTAGTTTATTTGTAAGATAAACATCGCTTTGTAATGCCTCACAAATATTTCGAATATGTCCACCACTTATATGTTAGGCCGTGAACTTTTCAAATCACCCTCGTATATCATTATAGATAAGAAAGGAAAACACTGAAATGTAACATATTGAAATTTGACATAAAATTTGAAAAAAAATTTAATTTAAATAAAATCTAAGTTGAATATAGTTAAATTATTCGAAATGTTCAAAAACAAGGTTCTCATTAAATTTATCTGTCTAAAACAGGAATAACTAATAAAAAATATTAGAATAAATCCTAAAAACATAAAATAAGGTTTTAATTTACTTAATTTATTCATTTATTTACAATTAAATTGCTGAACTAAATATTAATATTCATACAATTAATAATTCATGAGTGAAAAATAATCAGTCTCGTCTGAATATGGAAAAAGCGTGGATATTTCAAACACATACATTTAATGCATATTAAAATCTAATTTTATTGTTTTATATCAAAATTCCGAATTATATTGCAGTAGTAAATTAATATGAAATATTTATGAGATAATATTTTAATTGAATATATATATATATATATATATATATATATATATATATTTAATTTTTGAAAATATGAATGTATTTTCTATTTAAAATAAAATGTAAAAATCTCGACTATTTCAAAAACTATTTTACAAATTAAAGATAGAAAATTAGCCAAATTTATAAGATTTTGATTATTTTTATCAAAAGGTGTTCAGATTTTAGCATTGCTTGCTTTTATTCCTGTAATTACTTTGATGTATTGTTCTGGTAATCTTAGTCTTAATAAATTATTTTAATTTTTATCTGCTATAATTATTTTCAATTCTTAAGATATTCTCAGATAGATTATTGATCAATTAGTTCATCTACAAGATATCTAAGAAGGGTTCCTGAATTGAAATTCATTGTAGCAGATAAAGACACAAGTCTTCAGCAAGATTAATACATCCAGGACAAAAGTACACAAAATAATTAAACAGCATTCTTATACATTTTGCATAATATTTTTTTTTAAATAATTAAACCAGATTCTATTGGATTAATCTTTTTACAAACTACATTCATTCTTTTGTTATTTTAGATTTTATATTTTCAAATATACTTCTTTAAACGATATTTTTTAATCATTTTTAGTCTAAAAAATATAAACCACACAACATTTTATTACATATGTATTTAAAAGTATCCACCTTTTCATTTCTGGAATGTATATTTTAAAGAATTTCTTATGAAGAACATCAAAAACGAATTACACGTAAATATTTACTCAACAACTTCTCTCATTACACAAATATTACTACTTCGAATATACTATCAAATAATTATATACGACAAATTAAAGAGCAGAAAGTTTTATATTCTACGATATAAAGAAAACTATTTCAAATTTAATTACTACTGTAACAAATAATTAAGCTAAAAACCACAACTGTGTGTTGTTATGAAAAAATGTTCATGTTATAGCATACTTTTATGTATTTAATTATGGTCTATTAACTATTCATAAAGATATTGTTTTTAAATAGTGTATATATATATATATATATATATATGTGTGTGTGTGTGTGTGGATGTGTGTGTAAATATGTATGTATCAATGTACTACATTGTATTTCATTGTAAACTTTTTATTCATCGATGTAAATATGATTATTAATTAATTTTGATTAAGATAACATCATATTGACAGAACTAGGCGATAGAAAAACTAGGAATCTAAAAATGATTAATAACCAATTAATGAACATTTTTCATTAAAAAAACTGTAGTTTTTGAGGGAATGAAAACATCATTTATGAAAACGGCATGCTCGTTATTTTATCAACTATTTATAAAATTTTTAAATTTTTAAAAATTATAATTCATCAATCAATGAGTATGTGAGTTATAATTATTTATAAATAAAGATAAAGATGCATTTACCTACAGAAACAATATATAATTGTATACTACAAAAAAAATACGTTATGAATTGAGAATATTGGTTATTAAAAGATTGATAAAGAACTGAGACTATAGCTATTAAGGAAGATCTTTTAACAATTCAATTCAAATGTTTATTTGTTATGAAGATTTCAGTTTTTCTATAACATATATTACATTAAGTATTTTTATAGTCGAATGTGGGTACTAAACTCTCCCAAACTGATAAATTAAAGGTGTTATTAACCCTTTGGAGCCAGGGAGAAAGAAAGGATGCTGAAATTTTTTAACAAATATTTTTCGATTAATGGAATATTCTTTTCTCGTAAACAAAATAAAAATTGTAAATTTGTCAGTTGTAAGAAAAAATATGTTAATTCAGATTATCTACTAGAAAGTTCACATCTCTCTGATATAGTGTGAAAAATAATTGCTAATATTCAGGAAAACATACTTCTCTTGATTGGAAACATATAATTGAAAGCGGAATTGATTACAATTGAAAATTTGCAGAGATAAAATTACTGTTGAGTGTGAAAAATTTTGAAACAAACAAATGTGCACAAAACAGTTTCACATCGGTCACATCTTGTACCTGGATGTAGTCTCGACATTTTTTATAAGCTTTCTTCCAATGATGAACTTTTGGAAAAAAAAATATTATTCAACTCAATTCTCAAGTTCACATTTTTTATAGGTTTTCTAATGAAAAATCGAGATTTTTCTGATTTTCGGACGACAGTAATTTCTTTAATGACAGAGTTATAAATTTAGTCTCAACAGAAATAGATTAGTGACTTTTAAATATATCATCCAAAAGATATCACTTTGAAACCATACTTTCTTAGGAAAACATCAATTGATTCTTAGATCCACGTCTGGCTTCAAAGGGTTAAATAAAATGAAGCATTTTTTACAATGGTTGTATTAAATTAGGTCGTATTTAATATTGAAGTGAAAAGTAATTGAACTGTTATAAAATAAAAAATTCTGGGTTAAAAATTAGTACCTTAATTACATTCTTTATTGAATAAAATTTTATAAATATTTAGTAGTATTAAAAAAAAATAAGATAAAATTATGATTTGATTGTAATCGTTTAAAACTATAGAAAATAGTTATAATTAATCAATAAATAAATCTATAAACGAGGAACAATCTGTTTCAAATTATAGTTCTGCTACTGCTATTAAATTCACTTTCAAAAATTAATTATCCTTTCATTCCATAAACCAGAAACACTTTTCTGATTAAAAATATTCAATAAATGATTATTGATCATTTTTGATAGTTGGTTATATGCATTTAGATGGGAATGCTATCATTCCCCGAGTACTAAAGTATTGTAAAGTTTACAGAAAGATTTTCTTATTTTTAGTGCTCTGACGATAATATATCCCCATTAAAAAAAGTCATAAGTGTTATAATAATGAAAAAATCATTTAATAAACATTTCTGATCAGAAGATTTTTGTGGTTTGTGGAAAAAGAAGTTAATTTGTTAACGAAATGATCAATTAAAATATTATATTTGTTATCTTAGTTTTAATATTTAAGTTCAGTCATAAAATAATCAATACAAATATTTATTATGAACAGTAATGTGTTCTTAAGTATCAACATTCCATCATGTTTATAAATAAGAGATATAAATCTTAATAAAACAATGTTTATAGCTTCACATTGCGACAAATTGATGTTGCAATAAGCGCACATAAAAAAATGAAATACATGTAGTTTTATGAAGGTATCGATTTAGTTCTTCATTATTGTTGTACGTGTGTAGAGTAAGATTGCGTTATAATGTAGACACATAACGGAGGACATGAAAATTCCCTGTTTTAATAGGTCACAGGCGGTCTAATGTGAAACATGCACTCTGTGTGTTGATGATTTTCAGAAAACATGACTACGGACGCGGTATACCCACATTTGTGACTAAACCAGACGCGTAATTACCGAGTTCTACTGTGTAATTAATTTTTATAATTACGCTGTGAGAAGAAAAATCAAATCATGCATTACTTTCACATGCAATGTTTGAAAATGCACTGCATAACAATTATTATAGGAACGACATGCTGCGAATATCTACAAGAAATTTAGTATAATTTCGAAAGATTCTTAATTGATTTGTTTGAATTTCAGTTATACTTACGTTGATTGATTTTGTATATGTCAATTTCGGCACTCTAATATGAGTTGATCATTTTAAGTGAGTGCTTTTGAAACTATTAATAATTTCGTATAGGTAAGTGTTATAATTATGAAAACTGGTAGTGCTGTTTGAATATCATCTTATTAAATAATAATATTGCTACTAATATATTCATATATTTTTAAGTTAACAATAAGAATAATGTAAATAATAAAAGTGCACTCTGATACCATACACAAAAATGATTTTGAAATATAAAAACATGTAAAATTTTATTGTGATCATTTAAAATATGAAGGTTGTTTTTTTTTGAATTAAATTTATGAAATAAAATATGAAACAGATTTTTAAAACTCTTTAAGACAGATTAGAAAAGATTTGATTTTTTTTTTAGATTTTTCACAATCACAAGCTATTTATTTAATTTGTATTATCTCATCAGCTGCAATTTCTTACTACAGGATGAAATCAATTATTTTATTTTCACAAATGAATTGTTTTTTCATCCCACAAATCTCAAGAAAAAATTCAGATCGAAACTGTTCAATAAATGATTACTAATCGTTTTTAATTGTTTGTTATTCATATTTAGATAAAAATTACATCATCTTCAGAATGCTACGGTATAGAAATTCTAAACTTGTATGCATTTTTCAGTTAAATTTTATATTTACTTGTTATTTGATGCGTATATTATCTTGTAATATAATTTACGAAATTATGATTGGAATTTATATAGGAAAAAGTACTATTTAGATGGAATTCATTTTCATTGAATGTAGCAAATAATAATTATAGTGAGTAAATATAGTTAACGCTATACAGTTGTCTTTATAACCAAGTACAACTGTATAAGATTTGAGATGTTTAAAAAAATCTTTTTACCTTTTTTATTAAAAAAAATATACTCTTTAAATGTAAGCTATTTGATAAATTGTTTACTACCAATTTTCATTGTAAAAAGTATTCTTCCTTTTAATTATTATTAATTTCAAGGGTTCTCATTTAAAATGATCACAGTTTAAGTTTAATTAACCCTTTGGAGCCGGGGAGAGGGAAAGGGTGGTAAAATTTTTTATCATATTTTTCGATTAATTGGACATTTTTTTATCGTAAACAGAATAAAAATTGCAAATTTGTCAATTGTTAATTCAGAAAAAAATTGTTAATTCAGATTAGCCATTAGAAATTTCACATCTATCTGCTATACCGTGGAAAATCGGTATAATATTCGGAGAAACGTACATCTCTTGATTGGAAACATATAATTGGAAGCAGGAAAATTGATTACAATTGAAAATTTGCAGAAATAACATTATTGTTGAGTGTGAAAAATTTTGAAACGAACAAGTGTGCACAAAACGGTTTCACATCGGTCACATCTTGTATCTGGATGTAGAGTTTCGAAATTTTTTATATGCTTTCTTCCAATGAGAAACTTTTGTAAAAAAAATATTATTCAACTCAATTCTTAAATTCAAAATTTTTATAGACTTTCAAATGAAAAAACTGCGGCTTTTCTGATTTTTGGACGACCGAATTTTTTTTTAAATGAAAGAAAGAGTTATAAATTTAGTCTCATTAGAAAGAGGCTAGTGACCTTTGAATTTATCATCCAAAAGATAGCGCTCCGAGACCATCGTTTTTTTGGAAAACATCAATGGATTTCTAGATCCACGCCCGGCTTCATAGGGTTAATAATTAAAAATATATCAAAAATTAAAAAAGAGCATTTAAAATACAAATTTGTAATTAATATATATATATATATATATATATATATATATATATATATATATATATATATATATATATATTGATCAGGGCAACACATAATAGTGTTTTTGTAAAAATAACAAATCGAAAATATTTACTTGTCTTATGAATAAAAATATAATTTAAAACTTTTATATGGTAGTCGAATTATTTTTAGATTTTTCTTATTTTTAGAATATAAACTAGATTTGAGCTCACAATAAAATATTCTTATGTGATAATATTATTATAATATATTTTTATGCGATGTGCCTAAATATTATTAAAATCTAAAAATAAAATCAAGAATTAATACAATATCTAAATCGATTCAACTTATTTGTTGTAAAATCTTGAAGAATTATGAAATAGTAATACTTTTTAAACTATCCAAGTTTAATCGAATAAAAATGCATGTTTTATTTAATTTTTATGAATTGCAGTTCTCATACTCTTTTACTGATTTCTGCAATGAAGTCTCACGAGTTAATAGCATTTAGTAATTTGCTAGATCTGACTGTGCTTATTAAATTTATTACGAATGAGTTTATGAGTACGAGTAGATCTGATGGAACATTAATTAGTGAGAGATAGTTGTGGTACTTAATGAAAAGTTATAAGCATAGACTGAAATGTTCAGTTTTGTAAATACTTTTTTAGATTGATCTGTTCTAGTACTGATAAACAATGCAGATAATATGACGAACCGACAAATTTTTACAGAGATAGATTAATTCATATATTCCCTAAAAACGAGCTTTTCAAATTTGTTACACTATATATAAAATATTTTCCATTATTTTATTTTGAAAGTTTATGTATACTTTCGTTTATATTTTCTATATATCATCATTTTTAAACAATGCTGAAATAAAATTATTTCAAATTGGAAAATACCGAATTTCCTTAAATTCTTTCTTAGAATATTTATGATCCTAGTTTATTTTTCGTAATAAGATTTTTTTTTATAAAATCAATTTTAAATTAACTGGTCAGTTAGCTTAATATTTTAGTTTTTTTTTATTGGACATACAAATTAATTCGGTGCCATCATTTTTATAAAAAAATGGATGTCGCGGAAAAAATGGAATATACTTTAATCTTCAAAATATCCTTCATTATTTTATATAATTTTGATCCATTGTCGGGTAACTGACGAATATCTTGTCGAAAAAATATGGCTGCTTTAAGTCGATGAATTAGTAATACATTTTCGGACATCTACTGTGTTAGCATTTTTTTTGCATGTTTTATGCATCAAAATACCTTCCTTCAAAGCTGAGGAAATCATTTTCGCAGCTTAGGCAGCATTTTTTAAAACTGGAATACGAAAAGTAAGTATGCAAACCTAATATGCTGATTTTCGGTCAACATCGTGTTCATTATTGTTTTGTGAGGTTATGCAAACTACTTGGCCAATATATATATATATATATATATATAGTGTTTTTAATTTTTAAGGCTGACAGTTCAAAATCCTATAACGACGAGAAAATGTTTTCATTTGAAATAGAGTTATGATTTATTCAATGTAAAGGCACCGTATTAATTTTTACATCTAATACAGTTCTAATTCTAGTTTTTTTTTGATACATACTTAAATGTGACTAGTTATAATTCTATAATTTTTTTCAATGTTAATTAAAGTTCAAGTTAAGAAGTTATGTAAAAATTTACACCTTCTGAAAATAATTTTATTCTGTTTCTTTTTATTAGATAATAGAAGATCCTTTTATTTTTAGAAAACTAATATTTTATATACATACACTTAAATACATATACACACACACACACACACACACATATATATATATATATATATATATATATATATTACAAAAGTTTACAAATGAATGACTTATAAATATTTATTCGATTGAAAATTGTTATTAAAGACATAACTGTTAAAAGATTCGTTTTTTAAACTTTGTTTATCACGAATTAACCTTTTAATTGAAAAAGAAAATAAAAATTGATATTTATAGTCAAGAAGTAATATTTTAATGTTCAATAATATTTTCATCAGTAGTAAATTTAAACAAAAATGAAACAAACATAAACCATATCTTTTTTTAAAAAAAACTTAAGACCATTCTACGTATTTTATTACCAAAACTCTTTGATATTTTGTTTAATGACGGAATCAACCTTTTTTTTAAACTCACTGAAGCAGAAACATAAAGCTATACATATTATAAGTTTAAAGAACTAGTTAATACTATTATAAGAAATATATGTTCTGCAAAGTTTAATAACTCTCGACAATTATTCTAGTCTACATTTGAATTAAATCTTACTTTATATAGCGGTTCAACGGAACGACTTTGAATTTATCTGTGTATACTTATTAGTGCAGTGACATTCTGACAAACATTTCAAATAAACTACGGTTTTAATAATGCATTTATTTAAATTATATATTGCAGTTCTAACAATTAATTAAAGTTACTGTTTTGAAGACGTTGGATGCAAACTTGTAATAGAATAAGTTGGATTAGAACCAACTGAATCTAATATTTTGCAATTACATACACAAACTATATATATATATATATATATCTGTATATGTGTGTACAGAGCAAGAGAGACCGTAGTTAAGATTAATCAGGTGTATGACATTCAAACTTTTAAGGTTTCAAAGTGTACAGTCGTACTGTATTGCAGTAAATATGTCTGATATCTATGTATTTATCGATTGAATACTTTCCATACTTTCTAATTATATAATCGATGAAGTTCAAATTGCCGCAACAATAATCTGATAAGAATCGATTTCATGTAAAATGTTATCACATATGTTCCACATATTTAGAAAATTAAAATGTTTTAAATATTTTATTCAATTTGAAAACACTAAAATAGAATAATTGATAATCAACTGGATATTTAGTTCTAGTTTTATGATTTTCACTCGAATCATACAAAATATTTAAGTAAAAGTTTATACAAGAAAAAATGAACTATGTAAACGAAAAGACCTCTAAGCAAATTTTCTTGTTAATTTGATTATGGAACACTATCTTCTTTTCTATTTAATTTTATAGCGTATCTTTGAAAAGACCTGTGATTTCTATTTGAAAACTCGATTTACTATATAAATTATATTCTACAGGTACATCAAAGAACTTGACATTCACGAACCATGCATCAGAGAAATTGTGGTCATACCCTCGTCATTCAGTGTTATTCAGTTATCTCTATTTATTATCGATGTACATTCTTTGATGTTGTAAATCTTAAATATCGTTTTTTCTTGTACAGTAAATTCAATAACATTGGCACTAGTGATATTATGAAAACAGGAATTTGTTTATTTTCTGTATGAATTAATTGTAAATATGTATAAATATATTTGCTTTGATAAATTTCTTAACGATTTAAATAATCTATTTATTTTGATTTATAGGTTGTTGTAGAGAGAATATTATTTTCTGTTTTGTACTACATCAACTATAAACACTAATGTCTATATAGAATCATACTTTTTATAAGTTAAAACTAATAAATATTAACAAGGTTATTGTCTTTTAACACATTGACACAATTAATGAGATTCATTCAAAATAAATATAGATTTTAGAAGGTATGAATAGATATAAATTACCGTCTAGGTATAATATTTATCTAATAAAGTATCAAAAATTATAAACACATTTAAACTTTTTAATTATTTATTATTAATATTTATATGATGGTATGTGTCTTCAGAGGTTTATATATTTTCCATAAAATTATAAATAGTTTATATTTATTTATACGCGTATTGAAAGATTGTATAGATTTTGTAAAAAGTATATTAAGTTTAAGTTAGTCAGTGGAAAATTATGTAAATATCGTAGATGAAATGAAATTAATATATACGATTTTTATTTTGACATTCTTATGGAAAAATTGTTGAATCTTGATCTAATGAAGAATATAATTAGTTCACAAAAAATATAATAAAGTTAGAAGTCAGTGGTTTAAAACTAGTTTAAGTAAACTTTTTGGTTGAAAAATCTGGTGAATTTGATTTGTCTTATAAAAATAATTAGCTTATTTTATAAATAAAATAAGTTATTAAAAAATATAGTTTTTAAAATTTTTCTTTAAACGCTCTGGAACAATCTCTGAGTACTCCTATCATAAAAATCGATTACTATTTTCTATTAGCTCATTGAAAAACGAAGGCGTGAGATTTTAAGACTTCTAATGAATCTAAGTTTTCCTATTAACACTGTTTTATAATGCCTGGAGTGAATGTTAATCTGATGAAACAATATCTAGAGAATATAGAGGATAAATAATATTCTAATTTAATTATCTCTATTTTTGTTGAGTTTTTATCAATATATGCGACTTGAATTTGTCTTAAGGGAAGACATCTTCCTTCACTTAGCTAGAGTTAAACATTTTTCATATAAAGTTTGCTTATAAAATTAATATAGAGTACCGATTATTCAAGTCTCAGTTATCTAAATTTAGAAAATGTATTAGTTAAAGAAAGTATTAATTAATTAAAAGTATATCTTTATTAATATATCTATTAATAAAAATCAATCCTGTTGTTGTTGTCAAAAAAATTTTTTCCTGTTCTAATTGGTTGACGGTGATCGCGTGTACTACTTTCTGATTAACAATGTCATCTGTATTTATTATCACTATTAACATTTATTAACATTTTCAAGTAACATTTTTCAAAAGGAGGACCGAGTTTTAGTGAATGGGAGTCTCACTTCGAGTATCGGTGAGCAAAGCGAGTGGGAAGCAGAGCTCATTTTTTTTAGAAAAAAAAACAATATTATATTTTATTTAAAAAAGTAAATGAGGAATAAAAAAGTAAGCATAATGATTTTATTATAATGAATAAAGTTTTATCCATATATAAAATACTTTATTTTATTATTTTAAGAATAAGATTGATATTATATATTATGTTTACTATTTTTCTATATTTTTTGTAATTCTGAACTCGAATATTATGCGGAAAAATAAGGAATGTGTGACAGTGTGTGGCACATGGTTTGAAATTTCTTAGTTATATAAGTTTAGTGAATTATAATTCTATATTGGTGAATGTGTATCAATAATCAATATACTGAAAGTTAAAATTTTAATAATTGAAAATCGTATCTAATCAAATTTCTCTCAAAGAGAATGCTAAACAAACTACAATTAAAGTTCAATTAGTGTATATAATTTTGCTATCACTAATGAATCACTATTCCAAATATTTGTGATTAAAATATTCAATAATATCTTATTATCCATATTTAGACCGGGTCTATACAGAAGCAGCAAGTAAAAAATTAATGAACGAAAAGGACAAAGTGGTAAAAACAAATCAATTCAAATATTACTGTGCAGCGCTATACTTTGTATACGAGGGTCGTTTGATAGGTATGATAAAAAACAAGTTAAACACCGTTTTTTTTTTTTGGCAAAAATCGATGTTATTTCTCAACATAGTCTCCATTGAGGGCTATACACTTGGTCCAGTGAGTCTGCAAAATACGCATTGACGGCGGTGATGATATCCTCCTTCGAATTTCTTTCCATCGAGCTAAATTTTTAAGTTTGTGAAAAGAAGATGAGGCAAAGTCCGGAGAATAGAGTGGATGAGGAATCAACTCGAAGCTTAATTCGTGCTATTTTGCCATTGAGACGGTTGATTTGTAGGACAGCACGATGTCCTGGTAAAAGAGCACTTTTTGTGCTTTAATCTTGACCGTTTTTGTTTCAGTTCTTCTTTAAAACTGTTCAATAATCTTGCATAATAAGCTCTTGTTACCATTTTTCCCTTCGACAAGTAGTCGATCAGGATGATTCCTTGAGAATCCAAAAAAAACAGTAACCATCACCTCCTCACCCGTCAAAACGGTCTTCTCCATCTTCGGCGCACTTTCACCAGTCGTTGTCCACTGCTTGGACTTCTACTTCCACTCAGGTGTGTAGTGGTGTATCCATGTTTGATCCACTGTGACGAATCGACGCACTGTTCATTTTTCGAGGCGACCGCTACAATGCTCGCTTCAAACATCTGTAGAACGAGAACAACGAGTCGCTTCTGGCTGAAATTTCACTTTATGCTAGTTTGAAAAATGCCACTTGATAGCTATGATGTTACCAAATGAATGGTGGCGCCATATCATAAACATTTACCGAACTTATCAAACGACCCCACGTACTATGAACGTTTCGAAGTATTTATAGATGTTTTTCATTTCTTTTTTTCTTTGCTTAACTATTTACTCATTGTTCTACTACGTATGTGGCTTTAGTGGTGATGCAGTTATCAGGTCTGAAGAATGTTTGATATTTTCTCTATATGCTAGAATCGTCATTGAAATCCATATAAGTAGAATAAAAATGAAAATCAGGTGTTATTGATTTTTTTACCAAGATTTTTTTATAATGTTCTGAGTCAGTGATAAATAAAAGGTCTTGTGGGTGATTTGTGAAAATATAATAAATCAATTTAGTTATAATTGAAAACATTCATAAAGATAGAAATGAAAATAATAAATTTGCTTTATTTTTCTAAAAAAACCTTTTCTTATTTTTGTCCAATAATTTTGTCTACAAAAACATTATTTTAAATTCAATAAACACTAAATCTTTTACTGTTTATGAAATAGAAATGAATGAATATTAAGTGAAACGTCCTGTTTATTTAAAAACATAAAATTTAAATGTTCTATGAATCTATTATCACACGTACATCTCCACATATTAATTTAGTTAACAGGACACATAGATTTCGTGGCGTCAGACGTTTTGTTAAATATAAAAACTATAAAAAATCGATTAATTTAACGATGATGATAAAATATCCAGACACTTTTATTATATTCACAGGTTTGAAGTCGATTCGAACTTATTTAGTTGATACGATTAACTCCGTTTGATATTTGGAACAGTTTATATAGAATTGTTTATTTCTTACTGATTTACTTTTTTTAAAAAAAATCTGGGTCTGTTATTTGAAATAAAATATAATTTGTTTCTATCAAATATGAATTTATCTATTTTTATCTTAAAAATATCGTAAAATGTTTTCTGAAGTACAATAAAAATAGTTTTATATGTTTGTTATATAAATATATAAAACTATATATTTATATAACAAACATTTAAAAAAATAATATAAGTTTTTTAGTTTGACAAATTGTCTTCAATTGGAAAAAAATATTTAATGTGATATACATTACACTTGTATGTTTTTATACTTGTGTGTTCACGTATTGGATTTAAATAAATTTGAATATCATAAAATAGAAGCTTTCAAAATGGAGATTCTTCAGTAATAAAAGTGTTTAATAAAATGTTAAAATAATAATCCTTTCATTTTCTGAAACAACAATTTTTAAACTAAGAAGTGTTCATCGGCATGAATGTATATTAAAATAAATATATTTCCGATCTAAAACTTTTTTATGTTTGCAATATTTCATCACTACTTTTATAACATTATTACTTTTATCGAGATTATAATTTAACAAGTGTTGAACGCTATTCTCAACCACTTTTCTAAAATATGTTTATAAATAGAAACAATATCATATGGACGGCTTCAGAAATAAAAAATAAAAGATGTCTAGCGTTCATTAGAAATTTAATTAGAGATTTGTCTATTATTAAATGTTGTCCACACTGAGATTATAACAGATTTACCTATTTTTCCTATACCTAAATATAACTGCAATATTTTTATATCGGTCATTGTCAGCATCTGTTTGCTGTATCAAATTCGATATTAACTGTGGCGAAGGTTGACGCGATGCCAAATATTTATTTTTAATTAATTACTCTTGTATATAAATAACATGTGACGTTTTTTTCTCTTATAATTTGCAGTTATATATATATATATATATATACATGTGTGTGTGTTATGTATGTATGAATGTATTAGTGTATATATGATTAGATAATTACCTTTATGTCTGTATTATTTTTAGTTTTAGTGCTTCAGTTGAGGTAACCTCATGCGTCTAAAATATATTGTTTGTTTAAGTAAAAATGTGTCATTGTAATAAGTATTTTTTAGATATTCAAAAAGTTATTTTTATTTTCTTCGACCATTGCCAGATATTAGAATTGAAAATGTGTGTTTTTTTATTTTTTGTTAATGTATATAAAGGAAATAAATGAATGTAGGTTAATTGTACAGTCGTGCTATAAACATATAAGAATTTAAGTTATTTCAAATGATTCAGGATAAATTCATCAATTTTATATAAAATCATATAGTTTTATAAATAGCATAAATCAGAGATTTACACAGATTTTCAACGAGTAGCAAATATTTCTATGAGAGAATTTGTGGCCAGAACTGACATCGGATTGTTATGATATTATTTTTATTGAAAAAGTAAATTTCAAATATAAATCTAACAGTTCTGGACCACTTAAAACAGCTATTTATATGAATTTGAAGATCATAAACCGTAATTATTTTTCTAACAACCTAATATTTAACACATCATAATGTGTTATTACATAAAGAGGTTAAGATAATATCTTGAGAAAATTAATTTTAAATTCTTGGATAATATTTATATATAAGGAAATAAATTTCGATTAATTTAGAGAAAAATCTGTTTTATTATCAATTAATATTTTTGATACCTGTGTATATTTTTTAAGAATAGATTAAAAGATGAAATTCGTTAGCTGGAAATAATATTTTGAGAGATTTATGAGTTTATTTGAGCTAATATGAATTATATTCTTATTTGCTTTGGTTAATGAATAGTTTTTGTACGTCAGATAATTTGAAAATAAATTATTACAGAAATTATGAAAAGAATATCAGTAATAAAATGAAATTAAATTAATTTTAAAAAAATGTATAGGCAATGAGTAGTGTTTATGAAAAATAACAATAAGAAATTTTAATATTTATTTGTTTTAAAAAATAAGTGTAAAAATAATTTTCGAACGAAACGATTTTTTTATCAATTACTTCGTAACTTCATCCTTGGATATCGTTGAACCGAGTAATGCATAATGCAGGATAAATTATTTAAATGTACACCAGTTAAAAATCCTCGTGGGAACCTCGTGCATCCATCATGCAATACTATCCGACTCGGTTCGTTGCGTCTTGTTTTATCTCTTTCCAGAATTTATCAACCCTTCCAGTTTCTGGTTCAACAAATTGACGACAGGTAATTTTAGATCTTCTTTCCTTCTTATACATAAATTTCATTCTATTCAATGGTAGATTCTATCTCTTTTGGGAATTTTGTAAGTTGACCAAAACGTTCCTATGTATATTACCTTATATTATTGAAATTATATTCTCTCTCGGATACTATTCTGTATTTCATAATGTAAGTACTATATATATATATATGTGTATATATATATATATATATATATATATATATATATATATATATATGATATAAATGGTTATAATAATTTAATTGAAATACGAAAAAAATGACATCCACATATTGTTCTTGCAATAAATGGATCAGTTATTTCATTTTTTAAGAATAGTTAATTAATCATTGTTTGAAGCTGTAGTGAAATGAGGCATTGCCATATATAAAAAAGTATAAATAATTGAATCAGATAATATATGTATATAAAGTGTGTGTAAAAGAGAGAAAATGAGAAAAAAGGAGGAACGAGAGATAAAGATAATGAGTCAGAATATATGTCTTTATAGAATATTAATATATTTGTATTTAATTTATTTTGAAAGTATTTGGTTGTTTTCTGTCATTCTTGTCTTAATTAATTAAAATATCTTCACAAATAATTTTTCTATTCTCTAAAATTATAAAAAAATCTGATAAAAACTGATCATTTTTGATTGTTCATATGCAGTGTTGTTACAGAAAAATCTGATCTTTGAAATCAGATTTTCTTTATTTTAGCTCTGTGAATATGGTTAACAAGACATTTTTTTTGTAGTTTGTAGAGAAATGGAAAATTCATTCGTGAAAGTGAATTTATCCACACAGTCAAGACTATATTTCTATACTTAATATTGATTACTAGGATCGCTTTTGAAAATTATGCCTAATTCAGCGTTTTCATTCCACTCTTAAAGCTTAAATCTAAAAATCGACAGAAATATTTTAACATTAAGAGAATAATTATGTCAGTAAGAGAGGGCTTTCTTGAAATTCTGATTTGGTTGGTTTTGTCGGGGAATGACGAAAAATGGCCCGTGCCTTAGTGAAAGTCTCTGATTCAGGAGTTCATCAAATTATTTCTGAAACGCGTTGTAAGTCTTCGTACTCTATACTAGTACTGTGGAGGGAGAAGGTAAATGTAACCCGAATATAGAACTGAGGAGATTTAGATACACAAAAGATAAACATTAATGTGTGTGTGGATGTAATTGCACAATTGAAGGATTTAGTGTACGAAAATAATTGTGAATGAAAACAATAAACAATTGGAAAACAATTCATTAGTTTAAACATTTTAAACCGTCGAGAGGGATGGAAACAGTGCCATTGTCAAGTAATTAAGTTTTATTTATTTACGGAAGATGTTAAGACCCGAGTATCAGTATTCAGTATCAGAAGTAAAAATTACTTTAAAATCGCAGCTGGCTAGTGCATACGATACAAATTTTATATATCGTAGTTGGCCAGTGTATACGATACGAATTTCATCGGCTAGTGCATACGATACGAATTTCATCTATCATAGCTGGCTAGTGTATATTGACGAGTTTCATTTGTCTCTCGCGCTGTCAACAAACAGTTTCTGTTAAAATATTTGTTAGTCTACAATATAACTTAAAATAGGATCTGCATTGGTCATTATTAAATAAAATAGACTTATCATTAAATTAATAAGTGTGTGTAGTTTGGCAAAACAGAAGGTCTGCATATGTTTCTTGCAACACCTCACACAAGTATAAACATTTTGAACCGTCGTGAGGGATGGAAACAGTTCCATTGTCAGGTAATTAAGTTATATTTATTTATGGTATTGAATTCGGCTAAAGTTGACTTTGAAATAAACTATATTTTTATCACATTCATTCTTTTGTATTAGATCGTTTTATTTTAGTAGACTAAATTTACGTATTTCTCAATTATATAAAAACAATGTTGAATTTATTTCTGGACAAATCGAGAAATTAGGGTATTTCACTTCAATGTGCATTAAGAAATAAATTCTATAACATTTAGTTACTTAAAGATAAGTCTAAGATTGAAAACACTCTTAGTGGTAAATATTGAGTCACAATAAATAACAAGGAGATAAAACATGTCACTTAAGATGTTTAATTCTTGTTAGAATTGAAAATCTGAAATATTAGAGTAAAATGTATTTTTAATTAAATCTGTAATGTTTTGATTTGAAGAATAATTAAATTAACTAATTAATTCATACATTTTTATAGTCTTTTTGGTACAATATCTTAAAAATCTTGTACTAGCAAAATCTGTAACTATATTTTTTTATATTTCATATATTTCAGATGTAACGAATTAAAAAAAAATCTTTTACTAGATATCGCTATATTCAGTTGATATAAACCTATTTTTTACAAAACACATCATATTTTTTTACATGTTGAGTATATAAGTACGTCATTATAATCTCATATTTCACAATATTTTGACATATGAGCGAAATTTAATTGAGCTGTCGTTTTTTGAACATCATAAAGACATAAATTGAAATACTTTTTAGAAATTCTTATAATTTTAAAGATGATATATACATACATATATGCATATATACATACATTCATATATACATACATTCATATATACATTCGTATATACATTCATATATATATTTATATATATATATATATATATATATATATATATATATATATATATATATAAAGATTAACATTTATTAATTCTTCAAGATACTCTTTTAATAAAATGACATCCTGCAAGTTCAGATTTGAACTTAATGAAGGAAATAAATTAATAAAATTTTTATCTTAGTTACCAATTATTTAAACGATATATATATATTAAAGGTTGACAAATTGATTTTGCAATAGTATTAAAAAGAAAAATAAGAATTGAAATTCATTTGAATAAAAATACAGTTACACAGAAGTGTTGTTAAAACGTTATTAAAACTTGAAGTTGTGAGACGAATACATTATAAACAGCTTTGAAAGAATGCATTTGTTATAAAAAATAAAATAAACAAATAAAATGGGAGAACTGTGCAGTTAGTACAAAAAGGAATTGTGCATAAAAGACATTCAAATGTGTTCCATAGAATGAAATACTGAACGATATGATTAAATTGTTGTATATCTGAAATAGTTCAATAAATTAACAGTATCTTTAAAATGATTTCTAGAAAAAGAATCTTTCTACTCTTTGATATAATAGCACGAATATAGAACAATAAAAATAAATAGTTTACATTTAGTTGTTCGAACGGACGTTCTCCATCTGCACCAGGTTCTGCGTTTGGATCAACGACAGGCGGTTGAGGTGGATTGAAAAGTCGTTTCATTATTGGTCTATTGTGTGGCGGTTGTGGCAAGGCACGTGCAAAATTCGCCAAATCTGCTGGTCCCGAAACAGCTCTGCACTGAGATGATAACACTTCGTAACGTCGAGATTGGTCGATTGCCTGAAAAAAGAATATAAGTATTATATTGCGGTATTGTTCTTTGATCTCATCAAATGATTGATACAGTGATCTATTTTTGATAGTTAATCAAATCGACACGTTTCTTCTTCTAAAACACAACTGCATTAATTTGGAATCGTTAGAACTACAAGAGAAACACATCGATTTTAACTTTGATCTCAAATAATTTATTAATATGTATTTTTTTTAAAAAAATCAAACAATTATTTTTACACCAAATATAATTTAAATATTAAAATTGTTCATGGACGATATAATCATTCATACAGTGATTTTTAAACATCTTATATAATTTTTAAATTAAATAATATTTTAATTTAGTTCTACAAGATGTGTCTTTTAAATCACAATAAAATACCATTTGAAAAGTTTGTTGTGTTTAAAAAGGTTATATGAATTTAAAAAAGTGTACATATCTTTAAAAAGATTTCTGCATTTCTCTATTCTCAATTTGTTTCTAAAAGAAATAGGAACGAGGGGAAAATAAAGAACAAAAAAGTATGCACTGAGTTAGTTGTAAAATGTAAGCTTGAAAAATTTGATGGATTTTTATTAAAAGGGTTGATGATAATAATATATAATTAATATATGAAAGATATATCAGAAAGTTGTAATAAGAACTATTAAAAAATGCGTTATTAAAGTAAGAGAAAGAACACATTTAACGCAAATGAATCTATCAATGGAATATTTTAAAAATATTTGAGTTCTAAATAATAGTTAAGAGAATATTTTTCTATTTATGGTAAAATTCAAGTGGTGTGTTTAAAATTTGGAACTTCAGGAATGTATAAAGAAAATCTGGTCTTTTATTTTTGTATAGATATTAAAACTCGATAATCGTTTTGGAATGCTGAAAGAATTGGAATGAGTTAATTTATTCACAAGAAGACATTCCAGATTCTCTTTTTGAGTTTATTACTATCTCTCTTTAAAGAATTGAATGGATATTTAGCATATCACTAGCTTTTTTGATTTATTTAATAGAGATCCAGCTTAAAAGAATATTTTTCAAAGACTAGTTGCTTGATTTTACATTGGTCAGAAAACACAAAATTATAAATTTAAAGGAAAAAATTATAGAACGGACATGTGTAAATATTATGTTTTCAATAAAGGTACCGAACAGTTTAGAATAAAACAATTTTGAATAATGAAATCATTTCTTTTTTCTGTACTTACATTTAACAAGGGTTCAATTCTAGAAATATTGAACATATTCTTTTTTTTCAACTGGAAATCTCTTATCTTAAGAAATTTTATTGGTATTTTACAAAAGTATACAAGTAGTAGTTTTTGTATATTTATTAATATTTTTTTAATTAATTCATAAATATAGATTGTGAAAAATATATAAAATTCAACTCAATAATTTAGAATTAAAATAGGTCGTGGTTTAAATGATAACAAGTTTTATCATGAACGAGACTTAATATTTTTGAAATAAAATATTTAAACTTGATACAATTTGAAACGAGTTTATAAGTCAAAAGTAGCAAAAAAACCTTTAAAAAAGTTTTAGTTCCATTTATCATGATCAAATTACCTAATAAAATCTGTAATAGGGATAATTTAACGATGATTGATCACTATAAAACTGATTAGTACATTATACGTTTTGGAATATGTTTTGTGTTTATACAGATTTTTTGATTAACAGATTGATTTATAACTAACATTTGCTCAGGATATTCGACATCATGTTATTAAATGATAATTGTCCTGCATTGCATTTCATCAGTGTTTAAATTATCGAACAAAACAGTTCAATGACATATTTTATTTGCAATTTTGTCGAAAAAAAGTCTTAATTAATAGACCAAAAATATGATAAATAAATTATTTAAAATATATTTTTTTATAAAATATATAATTATCAATAAACAAGATTGTATTTTAAATTAAGTTCTACTTTGATATAATTATTATGTATTATCAATATTTAAACAGAGATAGAAAAACATAAAGATATATTTTTCGACGAATAAAAAAGAAATATTAGATAATTTAGTCAATATTAAAATATACAAGCACAGAAAACCGCAATTTGTTTTTAAATACAACACGAATTTAAATCTACCGTAGTAAAGTTGATATTTTAAATAAAAAGTGTCAAAACATTTATAATTTACACAGAAGTTTGCTTGCAATGTGAGCCGTTTGCCAAAATTTATAAATATACAATACAATATAATACGAGGGTCGTTTGATAAGTATGGTAAAAAAGCAAGTTAATCACCGTTTTTTTGGAAAAAATCGATTTTATTTCTCAATATTGTTTCCATTGAGGACTATACACTTAGTCCAGCGAGTTTGCAAAATATGCATTGACGGGGATGATAAGATCTTCAAGTCTGGGAAGAGGAAGAAGTCGCACGGGGCTAAGACGGGAGAACAGGGAGGATGAGCAGTCAATTAGAAGTTAAATTCGTGCAATTTTTCCTTTACGATGGTCGATTTTTGTGGGCCGGCTCGTTGTCCTGGTGAAAGAGTACCTTTTTGTACGCCAATCTTGGCTGTTTTTGTTTCAGCTCTTCTTTTAAACTCTCCAATAATATTGCATAATAAGCTCCTATTATCGTTTTTCTCTTCGTTAAGTTGTTGACCAGGATGATTCCTTAGGAATCCCAAAAAAACAATGGCCATCACCTTCCCAACCCACAAAACGGTCTTTGCCTTCTTCAGTGCACTTTCATCAATCGTTCTCCACTATTTTGACTGCTGCTTTAACAGGTGTGTAGGGATGAATCCATATTTTATCCATGGTTCCATTTTTGCGACAATTGCTACAATTCTCTCTTCAAACATCTCTATAACGTGAACAAGGCGTTGGTTCTGGTTGAAATTTCGCCTATGCTAGTTTGAAAAGTGACACTTGATAGCTGTGACGTTACCAAATGAATGATGGCGCCACATCATAGATATGTACCAAACTTATCAAACTATCCTCGTATATATATATACATAAATATATATATATATATATTTATTAACTTTGTATTTATGTATTTTTGTAAATTTAATTCCTAAAATTAAAATTGCAAGGTATCAGTCATTAATAATGAAACAACTGGTATGAGGAATCCCCAATTCACGGAAGCTTTTAAACCGGCCCAAAAGTGTTTTTGATTATGATTTAATTTTATTATTGAAGCAAAAATTTTTTTATGAATATATATGATAATCTGGTTGAATTTTCTAGTTTTTTGGTTTGAAATCATATAGGATGGGTTGTAGATTTGAAATATGTAATTTTTCCTTTATTTCACGAATCACTAAAGTATGAATCATAAAATAAAAACATTGTTTAAAATTTGACTCACAGCCGGTAGTAGAGAAATCTCTATGGGATCATTCGGTGATTCGCCAGATAATAATTTTACTACGCATGTTATTTATACACCATTTAACTATATTATGTAATATTTTACGATTATATCTCTTTACATGGGCTAATTTCAAACCGACTAAAGAAAAAGTCCTTTATTGGTTATTGTGATTCAAACTGCACGCGAGGTGTTAAGTGAAAAATTATGTTTAATGAAGATAAGCATCAATAAAATGCTATATCACTTACATTTATAAGATTATAAATTTGTTTCCGATATTTTCAATCTAATATATTCAACGAAATTAGTTTAGATGTAGGTAAAGTGTTCGTTATAACGGAAATTCTACTATACACCTTTTAAAGTAATAGAATTTATATCAATGTCTGAAAACCTAAAATGTAATGCATTCTGTTTCAAGGCTATATATATATATATATATATATATATATATATATATATATACATGCTTCATATGTATTTATGTATAAAAACATGGAAGAAAACTGTAATATATTTCTTTATGTAACCTACATATTTGTCACCCTGGCGTGTTTCAAAAACACATCCGGTGTGAACGAACCCCAAAGTGTGAGGGAGGCGATCTGTGCTTTCCATCACGAACAATACATCGTTGATCAATAGCCGTATGGTTCTCATATGCAATGTGCTGCCTCTACATATATGATTTTTTTAAGTAAATATAAAAGAACAATAGCTCTACATTTCATATCCGAATGCTTTATAAACGTAGCATGCAAACACATACATTTTATCATACTTGATGACGTATGGAACAAATAAAATCATAAATTGAATTATTTTACCACATATGTAGATGGAAATATAGAAAAGAAACATTCCATCTAAATAAAATTCTAATACAGCTGTGTTTGTAGCAAAAATCCTCACTTATGAATGTATTTCAATGATGAATTTTGTTTAAAAGAATATTAAATTGCATGTCAAAATAAAATATACAAGGAAATAGTAATATTTATAAATGTCAATATAGTTACATAACTTGTAATCGTATCATAGTTTATTAAATATATAAATCTGTCAAGATTGTGAAAATATTTAGATATAACTTTTTATTACTTGCTAATTATTGCATAGTTTTTGAGAACATTTTTATCATCAATTCAAACTAATTGTTTATTGAAACTTATACTAAATTTACTTTTTTTCATGGTTTTTCAGTAAATATATATATTAATGAATTTAAATAGATCATTTAATGGATTTTTCCTTAACATATAACTCAGAATAGTAACAAAATATTTATGCATATAAATATTTAATATCTTATTAATTATCTTCTTTCCATAAAAATATTGTTTATTTTTTCAAAAAATTTAGCTTTGATATTGCAGTTAAATTCATTTTCATAAATGAATTTTTCATTCACTATATAAAACACGAAAATGTTATCTAATCAAAAATGTTTATCAATTAATTAATGATCATTTTTGATTGTTGCCTTTGTGAGCTTTGATTGTGATATCGATTGATAACGTAGAGAAAAATTGGTTTCTGGCATAGCAAAAAAAATCACTTATGAGAGACAATAAAAACTGTTTTTGTTATCACTTTGAATGAAATTGTTATTCAATTTATTGAGTGTTGTTAATTAAATGCATGTATTAGGCTGATAGAAAAATAATTACGTTTTTTGCACCCATTTGTCAAACTTTTTTGATTTTCCTAGCTGTTTTAAGTAATCCATAATTGTTGGATAACTAACGTCTAACTTTTGTGCAAGTTCTTGAATTGTTGTGCGTGGTTCTGATTCAACTAACTTTCATTTGATCGTTATGAACTACAGAAGGACGCTCGTGACCTTCTTAATTCTTAAGGAACTTGTCCTCAGCACGAAATTTTTAGAACAGTTTAGAACAGTAGTTCCTTAACAGTATTCAAACTAAAAGCGTCGTTTAGTTTACAAGCACTTTCTGCTGCTTTACCACCTGTTTTGAACTTATACAAAAATTGTTATTTGCTCCTTTTCCGTCTGTAATTCAATAACCCATTTTGAAGCAAAATCAATAATAAGACTAAAGTCGGTGTTACCAAAATACAGACCGAAAAATACATTTTAAATAATATTAACATGAACACGTTGAAATGACAATTTCATTGAAAAAATAAGATTAAAATTCAAAAAACAAAAACAGTAATTATTTTCCTACAGACCTAATATTTTTAAAAACTTATCGTTCATCATACTTTTTTATTTTACCACGAAGACAAAAATTCTTTCTTCATACAGTTTTTTCGATTGTGTCAATAAATATTTTATATTTTATTTTTAGAAATAAATCATTGTCTGCCACGCCACATATTTTCAATCAATCTTTTCAATAATTACTTATATTATCTTTCATCAGTATCGCGTACTTCGTTAATAATCTTCAAATCTTACACAGAGAAACTTTTGAGAGTTGATGGAATCGTTATTAAAATGAGACAAGTGATCGAAATGAATAATGATAAATTGTTAAAAAAATTAAGTAGTAAAAAAATTCGGTATTCGTGACTTATTCAGTTATGAAAGAGAATTTGACTATTATAAGTGGTATAACATTCAAAATTTTAGTTATTTATAAAATTTATAGATATAATGAAGATTTATTTAAAAAAATAACGAACGGTTGGAGGATTGCAGAATTTAATTAAATTTTCAGTATACTGAAATAGAAAAGTCTGTTCAGATAAATATATTATCTACAAGATTCTCAAAAATAGTTCCATTTTTATTATTTGTTTTTGAGAAAGCTTCTTCGAAATTTATTTTCCATTTTAACGCAATTTAGTGATGTTACAGGCTACTTTAATGTTTCAAGTATAATAATTGGACAATGTATGTGTTTATTTAGAACTGCAAATATATATATATATATATATATTAATTCGCAAAGGGAAACTAACACATTTATAACTCAAATTGTTATTCCTTCAGGGTTTTAGTAATATATATATATATATATATATATATATATATATATATATATATATATATATATATATATATATATATATATATATATATATATAAAGGTACTTATTAATTGTAAAATTCCTCGAATTCAAGTTCTTTGTGAATAATAATAATATGAATATATTCAAAATTGCTATTCAGAACCTCACTGATTCAAGTCAGCTTGAAGGGATGATTTTCACGAATGACCTTATTAATAACAATGATGCTATTGCCACAAGGAAACAGTACAGACTAAACGAAATCGAATAATAACTGACTAGGACTGTTACTTACATAACAGATGCATTCAATTCTACTATTTTAACAATTTTTTATTTTGTTTTCTGTTTAAAATATGTTGTATTATTTTTAAGTCTATTATCGTTTTTAAACTATTCGATATAACGTTGCTACTTCGTTTGAAATCTTTAAAAAACAACTCAGATGAAATGATAATTATATAGTTTTAATCAGTGACTAAAGGATGAAAGGGCTTAATTGTTATTTATATTAAATAAAGGTTGTGTACTCTAAAAATTAATTTTAAATACAAGTTTAAAAACGAGTTTACTAAAGAATTTAATTATGAATTAAAAATGAGTCCGTTGTAATAATTGGAAAGTTGATAAACAGAATTTCAGACAGCAAGAGAGTCTCAAAAATGTGTGTTTTGTAAAATAAAACCCTATTGTCAGCTATTAAGCATTTTTCTGGATATAAATTTCAATTATTAAAAACTTCCTCAAGAAAGAATTTTACTTTAGAACATTTGTTATTGTTACATACCAATATTTGCGTGTAGAATTTCTATGCATATAAATAAAAAAAAACTATCCAAAGTTTGATAACGTGATTGTTTGTTACACAAACTTGACTTGGAACTATTTTATAACTAACCACGGTACAAAACTTTATAACAAGTGTATATTTATTTCTGGAGAGAAATTATTTCAAATATATTTTATATATTCATTTAAATATTATTCCATATTTATATTATGTTAATAATTTTAAGTAAAGTACAATCATATTGATATATTTATTAAAAGTATTAAAATATAAACTCATTTATATCAAGCTTTTAAGTTATTTTAATTAAATTTAAACGCAGTTAAACATTAATTTCACAAACACATACTTAATTTTTTCAGTTCTAATTAAAATGTTTTCATTTTCATAGAATTTATAGAGAGATTTTTATTTTCATGTTAAATAATTATTCAGTGTTTCAAAAAAAGTATTTTCTTTTAATAATTTAGCAATTATTGTACATCTTGAGAAAATATTATGGATGTTAAATAAAATTATAATAAAACTACGACCTAATTTAAAACATCACTATAATTAAAAACTAAATAATTTTAAACATGTAGACGAAGAAATAGAAATGTTATTTTCTACCAACGACGTTGTCTCAATTAACAAGATTACTGCTATTTCAGTTCGTGAGATAAGTTTAATTAAAATGGATATTCGGACTGAGATTATTATTTCAAATGTTATTTCAGATAAATGTTGAAAAGGTGACGAAGTTTGAGTTGGAAATATTCAACTATGAATAATTAATTGACAGTGAAATTAAGTGGAATGAATTTGTACAAATGTTCAATAAACGATTATCTTTAAAACATTTAAAATTTTAATGAATTGCATAATCATTTTATTATATTTTATTTAGTTTTCATTCGCTTTTACTAATTAATAGTTTTTCAGGCAATTTGATTTTATTTTTAATAAATTAAAAAATAGGAAAAATATTTATTGTTAATCTGAGTAGATGCAAAATAAACACGCACACACATACACACACACACACACACATATATATATATATATAGTAACTTACAATCTGAAATATTTATAGATACTTACTCTTTGAGAAACAACCTCTGCTCCTTGAAGCACAGCATCAGCAACAGATGTACATAAATCTGCGTATATCTCCTCAAGTTCCTGCAAAAAAAGCAGTGAATTATT
Organism: Acanthacorydalis orientalis; assembly: GCA_034766995.1. Taxonomy (NCBI): domain Eukaryota; kingdom Metazoa; phylum Arthropoda; class Insecta; order Megaloptera; family Corydalidae; genus Acanthacorydalis; species Acanthacorydalis orientalis. The sequence goes on along the minus strand of CM068322.1, from coordinate 26,803,469 downwards.
TATTTGTATATATATATATATATATATATATATATATATATATAAGTATTGGTGAATAGATAATTTAGTTTGTTTTAAATTTTCTTTGTTTTATTTACACTTTTTGCTGAACCTTTAATACACATCAACGGATATTAAAATATACAAAATTAAATCGAATGAAGTTTGAATTTTACAATATATATATATATATATATATATATATATATATATATATATATATATATACATATGTATAATATCTATTCATAAAGAATAGAATATTATAGTAAAGTATGTTATAGTGAATATTATAGTCTAGAATATTGTTATTTTATTATTTCTCTGTAATATTTATTACATGTTTTTAATGTAATTTATCGATTAAGTGGATATAAAACTTTTATTCTTTTTGCCAGCTAATATTGTATAAAACTGAACTTTAGTAGCTATGTTTCAGCTCGTATGTAATTCAAAAACATAGAAAACACTTAATCGATTTTCATATAGTTTTCAGCATATAATTCGTTTCTATTGCCAAATAAATACAGAAAAAAAGAAAAACTTTACTGGATGTTTTCATAAATGAATTCTTTTTCCTGCTTCACACAAACCACACATATTTTCTGATTAAAAATACTTATTAAATAGTTATTTGTAGCATACATTTTTGATTCTTGTGTATTTCGATGGTGATATCATTATTTTCATAATTCCAAAGTACAGAAAAAGAAAATAAAACAGTGTAAACGCATTGTTTTGTGATTTTACAACGATTTTGTAACTTGTAAACGCCATAACTTTAAATGATTAATGATAAATGTGTATAATGTTGTTAACGTACGCTTCATCGTAAAAAATGGCTATTTCACAGTTAAATCTTTGCTTCGTGCTACTAAGGGCTGAAATGGTTAATTATAAGAGAGATAAAATGTATTATCTTTATAGTTTTTTTTAAGAAAAAACAATAAATAGAGCGCCTTTAACCTCAAATAAACAAACAAAGCAAAAAATATATTTTTTTTCTTAAATAAACTTCTTGTGAACAATTTACAAATTTTCTTTTATAAATACTTTTTTAAATTACTAATTCAGTTAATATTTGCACTCATATATTGAAAACAGAATAATTGAATCCAGTTTATGTTAATATTAACTTTTCTGATTTATTTAATCATTAAAAAACACCTAAATGCCGATTACTGAGTTATTTATAATAAAAAATTCTTTTAATAACCTTGCGTGTTGTAAAAATGCGTGCGATTCGGATTAGATTTCCATAAGTTATTTAACCGTATATTTTTCCTAAATTTCTTACAGTTAGAATATTGCTGAGGGGTTGACCAATTATATTTTGTAATTTAGAAGTTACATAAAAGTATTTTTTTTAGGAAAAGAAACCGTGTATTTGATTTTAGTAATCAGTAAGCTTTTAGAAGTTATAAGAAGCTTTTTCTGTGAAAAATAATTGCAATTAAATAATACGTGTATATACATATTATATATATATATATATATATATATATATGTGTGTGTGTGTGTGTGTGTAAATGGGAATAAAAGTATACGAAATCAATTTTATTTATTCTTATGATTTCTTTACAAAGAAGTTTGTTGTTATTTTTATTTGTCATATATTTTTATCAATTTATCGATAATACCCATAAAATTCAAGACTTTGTATTTATATATGATATACTTTCTTTTTGACTGTTTCACATTTATTTCTAGTACAACAAAGAAAATAAATATCAAGTTGTTATTATATCTTTTGAATGTTTTATTACTTCGTTTTTGTATGGAGTTTCTCATACTTGAAATGCTAGTATTCATATTTGTATAACAACACAAATATTGAACGATGGAAGAAATATATCAATTATATAATTTTTAGTTTGTACGCATCTGTTTTAAACGATTAAATCGATTTTGTAAAAATATTATTTAACATATGTCATGTTGTGAAATAGTAATGAAGACTAAAATATAGATATGAAAAAAAAATATAAATATCATGACAATATAATTGAAAAATTATTGTGTTCACATTTATTGCAAGCTACATTGACTTGAAGAAATGTCTTTTTTTGTTGTTTACTTGCACGCGATCGTCAATCAAGCGAAAATTACTTTTATGTATAGAAAAAAATGACATTAATTCTTGTCTCTCCGTAGAATCAAAAATGTCTTGTATTGAAAATGTAATTTATATTTTTATTTAATTTTATAAAAGGATTATGAAACGACAGTAAATACAGAGTGTTGTATTTTTTATATATTGTAACTCATCAGATCTTATCTAGAAATATTTTAAATAACATCTTAAATGTTCAATGAATGACTTTTCTGTACATTAACATTCTGAGGATAATGGAATCGCTATAGAAATGCATTTATGAACGAATCAAAAATTAACAAAATCATTTATGAAAGTGAATTTGGTTGCAGTGCCAGAACAATATTATTAATGCTCGAGTTATGACAAAAATTAGATTCTATTTTTTTTTTGATTTTACACGAGCAGCATTGAAAAATAATTAATAACCAATTATAGAACATTTTAGATAAAAAAAATGGTAGAGGGAAACATTTGTAGGGAGAGAAAAATTCATTTATAAGATTGATAGAAAAATAATTGCGGTTTATGACTTTCAAATTCATATACATTCTTCCATTTAAATGGTTTTAAGTGGTCCGGAACTGTTGGATGGCTAACACTTAACTTTTGTACAAGTTCTTGTGGTTCTGATTCAACTAATTCCTTCAGTTGGTTGCTATGTACTAAAGGTGGACGTCCGCGACCTTAACAGTACCCACATGAAAAGAATTATTTAATTTATGAACAGTTTCTGCTGTTTTACTACCCATTTCAAAAAATTCAAACTCATAAAAAATTATTCTTATTTGTTTCTTTTCCATCTTTAATTCAAAGATCCAATTTGAAGTAAAATTAATAATAAAACTAAAGTCGATGTTACCAAAATACAGACCGAAAAATGAACTTTAAAATGATATTAACATGAACACGATGAAATTACATTTTCATTGAAAAAAATTAAGGTTAGAATTCAGAAAACTAAAACTGTAATTATTTTCCTACCAGCCTAATAGTTGAGTGTGTATTTAAAATATCTTAGCTGAGAGAGAATATTTTTTAACCTTATACAAAATCCAAAAAACTAAACAATCTTTTAGCATAATTAAAAAAATAAATACATTTGCATGAATGAAATTAATTAACGAATTTATTAATATATTATTTTATTCTATGATTTGGATTACACATTTCAATGTATATTTTGTTATTAATAACTTGTGAAAGTTTTCCAAGTGTTGTTTATATAAAAGATGTATAAACCATTTACTGTTGAGTAGTCTAGTTGCTGCATATGTTTACGAAAATACAATTTGATTATTCTATAGTGGCGGAATGGATTCTAAACGCAGATGCAAATACTGTTGTGGGAAAATTACATACTGTTTCAATCAGTTTATATCGTAAACGTACACATTTTGTATATAGTAAACGAACGTTCACCGAGGTTCAATTCTAAAGCAGAACATTGTGTGAAAAACGTAGTAGGAAGCGAATATATAAAATGCTTTTAGAAACGACAAAACATTTGTAATTTGTTTATACATATCATATTTAAAAGCTAATTGGTTTAATAGTTAGTTTTGAATTTTCATAAATAATTTATAGAAATATACTTATGTCTAATATAAACAATGTTAGTTAACATATCATTCAAGAGATAGTTAAAATATATTATTTTTTATATATTTTTTTGAAAAAAAAATACTATCCTTTCATCTTTAGGCTATTTAAGGTTAAGTATCAGAATGAATTTCTTTAAAAAAATCTAATTAAAACAGACGAAGCATACCAAATATTATAAATTGAAAAATGTAAATAAAAATTTTAAAAAATATTTTTTATATATTACAGAAAGGTAATCTCAAAAGTTTTGAAAACATAAAAGCTTAAAAACAACAATAATTTAATTTTTTCATTGACAAAATTCGATCACACAACATAGAATTAAATTAAAAAGTTAAAATTTCTGCTTCACCATTTCCATTCTCCATATTTTTAGCTAATATTTTCCATTATTTTTTTTAAAAAAAACAGTCATTTATTTAAAACATACTTCTTTATAAAAAAGCATTATAAATATATTTAAAAAGTATGCTGATTCTAGACAGTCTGATTCTTCTAAAGATTTTGAAAGGAAAAAATTTCGATAAACATTTGTTAAATAAAATATCAAGCGTTTTTCTTAATAAAATATATTTAAGTTTATATTTTATTTATTTTAATTCGATATTAATAAACTTAAAACGTTTATATTTAACAAGTCTATATATTCTTTAACCTTTTAATTTACAAAAATCCACATACAACGATTATTATCCCTGCTTATCCAGATATATTTTAGATACCCCAAATCAAGTAACTAATTAATTCTCATTTTATATGTAAAAAAATAAACATAAAACTACTGACCTGTAATAATTGAGGAAGAGTTTCTTTACTGTATTCATTGAGCATGCCATTGGTGGCATGAAGTTGCTGAACGTAAGCGTTGTGAGTGTCAAAATATGCACTCAGAGACGATGTTGTAGGTGCAGAGAGATAAGAAAAATAAGCATTCTTGTAATCTTGTCGACACTGAAACAAAAAAAAAACAATTTATTGTAATCAAATCATTTTAATAAATTATTCTTTAGAATTTTATCGGATAGTTTTGCATCGTTTAAAATTATTTTACAATTTATATTTTGTTTGATCTGAAATAAGTTTCGGTATTTACATAAATGTTATGATATTAAAAATTATTTTAGATCAAATATGAATAGAATATATTCCGAAAACAGCTAACATTGGGATAATATAGTGTGTAAATTATATTTAAAAAGAAAGCATGCTAAAATATTTAACCCATTGACGCAAATGACTGCTATAGCCCTCAAATTTATTGATGTACTGGCAAATAGTGGCTATAGCCGTCATGTATACTTTGCTAGAAATTCTTGTACATGTTTTCGTTAGATAACGGTAATACTAAACATATTCGAGATGTGTTGTTCCTAAAAAAAATTGAGCAAGGATAAAATGTATGACAGAGTTAGGTAAAGATTTTATTGATGACAATTAGGGAGTAGACGGTGTGAATGATTTTATAATCCTTTGTTATGGCTAAGGTGTTTGTTGAGAGTCACCCAATGAAGAACATAACCTCGCAAACGAATATAACGATTTATAGCATGAGGATACGGCTACAATAGAACATTTTGAATTCGATTATAATCAATGTAATGTTAGATTGAAGGCAGATTTCAATTCTAGCCCAACAGATATTTTTGACCAGTTGCTTTCAGAAAATGTAGTTGAAACAATAGTGCGTGCTACAAATAATTATAGAATACATTTATTTGAAGAGAAGAAACTTGTAATAAGAAGATTTGGAAAAGTTACTTTTGTTCGCACCAATAAAGAAGAATTAATAAAAAAAATTTCGGACTTTGCTTGCTTCAAGGCTAAAAAAAGTCTCCTTCAGTACGTCACTTATTTACCCAAGATTCTCTTTATTAGTTTTTTTTTTAAAAAAAATATGACTTCTATATTCGTCATTTGTTTACCACATCTTTCTCTTAATTCTGATAAACAAGTAAAGGCTATTAACCGTTATGATTTTATTTTGAAAAACTAATAGAGATCATATTAATTAGCATTTATAAGCATTGTCCTTTCATCTAATTTCTTGCAGCAGTAAAGGAATATTTAAAAAAAGTCTGTTTGTGAAATTGATCTAGAAAAAAAAGTGTGGGTGTTATTAAGTGCCGATTTAGAAAAAAAATGGGTTAACAAAAGAGTTAGTTTAGTAAGAACGAAGATCAGATTCAGATAGTTCCGGAATTGTAGCTAAATTCACTTTCACAAATGAATTTGTGAATATCGATCAAAATGTTCCGTAAATAATTATTAGCCATTTTTGATTCTAGCTTATATTTATTTTAATTCCGATGATAAACTATTCAAATTTTTACATCCTTATATTGAACTTATATGTAATTGCATATATTAATTATTAAATTAACTTGTCCGAAGAGATAATTCATTTATGAAAGAAAAAAAAACTGTTAAACGATGTGTTTGACTTTTATTCTAAAATATCAAATTACATTGTTCATCTTTTTTTCAAATAATTATTTTAAAAGCTCAAACACTATTAAGCAAATAAGACGATTCAATATTTTGATTAAAAGAAAAAAACATTTCATTTCCTTTAAGTAGACTTTTTTATGTTTTTCGTTGAAAACAAATAAATACATTACTGGAAAATATCAATTTTATCTTGAAGAATAATTGAATTTATTATTTATTTAATATTTGTATCAACAGGCAAATAAAATATTCATATTGAATTTTTTAGGGTTTTCATAATACATACATACATATATATATATATATATATATATATATATATATATATATATTCAGTATGGAAATATATTTATTTTATTGAGTCACAAAACAAATCTCATAAGCATATACAATATTCACGATGATAAAAGTATCTGCCGTTGACTTTATCGTAAAACCTACATAAGCAAATGTAATTTTCATCAGAAAGTTGCAAGTCTTTTGTGTTTTTGTCATTTTATTTTATAGTAATTTATTTATAGGAGAGATATAAACAGTTTACTATTTTACAGGCAGCAAATTCGATAAAGTAAATCCCGTTTAGGATATAAAACAAACATGGAACATTTCTGGTAAGTCTGAATAATTTTACTTTTATCAAATAAGAAATGTTTATTTATATATATATATATATATATATATATATATACACATGTATATATATATATATATATATATATATATATATATATATATTATTCTTTTTGAATAATGTGGTTGATATCTAAATTAAAACAGCGCCGTATTAAAAAAACGATTTGCTATGTTTTTACATATTTTTGTTTAATCAGCGTTTGACGTTTAAAGGTTACAATTTAATGACAAAATTTTGATGTTGTTGTTATGATTAGTATTAATAGTTAATTAAATTAGTTACATATGTTCGTTTTATGTATACAATAACGAGATATACCCGTTGAGTTATGGCTTTTAACGATGAGCACGAAACATAAACGTAGCATACAAATTAACAAACACAGGATGTAAACCACAAATAGAACTAAAACGCATTAAAAATAATAAATAATATATAAGATAAATTAAGAAACTGTCTTCAGCATTGATAAATGTAGAAATTTTCGTACTGTGGATATGATTAAATGAAAAGCTACTGAATACTAGTTACGTAGAATTCTAATACAATTTTTAATTAATAATTGGATGATTTATATCATAATTTATTTGAAATGATTATAAATTGTCAACGATATTTATTCAAATGTTTTGTATATATCTTTTAAAAACTATGAAAAATATGTATAGCATAGTCGTTTTAATGTAATTAAAATATTTTAATGACTACATTGTTCCTATGGAATATGCCCTTTCTCGATACTCGATCAGTAGTGTATTAAAACAGTTTAAGATGTAAATATTAACACAGAGTTTTGAATAAATAACCAGAATAAGAATATATATATATATATACTAAAGTTTAAATAATCACGTTGAAACTAAATCAATATAAGAGGAACTATTTTTAGGTTTTAGTAATTAAATTTGTGCAGTTTTTAATATATGCATAAATATATATATATATATATATATATATATATATATATATATATAGATAAAATAAAAAAAATATTTTTTTGTTTTTAATAAAATAAAAATAATGTAATTGCTTTTATATATGGATATATATATATATATATATATATATATATATATATATATATATATTATACAGCATATCTATATTATTATACATTCATTACTTTATATATATATGTAATACAAAAAAATATTTTTGTCTTTTTAATAATAAAAATTTAATGTAATTGCTTTCGAAACATCTTTTCATGAAATATAAAGCAGAACTTTCAATTTTTTTCATTACAAAACTGAAATTTATATTTTTTCGCAACCCAATAAACCTAATATGAGGAATTCATATATTTTTATATCGAAAACTTGATTAAAAAATAATTTGTTACTCTTTTATAGCCAACAGCCGATTTAAAATTGTTCCTTGGAGTTTATGGCATTAGACTGTTTCACAGAAATGTTGTAAATATCTACAGTTTCATAACAGTTATATTATTAAATTATACATAACTAAACTCATGTATTTTTGCAACCTCTTGAACATCACAGAGTGTCATAGCTTTTTAGCAACTCGCAATAAAATCACGTACTACAAACGAATTGTTCACTCATTGCACAAACCACAAATATTGTTTTTAATCAAAATGTTCGATAATTAATCATTAATCGTTTTTAATTGTTGCTTGTGAGTATTAAGATAGCAATTTCATCATTCTTACAGAGATAAGGTATCTAAAAATATGATTTTTCTATACATTCAAAAGCTTGAACATTTTTGATCAAAAAAAATTTGTTTTTAAAATGCAACGTCCAATTATATATATATATATATATACATATGTATTTGTTTGTGTAGATATATTTACATGAACTCTAAACACAATAAAAAAGCTCACCATATACAAACCATATATGGTTTGTATAAGATGAGGGTGACTATCATCCATATATGGTCATTAAGCCTATAAAATGTTACCTTCTTTACCATATAATAATCATATTAATTCATTTTATATGATTTGTAATATTAATATAAGATACTCATAAAAGGATTTTAATCTAATCAAAGGATAAATTATATGGATTGTATAATGAATATCTAAAACCTTTTATGGAAGATATAAGGTTGAGGATTACTAGGGTTTATTTCTTAAAAGATGAACAAGTTAGAATAAAGTTTTAATTTTTAAATATTCACGGAAAACTATAGGTATTTTAGTGTGTATATTTATACATATATACATACATATATACATACATAATATACATACATTATACATACATATATATATATATACATATATATATATATATATATATATATATATATATATATATAAAGACAAATATAAATTACACATCGATACACAACTGGATTCTTCAAAAACAGATATTGTATCGAGACTCGATTTATAGACATAAAATCGAATATATTTTTTGACAAATTTCTGTACGGTTCAAAGCTCTGAGGGATTATAAAACTTGGAAAAAATAAAGCTGTTGTTTGATTTGAAGCTTTTTTTTATTTTCGTACTTTATTTTAAAACCAGCTATACTATCGTATGAAACACATTTTTCAACTGTAAACAAATATGTATGTGCATTTTTCAAATTCGGCTTTTAATTTAACCGCGTTTTCAAAATATAGATTAGTATATTTCAATAGATTTGAAAATATGTTAGTTTTTTCTCTCTCGTACCAAACACGAAATTTTTGGAACCACCGTTGAATCATACTTTCCTTAACAGTGCTCATACCAAACGCATCGTTTAATTTACGAACAGTTCCTGCAGCTTTACCATCCGTTCATATAAAAAAAATGCTTTTATTTACTACTTTTCCATCTTTAATCCAATGCCCCAATTTTGAACCAAAATTAATAATAAAACCAAAGTCGATGTTACCAAAATATATACAGAAAAATGCACTTTAAAATGATATTAACATGAGCACGACTGATACGACACTTTAATTGAAAAAAATAAATTTAGAATTCAGAAAAGAAGACCGCAATTAGTTTCCTACCAAACTAATAAAATGATTTAACTTAGAACAAATGTTTTCATACCTTTAGACGAAATAGTTATATATATATATATATATATATATATATATATATATATATAGTATTTGATTTATTAACAATATTTACAGAGTAACACAATCGTCCATACTTTCTGACGATACATCATCACATGAAACAATGAATATGAGAATATAATGTTACAAAGATAACATTTGTTAAACAAAATTCAATTTACCCGTTATTTAATTTCAACGGTTTCGTCAGTTCCATTACAGATGACTGCTCGTTGTATATAAAAAGTATATCAGTTACACGTATGTGCCGGTATCGTTCCATTGTGAGTGCTTTCATCAAAGTAAAAATGTAATAAAATACGAAAAAGTGCGAAATGTCAAACGAAATACACTTCACAGAGCGCCAATACGAACGAACCGCAAACTTTTATTACTTTTACAAAGAATACGTTAAACTGACCACCGGCGTCTATTAACAAAGTTATATTGTTATCACAAGTTTTCAACTTACATCAGTGTTACATTCAGACGGAGATATCGTTTTTTTTTTATTGCGCGAAATTTGAAGAAATATGATTCGAATTTCCGAGACTGTGGCTGGTATTAAAATATACATTTTATTTACACTTGTCGAGATCAAAGTACAGAACGTTCTGTGAATATATCTATTTTTTATAGTATTTCCAACTACTTGGACATTTTGGTGAAACGTTTGAAGTAGTAAATGGCTGAAAAGGTTCGCGGTATGAATTTTAAGTGTTGAAATATTTTCTTAAATGTTTCAGATTTCAAACATTCGTATATTTTAATATTTTCTATCAAATTTGAATAAACTCATATAGTAATCAGATTTCAATTTTTAACATCTCTTTTTAATAAAAATTGAATTAGAAATCTTTAAATACATATTTAAAATGTATTTAATAAAGATGGTCCATTTACGATTTTACTACTTATTTAAGCGCCATTTTGATAGTTCTTATGTGATACTTCATCAGTATAGATGCGGAAAATTCGTTATGAAGCGTTTTAAAGTGTCATAACTTTTATAATTTCATCATCCTAGGCAGATTGAGTGATAACCCAAATTTTCATTAGAAGATCATTTTGAGTGACGAACCCCATTTCAACTTCAGTAGTTTTATTAATATAAACAGGATGAAATGATACTTTCATTGAAAAAAATAAGGTTAGAATTCAGAAAAAAACCAGCAAATTATTTTCCTATCAGTCTGATATAATATTTTACATATAATAATATCTATAAATTACTTAATATATTTTCAGCTTATGTATATATATATATATAAGTTTTTATTCACAGTATCGTTTTGGAAATGTAATTAAATTCATTTACACAAATAATTTTCCTTGGGCAGAAAAATCTGTACTTATTTTTTTCTACTTGAGTGTTTTGAAGATGATGGTATCGCCATCGAAATGTGTATAAGTAAAAATCAAATCATTTATTCAACATTTTTGTTTATTGTTTGTGATGTGAAAGAAAAAAAATCATTTATGAAAGTGTGTTCAAATATAACGAAAGTATAAATACTGGAACAAGAAATTCATCTATACATTTTAATCGTTCAAACGCTGTAATAAATAATCTAAATTTAAATTAAATTCATAACTAGTTATTAAAATAAAAATAAAAATTGATATCTATTTAAGTAACACACACCGTTAATAATTTAGTAATAGTTGCATCAACAACTATAAACATTCGTTACACTTTGAAACATTTTAAAAATACATCTACACCAACTTTACTAAATATACGACTCCATAAAGTATTTATGCTTAGAAGCGAAAAGTTTACGAGAAGAAAATAATTTATGCTACATCAGTGTCATTACTGTGACATTATAAACGTGCTTCCATCTAAATTACAACTTAATATTTTCGAGAAATATTTTATTCTTCAGTCAGTGTTTAAAAGTTAGAAAGATTATTTTCGGACGTACAGTTTATCAATTCTCGCTCCGTATTGAACTAGACTCGTTTAATGATTTATTATACTGTCGGAAAGTTTTGAAATCTGTAAATAGTAAAGAGTGAATTTCATGTGGTTTTATTAAATTTAGATGTAATTAAAATGTTCAGTTTAATCGATCGTTCAGAATGTGAAAATTTAAAAATAGTTTGTATGTTTTTTGACGAGTTCCGCTTGAACTGTATATGAAATGATACATTTAACATTTTAAAGCAAGAACATTGAAAATGGAAATCATTTTTTCATATATTGATGTTCTCAGTTTTTTATTAATACATTTAAATCATAATAGTTAAATATGAAGAATATTTAATTAAATATTTTTATGGAATATATTATTTAATTCTTTAGATATTTTTAATATTATATATATATATATATATATATATATATATATATATATATATATATGAATGTGTACAAACACACACACACACACACATATATATATATATATATATATATATATATATATATATATATATATATATATATATATATAGAATGATTAAATTTAGGCTTCCACATGAAAGTATTAAAAAAAATCATATTATTTTTTATTTAGTACGAGGATAATTTGAAAAGTTCGTGGCCTAACTATGAAAGAATATAGCTTGTTTTTAAATTACTTTCACTTTTTAATGTGGTTCCTCAGAAGTTCAATGCATTTCATCCAGCGATGATCCATTGCTTTTATTCCATCCCGGAAATCCTTTTTTTTAGAGCTCCTCATAATAGCGATTTACTGTTGCTATCAATTCTTAATAAAACGAAAATCACCTATCACCAAGGATTTTTTTGAGTTTTGGGGACAGATGGAAATCTAAAGCGGCCAAATCTGGAGAATTAGATGGATGGAGCAGCAAATCGTACTTCAATGCAGCGAGTTTTGCTATGGATACAACACTTGTATGCAGATGTATATTGTTTTGAAGGAAAATGGTTGTTTTTTTGATAAACCTGGTCTTTTCTCACTAATTGTACGATCGAGTCGATTCAAAAGTTTATCATTATACTTTTCCGTTATTGTTTGACCCTTTGGAAGGTAGTCAATTACTAAGATAACTTTAGCATTCCAAAAAATTAAAGCCAAAATTTTTCCAGTGGATAAAACTGTTTTTACTTTTTCTGGTGTCGGAGAATCACCATGCTTCCATTGTCTTGATTGTTGTTTTGACTCTGGAGTGTAATGGCGAATCCAAATCTCATCTGTAGTCGCAAATCACCGGATAAAGTCAGTCGTATCTCTTAAATCTATCCAAACAATCTCGAGAAATTTGTACTCGAATCCATTTATGATCAATTGCCAGCAAACGCGGTATCTATTAAACCGATGTCTTTTTCATAATTAACTCTTCAGTTAGGAAATAATAGATGCATTCATCTGAGATACTCGCAGTCTTATTAATTTCGGAAAAGTTTAATCGCCGATCCTGTAAGATAATATCGTGCACTTTGTGGATGATTTCTTCTGTCGTTACAGTTTTCGGACGTCCACTATGCGGGTTAACTTCTAAGCTTGCACGGTCACATTTAAATTCATCTGTTCACTTCTTTACGGTTGTATATAAAGGCGCATTATCATTCAGTACAATTTTCATCTAATTAAAGACTTCTGTTGGCGTTAAACTTTTTTTTGATAAAAAACATCACCGCACCATGTTCAAATTTATCCATTTCAACAACGCCATAAAAAGATCTCTATGTAAATTGATGTTTTCAACAAACTGCTCGACACATTAATTTTAGACTTTCAGGTTATATATAAGATAGATATGGCCTTGTAAATATTTTCTCACAAATATTTGAAATATTACCGACACTTATATGTTAGGCAGCGAAATTTCCAAATCACCCCCTTATTTTAGTTCAATTGTATTTTAGTACTGAATTGAACTAAAATACTAAATAGAAAATATGATTTTTCTTCAATTTTTGCGATTTTTTTAATACTTTCATTTAGAAACTTATATTGAATCAATCTGTATATATATATATATACTCGTATATATATATATATATATATATGTGTGTGTGTGTATATATGTATATATATATATGTATATATATATATATATATATATATCTATATATATATATCTATATATATATATATATATATATATATATATACACGTGTGTGTGTGTGTATTTGTGTTAATATTTTTCAATTCAAAAGCTGAAAAATTAAAATTCGAGGAATCTCCAATACTCTTGCGAATGTAAAAAAAGATAAGGTCGAAAGAAAATCATAATGGTCTCTCCGGCGCGAACAGTAATTCACGTACATTCATATCATCGGATAACATGAAGAAATGTACTCACCTTCGCTAATTTCTCCTCCGTCTTTGATATGATGGTCTCATAGCTCTCACGGTGTGTGAACACTTTACGTGACTGAATTTTCCGATGGAAAGAACGTTCTAAGAGCGGACGAGACACCTGTCGACCCAGTATACTTGCGATGTCACTGTGGTTTTGCGAATCGATCTCAACTTCCTGGAGCAATGTCTCCCACGTGTGAAAAAGTGAACTAGGGCATGCAGGTCTGAAACAAATTTCATTATCAGACAATCGGAGAGCAGACGTACGTACGTAGGTCGTAACATCGTCACACTCTATCACTGAACTCAGCAAACGGGAATGTAATTTGAGATATTCTTAAATAGAGACACGTGTTATGGAACTGAAATTATTTTATACACTATATATATATATATATATATATATATATATATATATATATATATATATATATATATATATATATATATATATATATATATATATCACTTTACGGTTCAAAAACATTTTCATACACATTTAATCGTATTTTGTAATTCGTTTAATTTGTAGATAGAGTTACTAAACTATTAATTTTTTTATTGGAGTCATTTAATATTAATTTATTTATAAATATATTACCAAATGCAAGTAGATATATTTCTATAATATGCGTTTTTATTTATCTAGTAATAGGATCATTTTATTGATCAAAATATATTTATTTTGTTTGATAAAATGAGAGTACAATATTCTTACTTTCTCTCTCTCTCTCTTATATATATATATATATATATATATGTATTCGTGGGTCATTTGATAAGTTTAGTAAATTTCTATGATATGACACCATTATTCATAACGTCATGAATGTTAAGTGTCACATTTAAAACTAGTATTGGCGAAATTTCAACCAGAAGTACAACAATTAACAAACAAATCCATTACATTTGTGTTTTAATATCACTTAGTAATGAAAATATGAAAACGTTCCTTCTGTGTGAATCTTAGAGGTCACGTGAGGGTTAATTTCTTTTATATCCGGCTTAATATCTGTCTCAAATAGATTTTAACTAATTGAACTCAATAGATTTGAAGTTAATTTAAGATTTAGAGAGAATCGAGAGTTGGGGAGGTGAAAATTCATCTGAAGATAAGGAAAGTAGAAATCAGTTGTATAAGACACAAATACAGTCGTTTGATAAGTTTAGTAAATTTCTACGATATGGCGCCACCATTTGTTTGGTAATGTCATTGAGTATGTTTTATGCAAAAAATATCTTTTCTCTTATTGATAGAAACAATTTCTTCACCCATAGGAAAGAAAATCGAAAATATGAGAAAATCATAATTGCGACACTTTGTAATTTTAGTCCTATTTTGATATGATTTGGTATTTGAAGAGGTTTGAAGTAACAGATTAAGAATTTGATAAAACTGTTTCAAAATAAAAAATGACAGATTCAATATGTAAGCAAAAATTAAATAGATTTTTCAGTCAGATTTTGTTAATTTGTGTTTTTAAATCTGAAATTATGAACTTCTATAACAGAAGAAGTATAATACATTCAAGTGTATATCTGAAAGCTTCTTTGCAGACGCGGCAAATTTTATATGGTGTTTTCATTATGTGCAATCCCACTGACTAGTTAAATAATTGAATATTGAATAGAAGAAACATTCATTGTGAAGAATTCTGAAAATTTTACAATGTGGAATATAAAGAAGCTTTTAGATTTAAGCTTTTATTTTATATATGCTCAATGAAATCCTAAATGAAAATGAACAAAGTATTTACGTCTTTTCCTTCAGATGAATCTAACTTCTGTATGGTAAAATTTTGATGTAAATTAAAAAAATGGAGTTCAGAAATGTTTTTTCATTATATATATACATACATATATATATATATATATATATATATATATATATATATATACAATAAGTACATTTATTTGTATGAAGAGAAAATGCAATAAAAAATGAAATATAGGCTTCTTAATAATTATTAAGTGCTGACAGAATTATTAGGAAAATTTATCTATTTCGTAAAATCTGCAAATAATTAACACAACATTATATTTTTTATTCCAAAATAAAAAAAATGTTGTCACGTTATGTAGCATGTTACTAAAAATATCATATATATACATACATATATATATATATATATATATATATATATATATATATATATATATATATATAAATAAATAAATATGAGTGAAGTAGTCAGGGCGGGGCACATATACATCAACCGAGGGTGTGGGAAAATAGTAACTTAAAAATTTAATTTTCATATATTCTAGATAAAAAATAAAATATTAACTAAAAACAACACTTTCGCCTTATCTCTGTTTATCTGTCTACTTATCTACGTATGTATGAAAATATGAATGTATATATATATATATATATATATATATATATATATATATATATATATATATATATATATATATATATTGTAATTTAAAATGGAATATTATTTTTAAAATATCTTTGAATTTGTATCAAGGTTGAAAATGTGATATAGCACAGATCTGTGTTAAAATGTAATAAAAATGACGATAAAAGTATTTGCCCAAAACATCTAATATAATAACAGCAATTCCGTTTATATATAGAAGATGGGCCAAAAATCATGACGACATTACACTTAAAATGTATTTTTATAGATAATGTTTACTTTCTTAGAATAAAAAATTAATAAATATAGTACTGTGAAAATTAGAGTTTTATTTTTGAACCAATGGTTGATCATGTGATACAACTAGTATAACAAACTGGATTAAGAATCAAAAATTGTTTTTTAGCCTAGTTCCTATTTCTCTCTGTAAATATTATTTTTTGGTTATAAATATATTTTTATACTAGAGTAGAAATAATGATGTACATATTTTTATTTATTACTATCATTCTGATTTTCTTGAAGGTTAATTTATATATTTTAGTAGCAATTAAAAGTTTTATATGTCGAATTCGAAAATTTATCTATAAAATATAATATATTTATTCGAAACCTTCAGTTACAGCTCTCATTTAGAATTGATAAAAATTATTTACTTTGCATTAAAAGGAGTAAAATTTGGTTTATATGAAATTATATTTTTCTATGCATCCACTACTCTGTGTCCAAGATCTTTCAAAATATATTTCTTCAAAAATGTCTTGTATTGTTTATTACTATGATTAGATTTGAGATTTGTTCTATCTCTTAGTGAGAAAAGACTAAATCTGAGCTTTTCACATTGTTTGAAAATGACCATTTTCAGAATGTATTAAATAGAAATTGAATATACATTTTTTTAAGGAGATTAAATTGAGGCACTTGCAAGAATAATCGAAAGATATTTATTCTATTTTTGAAATTATATTCCATTAAACAAAATGTTGTATTTAAGACAGGTTATCATCATATTTATAATACAAACTTTCCTGACATTTTTTAAAAAAAATATCATTAAATTGTTAACTTTTATTCAATCTGAAACTTTTTATACGTTTATCTATAAAATGATCTACAAATATTTACATTTCCATATTTTTTTGATCGTACGTACATGCTAGTACTTGGAAAATGTTCCACATTTTGATTGCATAGTTGACGTAATCGACGGTCATTCAACGTACGAACCTTGATTTTATTAATAGAGTTGATGACAGTGTACGATGATATGTGCAATCTTTTAGTGACGTTTTTTTAATTAATAAATGTTGGCGTTCGATAATACAATACGTGACGATAACATCAGGTGTTTCTGTTTGAAATATGAAACAACATTGACGACATTCAAACAACTGCGGTGTAATTAAATGCACGAGGTAGCTTGTTTTTCTTTTTATGCCGTTACTCAACAATTTGAAATATTGACAAAGATTTCATATATTTGAGTCATTTGGCAAATAGATAAATGTTCAAGTGCACATCTTTGTATAACTCTATTTAAAGGAGGTTTTAAATTCAATTAAATACACCATTTTATGTTTGTTAAATTTTCGTAAACGATTTGAATATTAAAAATAGTATTTATGTGTTCACTATTATATTCAGAAATATATGTTTATATGAAAATATATTCTATAAATATATATATATATATATATATATATATATATATAATTTGAGTATAAAGATTAATTTAGTATTTTTTTCATGACTGGTGAATGATTTTCTATATCAAGAATGACTATGACCCCTTAAAATTGTGCAGTACGTCAGTGTTTCTATTTTTTGCACAGGATCGGAGCATAACTTTTTCATTATATTTCTGGTGTCATGGGATTGTTAGTTGACTAATTTAAACATCTTGACTATCTAGACTAGCTAAAGTCAAGTCGTATTTTAAAACTATTTTATGGTTTAAGGACGATTTAAAAACTGAAATGTAGGTTTGCGGATTGTAAAATTTCTATTGTCAATAAAATTTACAAAAAAATGAAAGTTTTTTGTCCATAATCGTAGGATATTATTGGTATTCTCTTGGTTTTGTTATTTTTTCACTGTAGGATATTATTTTTCATTTCTATGAGTAAGGATATCTATGAGATCATTGAAATTGATTGATTGTATTATATTAGTTTTTCCTTCGTACATATAAAGATGAGGCAGTGCTTCTTTTATATGGAATCTGTGTAAGCAGGTGAACTCTTGACTGATTGCTTGCATAGATGATCCAAGTTTGACAAACTTAAGTTTCATACTTTTGTTGAATTGAAAATACTGTTTTTTTTTTCTAATTGAAAACCAAGCCTTGACTTTTTTCACGAATTTTTTTATTTCAGATTAAAAAATTCTTTTACTACTGATGCCACTTAAAGATTTAATAAATTGAAACAGCAAAAGATTTTCCGTCATATGCACAGAACAGAGTAAAAGCCTTTTAATTTATTAGCCTTGAGTCAGGATTAATAATTGAATTTTTACATGATCCGGTGATTCTTTGCTGAATCTATATTTTGTGACTTATTCGATTAGTCTGTGCATTTTATTTCAATTTATATTGAGAAAATTATTTCACTTAACATCCCTTTTGTTTTTTACGATTCATGTTAAGACTTTCTTTGTTTAAGTTTACTTAATTCCCTAATTGTATTTTTTATTCTTTCGAATTATTCGCAAAGGTAAAATTTCTTCTATTTCATCATCATCAACCTCTGTCAATCCACTGATGAATAAAGGTCTCTTCTATGATTTTCTATTTTGTACGACTGAATGCCTTTCGTTTCCATTGATTTTCAATATTTTTTTAAAATTTCCTTAGCCCTCCTGTTCATTGATCTCTTTCTTGATCATTTTATATTCCTTGGTTCCCAGTTAATATATATATATATATATATATATATATATATATATATATATATATACATATATATATATACATATATATATATATATATATATATATATATATATATATGTATAGTTGTACAGAATCAAGTAATAATAATATTGAATTTAGAATTGATATGTAATTAATTTAACCGAAATGTGCCGTGTCACACGTTTAGTAGCAGTTTATGTTATGAAATAAAATAATATTGGAAGACTTTTATATATTCAAATAAATAGAATTCGAATCAACAGGGGAAATATACAAAATTAAAACGTATATATATCCGTTTTATGAAATCATTAGCAGAAAAATATATTACCTTTCTTTTCTGAGTTCACCGTTCCTCTTGCGAAAATTCTCTACCAGCAATTGAAGTTCTTCCGCATGATGTTCGTATATCTGGGACAACTGCTGCGTGAAGTCGGATACTGCAATTTAATAAAACGACTGTAGAAACACATTAAGATTTATATTACATGTTACAGACGAACGTACATGGAGACAATTCGTAAAATAGTACTGTTAAGTAACAGCGTTTCGCGGAATTTGATTTTTGTAGGATTGAAACTATTGTCAACCTGGTGACGATTAAGTTATTGGAACGAACGAGCGTTGTGTATTAGTATTGAAATATAAAGTTGTATATTTTAAATGTAGTTTATATATATATATATATAGGAAAACTTTGATTTTCAACATATTCTGAACATCTGTTTTTGCTATATTTAATATCTGACAAGCATAAATACAACTATTTCATTAAAACTACTCTTCGTTTGAAAAAGAAAAACGTCGTTTGTTAAAATGAATTGTTTGAAGTGATTCACAGTCGAGTCCAGATGTTTCGAAATATACTAAAAATTAAGTAGTTCTTTGATATAACCGCTGCTAAACTAGGTTAATATTAATTACTTCTATTATGTAGAAATTCGTATAGAATACTAACATTCATAATTTGTATTGTACACATAGTTTATACATGTAATAGTTTATGAAAGAAATAAGAAATTGTCTAGGTATATCTATGAAAAATATAAATATCAAGATATATTAATATTAAATCAAAATTTTTTTCTGAAAAAAGATTTTTTTAAATCCTTTTATATTTTTCGAAAAAAGAGTGGCACAAATTTGCGATAAAATATATAAGTACATTATATGAATTTGTGTAAAATAAAGGGCTAGGTTTAAAATAATTTGAAATGATTGGAATTTATGTTGTAAAAATAAATGTTTATGGAAATCAAAAATTCTGGTTAATGATTTTTATCGTCTGACACGTATTATTAGCCATACAATTGTGTTTTCAATCATAATAGCTTCCGGCAAAGTCATACGAGATCAGTTATCGATTTAATAATTGCTCATAAGCACAAATAAATATACGACCAGTTTTATGAATATTTGTATTCATTTTATACTTTATTAATATTCCAAATTAATCTAGACGAATTATATATAAATCAGTATCTAAAAATATAATTTATATATTTATATATATATATATATATATATATATATATATATATAAATTCAAATTATAAAATTAATTTTTAAGTTTTTATTTTCATAAACTATAAATAAAGTAATGTTTAGAAACAGAAGTTATGTAAACAAATAAAATTTAACATTTATTAATTAATACTAACGTATCTAGAATTTAAGAATTATTTTTTAGTATTTGCAAAAGATGACTATGATACATTCATTGTTTTATTTTCTTTGATGTTATATATTTATTTGTATACACATATATATATATATATATATATATATATATATATTTAACTGAAGAAATATATATGTAAACTTATCAACTGGAAGATTTTAATTAGCAATTGAATATGGAATTCGAGTTTACGAGTAAATTCAATTGCTGAGAAAAAAACATCATGCAATGTCTTTGTCTTTGAAAAAAAGTGAAGATATTACCAAGAATTTATCGAACGAACGAATCGCAATTAATTTAAAATGACTAGCACGATTTAATTAAATCGAAGACAAATTTAATTTAAAACTGAACGAAAGTTGTTTTACTTTTATTGATATTTTAAATTATATCAGATTTAAGTTATTGGATCGGACACCTACTAGGCTTCATGGATAGTTGCAGGAAATTGCAAGCTCTAGATGGTTTGTGCTCGGACTTGAGTTTTTAATTTAAAACGTGTATGTATATATATATATATATATATTTATATATATATATATATATATATATACATTTATATATATATATATATATATATATATATATATATATATATATGTATGTATGTATGTATGGTATATATCTACACATAAGTACAAGGGTAAATGAAACGTAGGTTTGTATTGGAAACCTATGTACGTAAATGCACCGATGTGCACTGCGGAATTTCAATATAATTCCAATACGTCATTATAAATCATGACGTCATCAGTAAAAATAAACGTAGGTTTGATATCGGTCAATATATGTCAGGAATAGGGTGCATAAATTGTCGAATGCAAACGGAAGATAAATAAACGTGAATTAGATAGATAGTTATTGAATATGATAATGTTGACATCTGCGAAAACAAGGTGTAAAATTTAAATAAGAAAAATCCGCGAAAACAATTTCTTCTCTTATAAGGTTTTCCCTGTTTTTGAAGTATTTTATGTAAAAAATGCGCCAGAGTTTGTTATGAATTTCATAAATGCTTATAAACGAAATTGAATTATAGTATCATACAGTTTATATTTCAGTGAAGTATATTTTAAAAAGTATATAAATAGATTTAATATATGTAATTGGATATTATGATTTGTCAAAGATATATATATATATATATATATATATATATATATATATATATATATATATATATAAATGTAAACGTATTTTTACACAAACTATACATTTTATACAGAAATTATTCAACCTGGAAATTAAAACCGATATTGTTTGAAATATTTTCTAAAACAATTTCATTTATATTAATAAAGGTATAACGAATAAATCCGCTCCAGTACGAAAATAGAATATAGTTTGTAATTTTGAGGTTTCTTCTGTATAATTGTTACATGATTTTAATTAGTTTCCAAACAATCTTCAGTTATGGGAAATGGTAGGGTGAGTGAATGTGGTTTGTGAGATATTTCTGGAATGTAACCGAAGGTGTTAGGATAACAAGTCGAATTCAAAAGATGGAAAATATGTTACCGTCTAATTAAATTTCTTCTTCAAAACAATGACGAGTCACCATATTTATGAAACTAGATTATTTAAAGGTTTACATTGTTCATCGACTGTTTGATATTTTTGTTATTCAAATATAAATTTCAAGTATATGTGCATAATGAAGCTGATAATGTTTCATAATTTGATGCTTTAAAAAGTCATTATCAGTTTATTCAAGTAGATTTAATGAAATAGAATTTGTGGATTAAATAAAAAAAATAAAAGAATAGACTATATTATGATTATATGTAGTTAATGTTCTTTTTTTTGTTTGAGATTAGTACAAGGGATGCTCAACAGGCCCGAGGAAGGTATAATTAAATACATAATTTTAAAGATAGTAAATTTTATTTCCTATATTTCTGAAATGAATTTCCTTCTGATAAATAATTATCCTTTTCAATGATAATTCTAATTGTTATGATTTTCCTTGATTAGATGTAGGTTACAACTAAATTATTCGTAAACAATTCCTATAAAATAAAATTCTTAGAAAATGCAATTCTTCAAGTATTATTCATTGCAATTTTTAACCGAATTTGATCTTTCTTTGCCTTGATAAAATATGACCAGAAGAAATATGAGTTTGCCTTAATCGCACATTGAAGCGTGATTTGATTTTGGTTCATAGTCATAGCGATTAGTTTGATGCTTTCTATATGTGTTCGTCAAAAAATTTTTGTATGAGTTCAAAGCAACAGAAACTGCTCGTAAACTAAACGATATTTTTTTGTGTGTGTGAGTGCTGTTAAGGAACGAGAGATTTGAAGATAAAGAAGTTCGCGGACATCCTTCTTCAATTCATAACGACCTACTGAAGGCCTTAGTTGAATTAGTACCACGCAGAAAAATTCGAGAGCTTGCACAAAAGCTAGGCATTTTGCCATTCAACATTTCTGAATCACTTAAAACCACTTAAATTAAAAAATGTGTATGAATTTGAAGGTCATAAACCGGAATTATTTTCGTACCAATCTAATATATATTTATATTGATATTTATAAGAATATTTTTGAATTACTATAAAAAGTAAGGCTTATTTTTTAATTTTTTAAGATTTAATCATTAATAATGCTTTAGAGAAGCAGTTACTCTCATTACACTTCCTAGATCAATTTTGATCTGACTTGAGCTTAACTGGATGATTGAGTACATCTGGTATGAATTAATTATACATTAATCCTAAAAGGTTTAATCGAAAAATATCATTCGGATAATTGCCTGGCTACGTTGAAAAAAGTCCAGTATCTTCTTTAATTTATCTGTGTATGAGATAGATTTTTCTTGAATATTTTGAGTTTTTGTTACTACAGAAACTATAAAAAAAGGAATTCAATAATTGTTAAACAAATAATTTATATATATATATATATATATGAATGTGTATTTATACACAACGAATTATCTTTCGTCCATTATGTGTATCTTAAATGTTTCATAAATAAATAACTACAGAAAGGTATTTCTAAAAGCGGAATTCAAGTTTACGCAAGACACAAAGCAAATATTTATTTATTTACATTTGAATCGGAATGGAATGAAGCTGAAATTAAAACAGATTCCCATATTGATCATGTGTCCTTGACACAGTTAATATTTTTAAACAAAAATATTTCGTACAATCCGGTTAAAATACTCAATGGACGTGTAACAAGCACAAGAGGAAACTGTCATTCAGTAAAGATAATATTAGAAATAAATGGAATCGTATATTTCAACTTTTAATGTTTTTCAGTTAAGATAATAAATAAATAATTATTTTAACACTGAACTCGTTATTTCGTTTGAATAATATACAAACACTTTATTTATATACATTAGTATGCTTTTTTATAAACTGATTTTTTCAACTCATTCTAGAATAATGTTTGAAAATATGTAAATTGTTCAATTTGCTGTGTAAAAAAGTGTATAATGGTTTATCAGGGAGACGTGTTGAAAGGTTTTTTTGTCTTATCTGGTATATGTTGATAGATGAAAGCTTGTAATAAATCAATAACACAATTGCTACAACCTATAAAGTTATTC
>CM068322.1:26581345-26773845 GCA_034766995.1 Acanthacorydalis orientalis | reverse complement strand
TGAAAGTAAATAACGATTTACGCAAATTCCGATGAAAATTTTTCATACTTTTCCAATCTTTTACCAAGTATTTATCATTTTTTTTGCGAAAAAATAAACATGTACATACATATTAAACCAAAATAGGCGTTATTCATTATTCAATCGAAAAAAAAGAAATAAAAGAAAACATGCTATAAAAAAATTTAATATTCAAATAAATATTAATATTTGAATACATAAAACTAGCAGAAAAACAGGAAAAAAACTCGAGGCAATAAAATTCGAGCTCACTATTTCCTGAATACCAAATAACAACGTTCAACTTTTCTGTCACGAAACTTTATAGTTATAAAGTTGTGTTTTGCCTTTTAAATTTGTAACTTTATATGTTTTTGAATAACAAAAATTATTTACGGGCTTTAACATCTTGTTTTATATACGCAAGAGACAAAAATCTTTGTGAAATATTTAGATGTTTTTTATCAGTGCTTGGGGAATCGAATTAAATCAAATATTCTATAAATGTGTATATATATATATTCACATACATATATATATATATATATATATATATATATATATATATATATATATATATATATATTAATATATAAAAGAAAACGTTTTGTTTCAGAAAGTTTCCCTTATCGGTTTTTAAAATGAAATGGAATTAGTTGACAATCGATTTATAGTAAATAAATTTTCTGAGTATATATTCTTATAGAAAATCGAATTTTCTTCGATACACAAAAGTTTCATTCTTTTTTGTGACTCTCATGATACTAATAAATGCTATAAGTATTTATGACTCAAGTTAACAAAATAATGCAATAAAGTCGAATGTTTGTAGAAAATTGCTTATATTCGTGAATTGATCGAACAACGTTTAAAATTGTATTCAAAAAAGTTATTCGAAATAGAAATAAAACAGAACAAGATAGTCTTGTTAAATAAAAGTACAAATATTCTTTATTTGTTAAAAAAAAACTACATGTTTTTTAATTCATTAAAGTTACTCCTTAAACTCTTTCAAATTAATTTTCAATTCGAAACTTTCGAATAAAAAATATGTATTGTGCGATGAAATCTTTTAAATTCGTTTCAGTGTTATCTGATTTTTTACAACATTGGCGGTGCACATGTATGAAAGTGAATGTAAACAAGAAGAAAATTCAAAAATAATTTAATTACTTTTCTTTCACTTTTTTGTTAAACTCTTAACTCGAGTACTAAAACATATACTTTTTTAATTGAAACATTTGAATTATAATTAATTATATCTAATACAATTATATTCATCTGTTAAATAAATATTTAAACGTAGTAAAGTGAATAAAACCAACGTGCCAACCAAATTGAAAATAATACAATTTAAACGTGTTAAAATAAATACAAGTAAATTATTTTTTAAACATGAATCATGTATAATTTTGTTTCTTCAAAAGGGTCTTTTGTTTAAAAAAAGATAAAAAAGGTGAAAGTCCTTTTTCTCGCCGTACTCAAGAGATTGGAACAAAAAATTAAATCGAATCAACTGTTCTAAGCACTTAGTTTCTATAATTTAATTACCGGCTAGCTTTTTCTCATGGAGTACTATTTAATTTCTTTTCTATTTTCAGTACATCTATTTATTATCTTAATTGAAATACATTTTGTGTATATTTTTTTATGATTTTTGAAATCAGTTTAAAATGTTTTCTGATATTCTATCTATGTATTTTTTTTATTAAAAATAATATACCTTATCATTATTTTTGATAATCAAATAAGAAACTAAAAATCACAAATTTATTTTGTTTTTGTTAAATGTTTTAAAACAAGATATTTTTTGTTAACAGTTTAGTTATATTAAACTGAGACAGAAAAAGCTGACATATTTTAAATATTTTTATCTATTTCAAAACAATTCAAATAAGTGAAATATAATTTGATAAATCGGGTAATAAATATATTAGAGAAATTAAGTATTATAATAAAAAATAAAATGTATGAAATTTTAGTTTATGACATTGATCTTTCTTAAATTATATTTTCTTTTATATTAAAATGTTTTTAGTGATATTTATTAAAAGTATAGTTTTCGGTACCGTGACTAAATCTATTTCCAAAAATGAATTTTTACTCCCTCATAGCCATAAGATAAAGTTTCCAGACAAAGGTTGGTAGAAAAATAATTGCGGTTTATACATCTACTTATCATGCTTTTTTGATTTTCCAAGCTGTTTTAAGTGGTTCAGAACTGTAGGATGATTAACGTGTAATTTTTGTGCAAGCTCTCGAATTGTTTGTAGGTGATTCTGATTCAACTAACGCGTTCAGTTATTCGTTATGAACTAAAGAAAGACGCCCCTGATCTTCTTCATCTTCAATCAGAAAACAAAAACCACAATTATTTTCCTACCAACCTAGAAGGAATAGCAACTATAATATTTATTTATACATTTCTTCTTAAAAAATATTTATAAAAATAAAAAGATTTTATAATTCTATTTAAATTATTAATATATCAAAAATTATTTAAATTATATGCGTTTTTCTTTGCAAAACATGAGTTATCGAAATCATGAAATCAAAACATTTTTTTTATCAGAAAACAAGAATAATACCCGTGAAAAATTAACATTTCATTCAATTTATAAACAAAACTAGTTTTATTTAAATTATATATTTTAAAAATAAACATTTTTATCCTAGTTGATTGTACAAACCTCAATCATTTTACCAATAAAAACCGACACAAATTGAATACTATTTCATTATATAAATGTAAATTGAAGACACGACGTTAATACTATCTGATAGGTGAAATTAGATTCGAAATGTCAATTATTGAGGTCAGCAGTTCATTTACTAATTACTGGACCATGTCTATGTTGTTTGTAAATTACACTTACAGATGTGTACAGTACACAGTATTAATGAGAATTGCTAACGGAATCCCTAACGTTCACTGTTTAATAAAGTTTACAATTTGTGAAAGACCAGGGGAAGACAATCACCGTAATCGAATTATCTGTGATTAGATTGATGGTGAGGAACGGTATTTGTCACGCTCTTTGAGACATGTAAAAGACATTCTCAAGATTGAATAGAAAGTTTCTGCGATATTAAATACTTGTTTACTTATCTGATTTATTCAAAGAACGCGAATAATTAAAACAAGATTTATTTTTTCTAGTTATAAATATTTCTATTTTGAATATAAGTAGAACTTTGAAATTTTTATAACGATTTTAATTATTGTAATAAACTTATTGAAAATTGAAAAAAGCATGTCATTTTTCAATGATCCACAAATTTTTATATTTATTTATCTTATTTATTTATATTCTGTTCTTTCATTTTACAATGATTAGTATACTTTTATGTACCTAATAGTAGAACTCATTATTCTGTAATCTTATTTATTTTATAAAGAGATTTGATAGAAGACTTAATTCATAATACACAATATCAAACTTTTTTTATTAACTAGATGTTTGATAAAAAATATTGTACAATGAATAATATATTCTGATAATATTAGAAATTTATATTTCAAAGAACAAAATATAAAAAAAAATTTTTGATCTTCAAACTTGTTTGTAAAGTACCATATTAAAAATATGATCTAAATACTAAGTCATTGTTAATTTTTCTTATATTTACTATACGTACATATTTTTGACTATCCATTTATAAGCATTTCGATTTAGCTTTTGTTTGATAATTTAGAATGAAAAATATAGAAAAAAAGGTTTTTTTTATATTTTTCATATTTCCAAGTTGTTTTCCATTGAAACAATTTTAATGTTTCAAAAGAGAAAATCCAATGCCAGAAAGTTCATTGAACTGAAAAAGTAGGATGTTAAATGAATAAGTAGGATGTTAAAGTGGTTTCTAGCCAAGTTCTTCAAATTTGGCAGATGTTCTTGTGTAAGAAGTGCATTATCACGATGAATAATATCTCTGGATTTATCTAAAAAGGTTGTTTGTTTTATTAATGAGGATTATTAAGATTTCGTAATTCAATTTAAGTAACACTTATAATCTCATTAAATGATCAGTTTCTTTTTCAATCCTGTTTTTCCTATAATATAATTAATTTATTTGCGATTTTATGATAATAATTTATTTATAGTAATAATTAAATAATTAATCTGTAGTAATTGATATACAGTATTTATTCGATGTTGTAATATTCTAATAAAACATTCAGTTTTTATTATTAATTACAATTCTCTTAAAAATAGATCTATTATGTGAACCGAATATTTTGGAAATTTTCGTTTTTTTTTTCATTTATTTTTTCAGTATCTCTTTTTAAATTCATTTTTAAATTGTTAAACTTTTATAAACTGTTGAGTGTATCATAAATATAATATAATTATAAACCGCAATTATTTTTCTACCAACCTAATATATTCCATCTTTCCAATAGTTGATGTTTAAAAGTCTTTTATGCGTCTTTTGTAATAATAAATTAATTTTTGAATATCAGTTCCCTAAAGAAGTTTTACAGGGGTTTAAATAAAAAAAATGTATAATAAAAAAAGTCAAAAGAACGTTGAAAAAATTAAAACTCTTTTTTAATAACACTTAAAACTTGATGAGATTCCATTGATAACTTCCATGATAACAAAACTTCCATTGATGCAATCTTTAGATTGTTATGGAAAAACATCTATCAATTTTTTCTGATTAATGGTGAATATTTATTCGTTAGTTCATCAGTAAATCTTAGTTATTACTGTGAAGGCTTGACTGGAGATAAGAAGATCGAAGTATAAAACTTCTTAACAATCGTACTAGATGTAAAGTGACATTTTTTGGAATGAATTCAATTAAATGAGACGGAGCGAATGAGTAATGAAAATTCTAGGAACTGCTCACAGTAACGACTACAAAGTTATAAATAAAAATATTTACAGTTAAAATATAAACAGTTTGTGATTTTCATGTACTAATTTTAATATGTTGTATCTGGAAAATAGACATTAGTTATTTGATGAGCAGATAAAGATAGTCTTTTCAAGCTCGGATATCAATAAAAAATTTTGTACGAGATTTTGGTTATTGTTAAATTTACAAATTAAAATTATCCAGATATTTTTTAATATAAGAGTAACGGATATTAAAAAGTATAAGTTTAGAAAAATATAAGTAGACCGGACTTCTCTAAGATACTATTCGAAGTGTGTAAGGTCCAAAATAAATACTTGTATTTATATAAAATCACATTTATCGATACAAACAGTTATTTCAGTTAATATTAGTGTGTTGATGTTTCTATTTGAACATTTCGTGTTTCGTGATTTCGTACACGTCAACTGACGTGCAACACTTGGCAGAAAATAACCATCGTCTGTGTACTCTCTTTTTAAGATTTTCATCACGACACGACTTCAAATAAAATAGTAGACAATATTACGTGAAAAAAGTATTATCGAAAAATGTATTTTTGGAAATGTAGAATAAAGGAACGACATTTGTATTATTTATACCAACATTATATTTACACTTTTGGCATCTGTCGTCCGAACAAAAAAATAAAATAAAAAAAAAACGAAAAATTACGCAGCTGTTTGTAATTGAAACGAGTGACAAATGAATAATCACAATACACACACATTTATACACCCAAATGATTAAACATATGTATATATATATATATATATATATATATATACATACATATATATATATATACATACATATATATATATATATATATATATATATATATATATATATATATATATACACCGATAGATAGATTTATATAGAAAATTATTTTAGGTTATGATTTCATTTCGAATAAAATAAAAATCTAAGTTTTGAACAGAATTATTATGTATGCATATATATATATATATATATATATATATATATATATATATATATATATATATATATATTAATATTTAAGTTATTATTACTTATTTTTGTTATGATGTGTCATTAGTATTAATGCATGTGTAAAAGTTTGTTTGATTCTAACAAGATTTAAATAAAATCAGATAATTAATTATTTCAGTTTATCTATTTGTATTTGTTGTAAAGTATAGATTAGGAGCGGGTAATTTATTCGATAATAAGAACCGAATATTATTCTCTTCATACATTTTTGAATGTTCAAGAGCCATAGAAAATATTATTTTAAAATTGTATTCACAAATGCCAATTTTTCTGTCTATTTTCACAGACATGTCATAAGAGACCGTGTTGAAAGTTGCATTTTTAAAGATATTTTTCTCA
This sequence comes from Acanthacorydalis orientalis, assembly GCA_034766995.1. Classification (NCBI taxonomy): domain Eukaryota; kingdom Metazoa; phylum Arthropoda; class Insecta; order Megaloptera; family Corydalidae; genus Acanthacorydalis; species Acanthacorydalis orientalis. Next base: position 26,767,626 of record CM068322.1, on the reverse strand, counting down.
AAAATTTACACGGTAACCCGTCCCGAATTTGATTTCATTGCACTCAGAAGTCTTAATCAACAAAATTGTTTAATTTCATATTTTTTTTAAAGATTATCCATAACCGTTGAGCCACCTTAAACTGCTAAACAGTTTGGGCACAATGCATACGGATTAGTGTAAAAATTTAGGAAAAATGGCAATGAAACCCAATATTATCTCGGAAGCAGTAGTTTTCCCACCGTTCGTTCAGATGAATGGTATAATTTATTTAATTTATATATATATATATATATATATATATATATATATATATATATATATTTATATATATATATATATAAGACACCGAATTAATTTATACACCTAATATTTTTTCATAAAGTTACATGCGACAAAATAAAATAGATAATTATATTTAATTATAGCACCTGTGATATTCTAACATTAATGAATATGTTTTCAATGTTGAAAGATAGAAGGTTTTTTTACATATAAAAAAATTTATACTAATGTTAAAAATAATTTTTCGATTCCAATAAATTGTATATTTGGAAAAAAATATTTATAGAATAAAACATATTCTTTTTAGTAACTCTGATAGATATTTTATACCAACGTTTATACAAACGTAACGTTTATACAAACTTTTTAATTAATTTATATATATATATATATACAATTTTTTTGGTTTTCCCTTTGTTTAACCGTACATACGACGCCCGTGCACATATATCTTTTACAACGTGGGATTCATTCTCGTGCCATTTATATTGGGACGTCTACGATGTCGTATATTCTCCCACGATCTTCCATTCAATCAATCGTTTGAAACCCATCGGCCAGTCTCCCTTTTTCAAATGAACTCCGGTCACTTGGAAATTTTCGTATTCACATACTTTTCAATGAAGAACTTTTTTTAGAACTCTTTCACCTTATTCGTTCTTCTGTGAATATTTTTCATTCGAATATTTTTTTTTATACATATATTATAATGTATTTTTAATTGTATAGGAGTTCATTTATACTTTTGGCATTGAAACGCAGGTAATTTTTAGATAAATTGTGTATATAACTGAAAATCATATTTTAGTAAATAGTTTTTTTTTGAAAATAACCTTAAAAATAAAATTATGATTTAGTTTATGATATTAATAGATAACTATAAAATTAGAATTAGTTATAAATGTATAGATAAATAATTCGATTTATTATGAACTTAAATATTTTTTAAAAAATAAAATTTATTATGTAATACAGGTTTAGTTTAATTAGCTTATGAATTGAATCAGACTTTTAAATATTATAGTTTCTTAAGTTAGAATAAATAAAAAGAATATCATTTTCAAAAATAAAAAAATACCGTATGCATTTCGATGATAAAATATTATATAAACTTGAAGCTATGGATTAACTTTATTATAAACTCAATTTGATCAGCGTTGCAGGTATTTCTTTTATGATCAGAATTCTTCATATATTTGTTCTTTTATGAATTTGTTTTCATTTATCTATTATTATTTTATACAGAATAAATGTATTGCATATTTTGAAAAGCAAGTACAATAAAATAAAAGATTAATGATTTTTACACGATTGAAATTTTAAATAAGGTCTCTTGTTCTGAAGTGCTGTCTGCGATTATAAAATATTCTAAATGTATACGAAATACATTAACATATTCGCGATTATTTCGCATAGCAAATGCAAAAATGTGAATAAAATTCATACGTTGCAAGCGTATGAAAAGTTCACAGTCAATTATAGACCGTGTCGTTTTTGCATTGTCAGTCTTTCAACATGAGCATATAGGCTGAAGTACTGAATATAATGAAACATCTAGCGAATATCTCAAGCACTCTTTAAATTGTTGAGGAAGCACAATTTTGAATTCAAGAGAAGTACATGAAGAACTTTAAAGTAAAAATACTGGCGAAAATTCTACTGTTCGAATGCAGCCCGACACAGTTTTCCCGGCAAGACTTTCGAGTTATTAAAAATAATGAGCCAATATTTAAATTTTTGCTGATTAAAGTGAGATTTTGTTTTGTAAATATTTTCCTTCAACCATTTTTTTTTATAGTTCATGCAATTTTCAAGAACACTACACTTTAAAAGCAGCATATATATATATATATATATATATATATATATATATATATATATATATATATATATATATTGATAAATATCAAAATAAATGATGAGTATGAGTATTAGAATTTATGACAAATATTTAAATAACATTCATTAAGGTTTACGTTTTTAGTTATTGTGTTATGAAAGAGTTTTTCTTATAAAATAATTAATTTAATAAATATCCATAGAAATAAACTGTATAATTAAAATGTCTTTTCGTTAATTCAAGAGTCACATTCTAAATTATTATAATTTATGTGTCGTTTTTGATATCATAATTTTTTTTCACATACTTGAAGTATTTGGATATCCTTTGTATTATCATAAGTAAATTGAATTTGAAACAACATGTTTTTCTTTTGAAAAATATGAGAAAAGTATAATAAAAAATTAATGAAAATTTAAATGTTAGATAAAAAGACTATTTATTGTGTAAATATAGTTTTTAAAGATAAAATATTTGAAGAAACACGTACAATAAATCATTTACTGAAACAAAGATGACCAAAAACTAGTAATTGATGATGAGATGTGTAAGTACTTGAGGAGAGACTTAACTTTTATATGCAATACATTTAGATAAAGTATAAACTTTTATTTAGATCTAAGTTAAAGGTGTTTCATTAAATACTTAATATTTATTTTTTTTTATATAAAAGAATATAATCTATAATCATGATATTTTCTCTCTAGTTTTTAAACTAACTACAATATATTTGTTTATATATTTTTTAAATAAAATAATTTTTGTTGTAAGTTAATTTTATTATCTTTTTCAAATTGTTTTCACTTGAGTTATATATTATAGTTTGAAAAATAACATATTCATAATTTCATTTCATTTATTTAATTTAATAAAAATAAATATTTTCCCAATCAGCACAGGATATTAAACATACGGATGAAAGGAACAGAATCGTCAATCCGTACCTACAAATAAACTCATACACATTTCGTGAAATTATTTCATCAAATCTAAACATGATCTACGTTATTTGAATTGTACATCGGGTCCGTTCATCATTCGGATTAAAAAAAAAACGTACCATATTAAATATGTAAATACCGGAGCTTTTCATTTACTCCATAGTCATATTTTAACCCGAATGTGAAACCAAATGCTCTTACTTCAAATATTCCAACGTCGCTATTATCGATTTTCTGTTGTTAAGCGCAACTCCAACTTTCATACATATTTAATCATCATACAGATCCGTCACTGAGCAGACAAGCTACTGCATATGAATTCATAAAAATTGTATATGAAATTTGGATCGATTTCAAATAAAAGTTCGTTTCGATTGAATAAGAAATGTATTATAGTTCAATGAACAAATGACTGCACGTATGATACTATATGTGCACACGTACATACACATTATATATATATATATATATATAACTTGTCATAAATATCTTATAAAGTATTGTGGTATGAATATAAAACGGTGAATTATATGGGCAGGATTTTTATTGTCTTCGTATGGTCTGTGGCTTGTCTGCATGTGATTTGTGGAAAATTCTACCATAAGCAGAATTTTTATTAGTCTGAGTATAATGAACAAGCTTTGCAAACTTGATAAAACCTCAAACTCTTAAATTTTAAAAGTATTTAAAATAACTGAATGTTTTGTTCATTATATAAACATTTCTCCATAGATTTATTGTGTTAATATCAAATAAATAATATTATTGATTTGCATATATGATTATCTTCATTCAGTTGTTATAACCTTTTTTGTATACTGAACTTTCAGTCTGAGCAGTTCTCTATAGATTAAAGTATTCTTTCTCATTACCATTATTCGATTTTAATTATATATATATATATATATATATATATATATATATATATTTAAAATCTATAGTTTCTATTTTAAAGATTATTTTCTTTATAATTCTGTCATAAACAGAATTTTTAATTAGTTCAACTGACAAGCTTTATAAACTTGATTAAACTTCAAACTCTATAATTTTCAAAGTATTTAAAATAAATGAATATTTGATTTATTATACAAGAAAAATCTCAATAGATGTGTTGGTTTACTATCGAATAAATGATATTCTCGATTTGCATATATGATTATCTTCATTCAATTATTATAACCTTTTTCATATACCAAACTTTCTGTCTGAGCACTTGTTTATAGGTTAAGGTAGTCTACTAATGCCATTATGCCTGATTTCTCTTATAATATTATTTTTAAATAATACCAAGATTCAACAGTCTTTTTTTAAACATTATTTTCTTTCTATTTCTTTAATTTTTTTATTGTAAAAAAAATAATTCAGTCTCATCATGAAATCAAATTTTATTAAAAGAAATCTATATTGTGTTTTATTTTCAATTCTAACTTTGTTTCTATTTTTAAAATGATGCTATTTTTATTCAAATGCGTACTAGGATATCTAAATAGACAATCGATTATCAGACATTTGGACAAAGAAAATTTGTGTAATGTCAACTTATTTGTGAGAAAGAATTTAACTATATTATCTTCAGAACTGAAAATAGCAGTATCCTCATTGAAATACGTACTAACAAATAAAAATAAACAAGAATCAGTTGTTCAAAATTTTGTAGTGTTTGGGTTTTTTATATATTTTTTTTAGATTTGTTTTTATGTTTGACTTTTTCACAACGCTCTCCTTGGCACTGTGGCTCAATTTAATTTCATAAATATTTTTTTTCGCTCTTTCATAAACTACAAAAACATTTTTAATCAAAGATAATCATTAATTGTTTATTAATAATTCTTGATTGCCATTTATTCGTATTGTGATTCTAATGAAATCAAAAAAAAACAGACTATTATCTTCAGAAAATTGAAGAAAAAATTATAGAAACTTGTTGAGTTAATAAACATTTTTGATCAGAAAAAAATAGTGTTAGTTTAGTGTAGAGAGTGAAAAATTCATTTGTGAAATTATAATTTTTGGTTCATGATAAATATTGTTAAATGAATGTTGACAATATTGTATTATATGATTAATAATTCAACCTATTAAATAATTTACTATTTACATATAAATTCCACGAGGGAAGTATGATTTCTCAAAATAGTACAATAATATATTAGTTATACTTGACCAGTATTCTTTTCTATATTTTTATTCTTTTTACTTAAACCATCTATGTAAATGTCATTAATATTATCGTTTAATCATTAAATGAAAAATACAAATATTATTGCCTGTAGAAAAAGTATTTTTTTTTGTGATATGTGATGTTTTATAGCATGTCTATAGTTTATATATATATATATATATATATATATATATACATATGTGTGTGTGTGTTATTGATTGTCGTCTTCTGTATAAAAGAAATATATGGTAAGTTAAATATAACGTAACAGTTTAAAACCACTATTATATATATTTCTTCAAGTGTCATTGAAAATGAATAAAAAGATATGTACAAGTGTGAATCATTCTGAGAGTGTCAGTGTACTTAAAAGAAATATATTTTTAGAAAAATGATGAATGTATTAAATGTCTAAAGAAACCAACAAGTGTGTACTGTTATTTTATATCGAATGACTTATACATAATTTATTATTTAATATTTTAAGTGTTTATTGAAAGTATTAAAAAACTATCGATTTTTTTAATTATTTTATAGTTTAAAAAAGAGATATATAAAGCAATATATAAAGCAATATATAAAGCAAACAATTCAAATAATACATTTAATAATAATAATTCATATATTATTAAATAACAATTCAATTTATATATAAAGCAAACAATCCAAATTAAAATTAAATTTTATAACATACTTTTATAAGATTTGTGAAGCATTGACGGTAGTAAATACATTGTTTGTTCAAAGTGTAACTTTGTTTCATTACTAGATTACAAGAAGTAATTTCTATCAAATGGGAAACTAGAAAGATATAAAATGTCAGACCATTATATCCGTAGAAACTGTAAAATTTAATATCTTTTTTTAATTCAGATGCATATTAATACTGTTACAAACTGCGAACACATCCATTGAAAGATATTCGTGTGAACACAACTTCTAAGCTGTATGAATTCTCTATAATTATAACACCTACTTCAAAGAAGGATATATTCTATATACTACACATGGCATATATGTATGTATATATATACATACATATATATATATATATATATATATATATATGTATATATATATATATATATATATATATATATATATATATTGTAGCGAGTGAAAAGCTCCTTTATCATGCGACTAATTATGCACGAGTAATGTTTTACCTGCATTATATAAGATATTAATTAGATGTATTAAAATATTAATTACCCGCATAATAGAACTATGTATTCGTGTAGAACACAAGAATAAAATTATATATTTTATTGTTTCAATTAGATGTGTATTTATTCATAGTTAAGAATATATATATATATATATATATATATATATATATATATATATATATATATATATGATTCAATTTAGGCTTCTACAAGAAAGTATTAAAAAAAGTCGCAGGACTTAACAAAAGTCATGTTATTTTTTTTTTAGTACTGAGTTCAATACTAAAATACATTTGAACTAAAACATTAAACGGGAATAACATGTTTTTTTTAATATTTTGCTTTTTTTAAACACTTTCATGTGAATATATATATATATATATATATATAGTTTTATTATGTATTCCACTGATTGGAACCAGTCGTCACAGATACTTTGTTCAACTCTGGATGTTTCTTCAGAGATGTTTCTAAGACGATGTTGTTACGAATTAAATATCAGTCAGTCTAAATTATGATTTAATGAACTTTTTTTATAAGAAATTTCAAAAGTCATTCGTTTTCAAATACAGTATTGTGTCTGTTGTTACCAAATGCTTTCAACGAACTTTTTATACATTCTGATGCCAATTAAATTCGATATCGCCAACAATTAATCATATAAAATTACTGTCAGGTCCAATCGTATTAAAATATGTGCAGACAAGCTGTGGAACAGAAATTGGCGCAGTTTTTATTTAATTATAAACGCAAGATAAGTAATGTAAGGTGATTCATGAAATTTTACTGTAATTACGAGAAAAATTACACTTTTTAATTCGAACTCATTTTATCTTCCAAAGGTCGTTATATCTTTCAATTTAGATATTATAACCGAATTTTACTCACATCTGGAACCTGAAAATAGCTCATCAAAACTCAGTTCACTGCTGTATTTGAAGTCAGTAACTAACCTAACGGATTCTCAATGAAGTTAAATGAGACAACTGATTTACGTTATTATAACCAGACAGTTCAATAATAGAAATCGCTATAAATAAATTCTGCTATAGCGGTTTTAATAATCAAGGAAATTGATTTGAGAAAATAATGTTTCAATAAGATATTTTTTTGGAAATGTGAAATATATGATGTTAAAAATATTCAAATTTAAACATGAGTAGTTTTTGACTAATGATTTCTTTTCAAATTAATGAAAAGACTATGAAAGGCATAAGGGCAAGAAACAGAATATTAAACAGGGATTTTTTATCTGAAATAATTAAATTTGTAACTAAGATTATTTTCATAGTATTATTTTCATAATTAATTCATTTTTTTTTAAAAAAAAAACATTAATTAAATTGACATTAGTATCTGAAAATTTTTTACTCATCGTAATAACTTATTATTGTGAACAAATTTTTTTAGATAAATTATTGTATACGAAATACATTAACATATTCGCGATTATTTCGCATAGCAAATGCAAAAATGTGAATAAAATTCATACGTTGCAAGCGTATGAAAAGTTCACAGTCAATTATAGACCGTGTCGTTTTTGCATTGTCAGTCTTTCAACATGAGCATATAGGCTGAAGTACTGAATATAATGAAACATCTAGCGACCAATAAGCGATTTATCAAACGACCCACGTAGGTAACAAAATATTGAAAGGAATAAAAACATAAAAACAAAATTTATGTGAAATATTAAATTATAATGTAGTTCATTCACTGTAGTTAAATTCATTGTTACACATTAAATTTTTATTCACTCCACAAACTATACAAGAAATTCTAATTAAAAATATTTAACAACTGATTATAAGATTTTCTGTATTTTAGTGATTTGGATATGATGATATCGCTTTTGACATGTGTGTTATCAGCAATTAAAATCGATTAATAATCAATTATTGAACATTTTTGATCAGGAAATAATTGCAGTGAGGGTTCTGAATGAAAACTCGTTTATAAAAGTAAAATATTAATTTCTCAAACGTTTAGATCATAGATTATGTTCGTGAGGTACATATATATTAACTAGTCATTCATGATAACACTACTAGTTTATTTTTAGATAACTAGTAGTTCACTGGTTCGTTTTAGATTGCAATTTCGGTACATTTGATTTTTCTTCCAGAAAGAGATTATTTAAGAAAATAAATTGAGTTTAACCTTAACTCACTTCAAAATCATTTGAATAAAAAGGAACAGTCCGTGTTTCATACAAAATCTTATACACTTCACCGACGTTTTCAAAATTCATACTCCACATTGTCATTGTACAGCTAATATTATTCAAATGAAACACAATACTGTATAATATAATAATACGGTAAGTTTAAAATGAAGTAGATGTAATCCGTCTCGATTTACAACAATATATGCATACTTTGTTAGCTATTTGACTGAAATTACTTTGGTTAAACGCACGTGTAAGTGGAAAACTATGCTCGTTATCTAATATTTGCATCGCATGAAGTTTAATGTTAATTTAATGCCAGATTAAAGTGTTTGGTTTCTAAACCATGTTGTCGATGTATAAACTAAAACGGATTATTTCATAATAGTCGTTTTCGTTCACGTTTTACGGTAATGCGCACTGGTTTATATATTAATATTTAATATAATCATTTATCTTTATTCTGTGTTATTATTAAGCTTTTTGAATTATTGTGATTTACCCACAGTTCTATTTTAATTATATTTGCTATCTAAAATGTTTCAATAGCATTGAATAAAGTTCGTGTTCAAAAGTTGTATGATAAAATGAAAAAGTATATTTCAATATAAACATTCATAATGCACTCATCGATGCAACTCAAAGAATGTACTCACTATTAAAAATACTCGCATATTTATGAAACACTTTAATATTTCCATTGAGCTTTTCGAAATGTCGCGCAATTCATGATTACTCAAAGGAAACAGAGGTCGAATTGCAATACGTTTGTACTTAAATACATTAAACACATACTATTTATTATTTATTACTTTGCCTGTTAAATACGTATATAAACTGCACAATTTCGTGCGCTGTTCTTTGAAATAATTTAAATAGTTTCGTATAATATAAACTTGAAAATGAGTTGTTTACACAAGTCGAACATATTTCCTGTGTGTAGACAAAATATATATTTAAAAATAGTTTCATGTTTGGACGAAACACTCAAGTGTCAAATTGATTTCCCGCTCATTTATTTTGTATGAATGCTCATTTTCCAATTCATTGAGCGGTGCGAATAGACAGGGAATTCGTTTTATAACCGATTTTATTGATGTTTATATGTACATAGTCTGAAAATAAATTGAAATTTAAAGTTTATGGTATTCATTACTGTGGTCGTATTTTTTTCATTTTTTTATTTATCTATAAGAACCGTTTAAAATATATTATGTATGTACAGAATGTCTGAAAAGTTTATCAATATATTTTTAAACAGTATCGATTCTGAACTAGAGGAAATATTAAAATATTTTCTTAAAGGAATTAAAGTTTCAACAATGCTATTTGAGTTACATGTGTAGAATAATAATAAAATTTCTAAATAAGCCATAATCAAAGAGTGATGTTGGTAGTTGCTTGAAAAATTTACATATACTAAAACTTCTGTGCTACAAAATTCTATAGAATTATTTTTTATGCTAGATAAAGCTCTACTATATTTTAAATTTTAGTGTATGTCTTCATAGCCACTTTTTCTGAATGTAGATTGCATCGAATAGCATTTAAAGTTCAGATTGTGAGTCATGCGAGTTATTTTTGATGGACGGACTAAAGGAAAATTAACTGTAAATGATAAATAATTCAAAATTAATAATAGTAGTATTCAAGAATCTTAAAAGATACGGACGGAGGTTAGATAACAAGACACATGAAACGATTAAATAAAATTGATTCACAGATAAATATTTGGTTGGTAGGAAAATAATTGCGGTCTTTGTTTTCTGAATTCGAACCTTAATTTTTTTCAGTGAAAGTGCCATTTCATCGTGTTCATGTTAATATTATTTTAAAGTAAATTTTTGTTTTGTACTTTGGTAACATCGACTTCGATTTTATTATTAATTTTGCTTCAAATTAGGCTATTGAATTAAAGATGGAAAAGAATCAAATAAGAGAATTTTTTGCATGAGTTCAAAACGGGTGGTAAAGTAGCAGAAACTACTCGTAAATTAAACGATACTTTTGGTGTGAGTTGTGTTAAGGAACGTACGATGCAATGGTAGTTCCAAAAATTCCATGCTGGGAACGAGAGTCTTGAAGATTAAAAAGACCGCGGGCGTCCTTCTTCAGTTCATAACTATCAACTAAAGACGTTAGTTGAATCAGAATGACGCACAATAATTCGAGAGCTTGCACAAAAGTTAAATGTTTCATCCAACATTTCTGGATCACTTAAAACAGATAGGAAAATCAAAAAAGAGAAAAATGTTGAATGAATTTACAGATCATAAAACGCAATTATTTTTCTACCAACCTAATAAATTTTATTCGAGTTGAAAACGTTTTCATATTTTTATTGTTGTTTTTTACGTTTGTTCATCATTAAGTCACTTATTATTATTTAATTATCATTTGTTTCGGAACTTATGTCATATTCATGTGATTCTGTTGATGCACTAACCTGATGAGATCCGTTCTTTTGAATTATTGAGTCTCTATTCTCCACTGCTAGTTTTATAACATACGCTATATTCAGACAGATTTTAGAGACACTAAAATCTATCTAAAAATACTACTCTTGCTAAAAATAGTAGAGAAAACAATTACAATAAACGGTTGGGTGGATGTTCAACTTTCCATAAAAACTCTATAACAAGTCTGAAGAATGAGTTGTTTCATGGCATATTGAATAATCTATCTTCATTATTTTCACTATTTTATTATTAAATCTTTTAAATATTGACTGAAGAGAAAAAATCCTAAAAATACACCAGTTGTTTTTTTTTTGAAACTTGTGCACCCAAATTCAATCTCATTAACCGGTCTATATATATATATATATATATATATATATATATATATATATATATATATATATATATATATATAACTAATAAGCATAAATATCATTATAGGAAATAAAAACTTAATAATCCAACAGTGGATACTCAAAAGGAATATTATTAAAAATAAATTTAATTATGTTATATTAAAACTTCTTTTTAATTTAACAAAATGGTTGATTATTAATAGAAAATTCAATTCAAATTGAAAATGTTTTATTTAAGTATTTATCGATTCTGTTTGCTTGTATATCATTAAATCTGTTTCATGTTACATATTTTATTATGTAATAGAACATCAGAAAATAAGGAAATGTAAATATTTATCAATTTTAACATAACTGAACAGTTCCAAGTATTTATAATTTTTTCAATTAATAAAACGAGAATAAATATCATGTTATAAAATGTACTTTTAATCAGAATATATCTATATATATATATATATATGTATGTACGCATACATCTATATTACTATAATTTTGATAATATATTTAATGTTATAATTCCAGTGATTTTCTTTGTAACGTAGTTGGCATACACACACAAATAAAGATATATATATATATATATATCTTTGTGTGTTCGGAGTTGTCTGTCAATATTTCCACGTATAATAGTAACGTATTTGTGGTTTGTTGAGCTTGAAGGTTAAAGGTACATGTTTCCCCATTCGCTCATTAAATACCCGTTTTCAGCAGCTTCCTAATATATACTGGTTACATGTGCGATTCCAATGTCTTTGTGGAAAAAGCTCACTCCCGTTTGTTTGTTCCTCGCCTATCAATTCATTATTATGTCATAAACATAATGTTAAGTGATAATGGTTTCGGTGAAATTTATTGCTCCAATTATCCCTTTAACCGATATGAGATACATTGCGTTTCAATCTTTTACACATGAAGATGGGTGCTGTAATTTTCATTATGTAATCATAACAATGATCAAATGTAATAATTATTTAAAGCTGGATTAATGGAGGTGACGTATTTCAAAGTTCTATTTATCGGTTGATATGTAGAATTTATGTTATGAATTTTTTGTGTTTATTTACACTCACGAATAGTCATTTATAAAACTAACGTAACAATATATATATATATATATATATATATATATATATATATATATATATATATATATATATACACACACATATACATATATTCTGTATTTATACATTCGTATTTATATAAACATGTTTATGAATTCATTTCTAAATAACATTTGTCATGATAATTTAAATGAATCTTACTTTTGTTGAGAGAGAATAATGTTTGATTTATTTGTTATTGCAGTAATATTGTTTATAATTAAGTTTTTATTATGCAAGTAATTATTTCATTAATTTTTATAATTTGTAGAAATTATATTTTCATTGAAAAAATTAAGGTTAGAATTCGAACAAAACCCGCAATTATTTTCCTACCAACCTAATACATTTTGCCTCATACAATTTATTGCAGTAAAAACCTTATCTTTTTATTAAAAACGTTCTGAAAAAAGAAAATAAAATCACAATATTTTGATATTTCTCTATTTAAAGTCTCTAAAAATGACATCATTGAAGGTTTAATAATCAATTATTGAACATTTTCGATCAGAAAAACATTTGTAGTTTGTGAGTCGAATGAACGATTAATTTGTGAAAGAAAATAAGTTATTTGTAAAAATGTACCAAAAATTTATTCGAAAATAATTCTTTACTGTTTTCTTAGATCCCCTTCTAAATAACTTACAAATTTGATACTCGAATAAAAAATGAAATACGTGTAGAGAACCGTGATTAGACAATAAATCCAAAAATCTATCATCCCTTTCGAGCAGTTACATTCATCAGTTCTTTTCTTATTGATCTATTTTACCTATCTTTAAATCATCATATTTCCTTCCTTCAAATTTCTTTCTCAAACATATCTTTTGATATCTTCATAATTTAAACATCAGACTGAAAGACATATTCTGTTTTTTTTTCAGTTTGTTTCATATTCAGAATTGACTCACATGTATTACAAAAGCTTTTTTCTTTCGAATAAACCTTTTGTAGTACTACCTGGCTGCTTTGGCTCAAACATATATCATTCTGTATGTTTAAAGTAGAGAAATCGTCAGAGAGTAGTTATTTCTTTTTCAGTTCTTTAAAATCGTATTCAAATATCTCGATGTATTAACTAAATGTATAATTTTTTTATATAACTGGATAAGCCAGTATAAACATGAAAAAGTAGATATGATGATAGAAATAATCCGAGATATCAAATTTTAAAATTATTTTTTACTGTTTTTGTAAAGATGATTAAATTATAAACTTAAATATTTAACAATTGTAAAATATTGAGTACACATACTGCAATATTTAAAAAAACATATACTTATTAAATATTTTAATTTATTAGTGTCATAAAATTTTATCTGTCTGTATAAGCATTTTTTTTAAATTTATACATTCTTTTTATATTATATTTCTAATTAAAAGTTTCGGATTAAAACAAGTCGTTTATAAGTGATAAACTGACTACTTACTAGTAAAACTATTGTTTAATTAGACAGTATTAACGTTCAATATAATCTCTTATTAGATAATTTCAGTGCATGAACTCCTGCAAGAACTAGAATAATCAAACTTCCGAGTAAAATATCAATTAATGAACTTTATAGATTATAATATCCGAGTGCATCATACTGCTATTATTTACAGAAATAATCTTCAATTATTTTTATACATAATATGTTTTTCTTATTTAAAATCTTGTATTATTATTTATCATTTTCATAAATCTTTTAAATTATGTAATTCATATTTTTTTACAAACCATCACATTTCGATAATAAGATTTTAAAAAAACGTGAAAGTAAAAATTAATAAAAACATCTTTTCAAGTCAAATGTTAGGATAAACAAGTTAATTTTTTCAAATAAAACTCATTATTGTATATATTAAATAAAAATAAGTCTTTATTTGTAAAAAAAAGCGCACAGTAAATCAAATGTTATGTAAAAGTAATCCGAAATCGTGTTTATTAATATTTACATTGAGAAACCACATCACATAAAAGAATAAAATTCCATACATCACTTTCATGTCAATAACAAAAGAGTTTTTTTTTTGATTTCAAAGTACTGTACAAACATGAAGTAAATGATGTTTCAAGCTTTTTTCATCTGAAATCCTCCGCAAGTGTATCTCAATAATACATCGTTCGTTAAAAAGAATTTTTAATTATTTTACATCCTCTGTTTTCATCTTTGTGTTTTTATTAACAAACGGTAGATGAATGTATTATTTATAAGTTTCGTTATTTTACTAACAAATTATTTAAAAGTATTTAATAATGAAAAAGGTAGAGTGTTTTCGTTTTGATAAATAGTACACTGTAGATTTATTTTCTATTTTTATTTCAATTTTACTTTTAAAAATAAAGTGTAAAATAAAAGTAATATAGTGAACAAATAAGCAATTAATATATTGAAAAACTTGTTTATTAAAAATAAAATATAAAGTATTATTTTTAAAAATATTTATAATTATATTAAAATATGGAAAACACTTAATGTTCTGTTTCTATCAAATAAATTTAGTCTTCAATGAAAAAATTGTTCTCAAGTATTTTTTTCAAATTATTTTAACAAAAACTAAAATATATACTTGAAATAAATTTAAATTTACTTAATGTAAAAAAATTATTTAATATAGAAAATAATCTTTTACAAATAATATGTTATTTCACCATACAAACCACAAAACATTTTAAAATCAATAATATTTAATAATTGATTACTGATTCAATTCAGAGTCTTAATGTAGACAAAATTCTCAGATTTTTCTAAATGTTAGCGCTTTAATGATGTCAACATCGAGTTCTAATTGTACATAAGATGTAATTAAAAAGAATCAATAATAATTTATTCAAAATTTTTGATCAGAAAAGATGTTGTGGTCTGTGAGACGAAATAAAAATTCATTTATCATTAAGTCATAGTGCCAGAATTCTAATCTGAAAAAATAATCAATTTTAAGTAAAAACATATAAATGTTTTTTTATCAGTTTAAAAACAAATGTTTGAATAAATTAATTCTATTAGTTTTTGTATTAAAAATGATAATAGAATGTATTTACCATTAATTTATTGACATTTTTTAGTATTATATAGTTTATAATCATAGTATTTACCCTCATAATCTCTCTCATAAAGTATGTAAATACATTAAGTACACGATTCAGGGTTGAAAATGACATTGATGAAAGTTTTAAAACTTTAAAGAGGCCTTAACTGAACCTTAAGCCTGTACTATGAAGAAAATAACTAATCAAGTGATTGACATGTAATTTACTTGAGTTTTTTTAAAAAAATATTTAAATTAATGTTTAATTAATATCTTATCGAACAAGCGGTTTAATTATTCAGATTGTATTACTTTGAAAATTATATATATATATATATATATATATATATATAGTAAAATACAAAATTTTCCCACTCGATCATATTTAAACTTTAATCGACATGTCGTACAATTTTTAATGTCCTGCAAATATTTAGTAAAAAAAATAATCCTTTACATTTAGTTTTGTGTAATTTATCATCGAATAAACTTACAAAATCGTTAAAATTCGTTTAAAATCGACAAAAGATTTGATCTCAAATATTACAAAAAGATTAGATTTCTGATCAAAGAGGTTAAAATTCCAAGAGAGATGAGATATTTGAAAGCTATGTTTAGAAGTTCTTCATATTTGTACTCAACGGTAAGAGAGAGAATTAAAATATTTATAGAAATTCTTCATATTTGTACTCAATGTGGGAAGAGAGGGAATTACAATGTTTTCTTTGTGAAGAGAATTTATCGAAGATAACTCATGTGAAAGCAGATCAGCAATTTTGTGAGGATAAAAGTATTCAAAGACAGAAGGCTAAAAATTAAAGAAATAGCAGCAAGGTATGAAATTATAAAAATAATAATGTTATGGAGTCTATATGATCGTTATATAATGAAAGAAATCATGACAAGATAGATGTTGAATCATGTATTGTCGAAAAAAAACGACTCGTTAAATGTTAAACTGAAATTTTACCTTCTGTGAAAAACTAGAAAAAACTGTATTCGAATCTACGAGTATAATGATAAGAGGTGAAACAATATTTCTTTTTATAAGCCATTTTATAAAAATAATCAACACGGTAGTGTCATTTGGGATTATTTATCATGATGAAATAGAATATGAATGATACAATCTAAAAAAATATGACTATTCTTGAAGAGTTTTGCTAATTCTTGGTTGGTAGAAAAATAATTACGGTTTATGATCTGCAAATTCATATACATTTTTCCATTTGTGAACCAAAACTGTTGGATGACTAATGCCTAATTTTTGTGCAAATTCTCGAATTGTGGTTATGATTCGTAAATGCGTGGTTCTGATTTAATCAACGCCTTCAGTTGGTTTTATAAATTGAAGAAGGACGCCAAAATTCTTCTTCATTTTCAAAGCTCTCATCTCCAGCACGAAATTTTTAGAACCACCGCTATACCGTATGTCCTTAGTGTACGTTATAAAACTAGCAGTGGAGAACAGAGAATCAATAATTCAAAAGAACGGATCTCATCAGTGTAGTGCATCAACAGAATCACATGAATATGACATAAGTTCCGAAACAATTAATAATTAAATAAAAATAAGTGACTTAACGCTGAACAAACGTAAAAGACATAACAATAAAAATATGAAAACGTCAACTCGCATAATTTATTAGGTTGGTAGAAAAATAATTGCGGTTTATGATCTTCAAATTCATAAACATTTTTCTCTTTTTTGATTTTCGTAGCTGTTTTAAGTGATCCAGAACTGTTGGATGAAACGCTTAACTTTCGTGTAAGCTCTCGAGTTATTGTGCGTCATTCTAATTCAACTAACGTCTTCAGTTGATCGTTATGAACTGAAGAAAGACGTCCTCGGCTTTCTCGGCTTTTTTAAAATAGCAATTAATCTAAAAAAAAAGTTTGAGAAAGCTTTCTCAAAATGTGATGTTGGTACATAATAACCCACCAGTACAAATTTTAACCGTTGCGTAGGTGTACAGAAATGTGCGTTCAAAGAATTGAATCAACCACTTGACAATTCTGATTTAGCCCAAAGTGTTTATTATTTATTTACAAAATAGAAATCCGATTTCCATAGTAAACAAATAAGAGGATAGATTCGTAGTCACTCCGGAATTGAATGGTCTAAACTACAAGATACAATTCTGTCAGGGAATTATAAAAAAAAACTCCACTATTTAGCACAAACATCAATCCATCAGGACATCAATATATTTAAGTTGTGCGAATCGTGAGCTTCTGTAATCAATACTCGTTCTGCAGGTTGACATAAGAGTTGCTTAGAAACAAGCAGACAAAGAGTTGTTTAGAAAAACTAAGAGATATAAAAAACTAACTAGGACAGTTTTATTTTGAATATCTAAAGACTGAATATTATTTTAAGGGTATAAAGGTGATAGCTAAATTTGATAAAAAACCCAAAGTTAGAGGAGACTTTATTGAAAAACTAGAATGGTTGTTTCGTTTTTCTTCTCTCTAATTATATAAGAAATGTTCAGACTATAAAATTTATAAGAGAATATAAATGTGAGGGTTAAAAATAATACAGAAATCAAAAATGTAACCCATTTAAAAACATGTTCATTTAAGATACAAATTAAGGAAATCAAATGTAAAATATTACTATTAAGTATGTACTTATTTAATTGAAACTTTAATGAGTTTCTATAAAAGTTTCTTTAAAAAGAGTAGAAACGTCAAAGAAAAATATGAGCAAAGAATGTCGTCAGTTTCAAGTTCAATGCATTCACGGACGCTTTGATAAATTTATATAGTTACAAAGTTGTTAACAAATAACACTTCTTCATTTTATACTCCACTAATCTTGTTTTATAAAAGTAATTACGAAAGTATTTAATATAAGTAAATAATGTTGTTTTACGTACTCGTTACAGGTTCGAACTTTTACAAATAATTCAATTATAATGTACTTAATTACCGTTTTTAGTCGAGGAGTAAATGTGTTTTTTTTCAGTATGAAATTTTATTTTAAAACGAGTGGTTTTTAAATAAATTAGTTTTACTAAATTTTCAATACAAAAATATATGATAAATAACTAATTTCTGTATAAATTTACTGAGTCATTAATTCGGATTTCATTGTTAATATTTCATGGATTTAAAAGAATAAATATTCACTGCTTTAGTATAAAGCACAACCTTCCTTATTTATATAAATCCACTTATCATATTAACATACTGTGTACATTTTATGCAACACACACACATCGTGCTAAAATGAGTTCAGAAAGTCTCCATTAGAAATCCAATTAAAAGGCTCGATGTTACAACACATATAAGTCACACACACACATCAAATACCCTTCGAGTTAATTTTACATACATTTGCAACAAATTTCATCATAGAAGATGTGAACTGATCTATTAATTTATACAAACGCACAGACACATACCTACACAAATAAATGTGTACAAATGTGTCAGGACCGTCTCTGTTGTCATTAAGAAATAACATCTAAATTAGATTATTGAAAACTTTGTAAAATATTTGAACTTTTTAAATAATATTTTCAATTTATTTTGTGTTTTAAGTACAGAATTAATTTTAAATGGTTCGAAATTTGAAATTATTCATAAATATGAAAGAATATTTAATGAAAATTTATATAATTTGTATGTTTTCTTGATATCTATTAATTAGATTGGTAGAAAAATAATTGCGATTTATGACCTTCAAGTTCATACACATTTACAGCTTTTTTGATTTTGTTAGTTGTTTTAAGTGGTTCAGAACTATTGGATGACTAACGCCTAACTTTTGTGTAAGCTCTCGAATTTTTATGAATAGTTATGATACGACTAACGCCTTCAGTTGGTCGTTATATTGTATTAAGCTGTTTAAATCGTTGGAATTGATGAAAAATTAATGTAATATTTTTATAGAGTAACATACTGCTAACAACTAAATTAAAATATTTTAATTTACTAGTTAGTAGTAAATAAATAATTTTTTTACAACTAAAAACATGTATATATATATATATATATATATATATATATATATATATATATATGTATGTATGTATATATAGTTATACTAGTACGTAAATTCAAACTCTCTTAAATACACAATTCTATTTTTCAAATGCAGATTGTTTCACAATACAACAGATGTTCTTGTTCTGTGAATGGAACATTAATACAAAACATATTTCCACATGTTATGCTAATATTCTATTGGTGAAAACAGTAATATCGATCTCCACCGTATATATCTTATACACTTTGTGTTCGTTTTTAGGTAGAAAATTTAACGAGATAATTAAAACCCTGTTAATTAATTAAATTGTAAATTTTATAGACCCAGATAACGATGAATGTGATTTCTGTAAAGTCAGAATAAGTGTAATTTAGAATAATTAAAATACTCGGCACACGACCCGCATTTTTTTGTCCAATTATTATTTAATTATCCAAATACTAATTATTAATTAAACCTCCTATGTACATTTCGAAAACAGGCCACTTTTTTAAGATATTTACAACGTTTGAAATAAATATTTATTTACTTGTAGATGTTTTAAAACGAATATTTAAACATGTTCGTTTCCATTTCTTAGTCCTTTCATGAATACTTAGTAATAAGTAATTGATTTGGAAACTTTTTTTATGTTCACTTTAGAAGCTTTTTCCAAAGGGTACAAGCTCATACATTTTTAATATCACAGAACTGTGTATAAAGTGAATCATTTACACAAGGTAAAATGTCTCTATAAAAAAAGTGCTACGTGACATACAAGCATTCCTTCTGTAAAGAATTTTGTTACGGTGAATTTACAAAAGGTTTCTTATCCGATTTATTATTTATTTATCATTTTCATTGCATAACCCTCTGCGGAATACATTGTTGAATTATTCTAAAGATCATAGTTAAATGAAGTCTACGCATAAAATGTTTACTTTGTCCTTATATATATATATATATATATATATATATATATATATATATATATATATGAATGTAAATTAATAACTTATTATTTTTATCTTACTGCGTTAAAACAAAGTATGTAAGTGAGAATACCATTTTGGAAGAAAAAAATGTACTCTGAATTAATTAAATTATATTTAGATTCAAATTATTATTCTTTATATATATATATATATGTTTTCAGTAATATTTTGTCCAGGAGTTCTTAATCTTTTTAGCTCACTTGAGTTTTCGTTTAAAGTATCTACTCTTAGAAAGTATCGGTACCGAAATTAGTAATTAAAAACAGAAACTCAAGTGATCTCAAGTCACGACAGACAAATATACATGAATTAATTTGTAAATAAAGCATCTAAATTGAATTGTTTATTTAGTTAATATATAATTTAGTAAATACGATGACATTGTTTGTTCATGGAAGATGATTTGTTTGAAGTTGTGTACTTATATATATAATGATTCAATTTAGGATTCCACATAGAAGTATTAAAAGGGACGTACTGGGGTTAAGAAAAATTATGTTATTTTTTATTTAGTATTTTAGTTTAATTCAATACTAAAATACAATTGAACTAAAATACCCAATGGGGCATAATATGTCTTTTTTAGTTTTTACGTTTTTTTCAGTATTTTTTTGAGTGGAAGCCTGAGTTGTCTCTCTCTCTCTTTCTCTCTCTCTCTTTCTCTATATATATACATATATATATATATATATATATATATATATATATATATATGTAAATTTCATACTTTTAAATATTTCTTCTAATTTATTCTAGATTGATTTATTCATTATTATATATATATATATATATATATATATATATATATATATGTGTGTGTGTGTGTGTGAAACAGTATTATACGAGGTTCGAAATTAATACAAAAACCATTAAATCATCCCTATAGTACCTATATAGCGTTTTAGATTCAAAAAGAACATATTTAATTATATACTTTACTTTTATTTAATATATGAATTGAAATTACGAGATTTTCAGTGAATTATTTTAATAATACCTACATACATATACCTTAAAGGTACAGGGAGATATTTCAAAAAATACATTTTTGAGATATTTAATTTTTAAAATTGTTCTACTAATAAGAAATCGTTATCATGTAATTTCAATGAAATAAATTTGTCAACTCAAAGATATCAAGTAGTGCTTGGTAGAAAAATAATTTCGGTCTATGATCTCCAAATTCATATACATTTTTTAATTTAAATGGTCCAGAACTGTTGGATAACTAACGCCTAACTTTTGTGCAAGTTCTCGAATTGTTGTGTGCCGTTCTGATTCAATTAAAACTTTCAGTTGGTCGTTATGTACTGAAGAAGGACGTCCGCGACCTTCTTCATCTTCAACGCTCTCGTTCTCAGTATGATATTTTTGGAACTACATTGCGCTGTAAGTTCTTTAACAGTACACACACCAAAAGCACCATTTAGTTTAGGAGCAGTTTCTGTTGCTTTACCACATGTTTTGAACTCATACAAAGAAATTGTTCCTATTTGCTTCTTTTCCATATTTAATTCAATAACTTAATTTAAATAAAAATTAGTAATAAAACCAAAGTCGATGTTACTAAAATACAGACGGAAAAATGAACTTAAAATTATTTTCAAATAAACACGATGAAATGACACTCATTGAAAAAATTAAGGTTATAATTCAGAAAACAAAACTGGAAATTATTTTCCTGCCAATGTAATATATATATATATATATATATATATATATATATATATATATATATATAAGTAATAAAAACATGTATAGACAATATTATAAATATATATATATATATATAAAGTAAAAGTACAGTTCCAGTAATTAATGAAACGACAGACCAAAGAAGAAAGTAAAAAGCACTTTTTAAGAATGAGTTGATTTTTTAAGTATGTCATTAGAGAAATCCATTTAGCAAACATTTGAATTGTCCAAAGAAATAATGAGACTGTTTAACTTTAATCCTGTAGTAAAGATAATGGATTGAGTAATGTATTTTAAACCAACTAAATTTAAATCTCATACTGTTTCAGTAAACAGTATCTAAAATATCAGACAGTTCTGATATTTTATTTTGGAATATTTTTTTTAAATTTAGTTGAAAATATATAAATAAATATATAATAAATTCAGAGTTTATGGAATGAATTTATAAATTGTTTAAATTTGGTTATATAGAATTAATTACTTATGTTTATAAGCAATCATTTCCTTTACAACTCATTTTGTTTTACCTCAAAAATCATAAAAACATTTTTTGATCAATAATAAATTATTATATTGAGAATGATGAAAAAAAAATTCACTTGTGAAACTGAATTTAAAACTATAGTATCAAAACCGTATTATAACCATTTATTATTTAACTACTCTACTAATTACTCTTTATCTTAATCTTAATTCTTTTAGATCCAATCAAATAAATTCGATTCAGTTTTTGTTCATTTCTTATTAATTATTAACATACCTATTACTAACAATAAAGGTCCGAAATTAAAACTAATCCAAGTTAGAATTGTAATACAGAATCGATCATTATTTTTGTCTGAAAATTTTTATATAATACATACAGAATAAAATTTTAATAACATTTTTTTCAACACATTATATAAATTAAAAAAATCAAATAGGTTTTTTATTTTTAAAGATATAGAATCGAATAAAAAGAATTATAATAAAAAAAATAAAAATATATGTTAACATAATAAATCAGTTTTTAAAAAAGATATTTTCAAAAAACAACTTAATTTCAATACCCAGTACGTTTGTTTTACTAAATCATTTTTTTAGTAATATAACATTGTACAATTAAAAATATCGATTGATATATGGAGATCTGTATACTTTTTTGATGATTTATTTATAAAAATATAGATAAGATGTAACATATAGTTAAAATACTTTCCATATTGTCAAAAAATGTCATTAAGTGGTTGTAATTAAAGCTTATTACACTATGGGAAAATATGTATTGATTTTTGTGTATCAAACATCTGCTGGTCAAACCAAAACGCATCTCCTTTAAAAGTTGTCAGTTCCATAAGAGGTGTATGAGAATATTAATAACATTGCTAATTATTAAATTCTCGTTTTGTATGACTTCGATCCTTTTTTGATTTATTATTAATACATTAATTATATGATTGAAAAATGTACCAAATCTTGTATGCCTTTTTACTTTATAAAAAATCATTTAACTATTTAAAACATCAATTTGTTTTTCATCGAGAATTAAAATAAACACGGTGTTTATTTTCTATACTCGGTGTATACACGGTGTTTATTTTCTATAGAACTCGAAAATGAGTTTAACTGAAAACTAACTTAAAACAAAACTTGTCGAGATCTATAGAATTAATTTACTATTGAACTAAAGTAACGGTCATTCGAAATAATAATAGTTTCTATAAATGTTATATTATTCGCCAACTTCAATCAAACACCATTTATGGATATAAATTATTCCGTTTCAAAGCTTTGACGTACATTTTGTATGGAATTATTCATTAGAATTATATAATTATATTAATAATACTTCCATGTTTGTTTTCTAAAGTAGATATGAATAACAGATAGTGTAATACGATTTAAACAAAAAGGTATAATTTGATTCATAAGGGGATTTATAATTTGTCAAGCCTTGTAATAAAATATTTTTTATAACTGTGTATTATATAAATATATTTTAACAATTATAATGTGTAAAAATGGTATTTATCATATTTAAAAATGGCATCTTTATTTTAAAACAATTAAAAACATTAATACCACACACCTGAAAGGATTAAATATGTCGGTGTACAAATAAAAGTCACTAAATCTAAAAGCATCATTTTATAAAAAAAAACTTGACTTCTGCTTGCATATAATACACAGATTAAGAATTTAGTGAAAAAGAATGGTCTCTAAAATACAGTTGTGGTTACTACATGACTTTAGAGACATGTTACGCTTTGGAAACACTACTGGACTATCATACGTTCCTTAACAGTACCTGCACCAAAAGCATTGTTTAATTTATGAGCAGTTTCTACTGTTTTACCACCCATTTTGAACTCACATACAAATGCTCTTATTTGCTTCTTTTCCATCTTCATTCAATAGTTTAATTTGAAGAAAAATTAATAATAAAATCAAAGTCGATGTTACCAAAATACAGACCGAAAAATCCACTTTAAAATCATATTAACATGAAAAGACACTTTCATTGAAAAAAAAAATAAAGTTAGAATTCAGAAAACAAAAACCGTAATTATTTTCCTACCAACCTTATATCATTTCTTTAAAAAAACATGGAACAATCTATACATATTGCTGATAAGATAAAAAAATACTAAATATTGTCAGTGAAGTAAATGAAAATAATTTATCTCATCTGTTGGGTATAATATTTAAACCTGAAAATAGTTAAATAATTAATTGAGCATCTCTAACGTGGTTACAAGAACTCTAATGGAACAGCTATAAAACATTGATATTCAAAGAGAAATATAAAAAATTCATTTCCTTGTAATATGTACAGCTGCCTATATTTCTTGTAAGAATTTATTTCATTTATTATAAATGCTGAAAGTTATAATTTTTGATTTCAAAAATGAAACTGTCACTTGTCCACAAACTACAAAAATTTCCTGTTCAATAATTGATTTTGATTGCTATCTATTCTCATTCTATGATAATGCCCATATCATCAATAAATATTTTTATTCGCTTTAACATTCTGAATATCAAGACCCGTTATCAAAACCCGCATAAACAACAATTTGAAATGATCACTAATCACTTATTACACATTTTAATCAGGATTTATGAAAGAGTAAAAAAGCATTACTGAAAATGAATTTAACCACAGTACCAAAAACTATATCGTGATATAATATTTACTTTTTAATCAAGTTTTTATTTCCCAATATTAAAAAAAATCATAAAAATGATATTGAATACCTAAACTTACTCAATTTATTTAATATGCTATATAAAAAAGCCGTTAAATGATAAAAAAAAAACCACCGACTAATCTATTTCTGTTAAAACGTTGATTGAAATATTATTTGAAAGTTAAATACGTGGAATATTGAAAACAATACTATTTTCCAGATACATTCAATCTGAAATTCGCAAGTTAAGCCGTTTTTGTCCATTTGAATTCAAATATAAGGGTTAGGAAATTAAATGAAATGCTTAAATAACACGAATGTAAATATTTAATAACACAATGAATGTACAGTCGTATCATATATTCAGCCGAATGTTTGAATTAGTTTTAATTTCCTGAACGGTTTAAATGGACGTTTCATAACTGAAAAACGCGAATGAACACTGTTTAATAAATAAAAATGTAGTATATAGTAACGCATTTATGATTAAAAGGAATGAACAATTTAATTTATATGGAGACTTTAATAAGATTGAAAATATTTGAAAGTGTTTTTTTTTTAATTTCTTTTTTGCGGAATTCGATTAAAATTTATATTTGTTAACAGATCTCGGTGTAATAGTTAATACTTAAAGCATTTCTTTTACAAAATATATAAATAAAAAATAATATACAATAGAAATGATTATATAAACCACTGTAAATAATTACAAAACAATTTAATTGTATATTAAAAATATATTTCTTTAAATGCTTTTGAAATAAAAATATTTATTCGTTATATTAAATACATTTCCTTTGATAAAATACAATCATGTTCATTTCTTAATTGATGTGCTTTTATATAAAAGGATTTTTTTTAAAAAAAGTATGTATTATTTAATATTCAGAGGAAAAGCATGTAATATTTTTTAACATTAAATATTTAAATATTCGAACGCAGTACATAGTATAAAGAAAAAAGAAAATATAGATTTACTTACATGCGGTAATACATACATACACACACACACACACACACACATATATATATATATATATATATATATATATATTACTTTTTAACTATTATTTAATAATGGCTCTATATAGATTTTTAAAAATATTTCTTTGTTTTATGGTAATAAAAAGAATGCTTTGGGTTGATCCCTTCATGATTAAACCAGCACCCTACTAATTTAACCATTATATATTTACATTACACCTCAAACTTAACCTCCTGACCTATTCAGCTGTATCTGAATTTATATTATAGATTGTTAGATTATTTAACATCTTTTAATTATTCAAACGATTTACATACTATTTTCTTAGTGTACTATCCTGACTGTAGTGTTTATGATCGGATTGTAGTAGAGAAGCAATTTAATCACCAATATAGATACAAGAAAAATCCAGGAATTATTTTGTATTTAAATAAATTTTAGAACGATTTTCTAATAGAGTTTCTACATACAAAAAGCTTCTTTATATTAAGAAACGTTAAACAAATTAATTCAATTTCACAAATGTATTGTTTTTTTATTCTGTGACTAAAAAAAATATTTTCAGATAATAATTTTTTTATAAATTATTATTGATTATTTTTTATGTTTATTACAAAATCAATGCTGTCATGTTAAGAGCGCCATAGTACAGAAAATCTTAGATATTTTGTTTAAAAAATACGATCCTATTTCGTCCTAAAAACCATAGAAAAAAATCTGATCAAAAATGTTCAAAAAATAATTATTGCTTAAGCCCATTTCGATTCCATCATTCTCAGAAAGCTAAAGTATAAAAAAATCATTTATATCTCTATTTTTTTAAAAAAGGGGATGAATTAATGAATTTAATTGAAAAAGTAGATTTTATTGAAGAATAAGACTAATAATAGTATCTGTTTTAAAGTGCTCAATGCATTTTGGAACAAGATCAAATTCCAAAAAAGTTACCGTACGGCCAATACTCTAAAATTGTTAAAACAGAGCTTTACTGTATAGAAATATAAATTATATAAATATTTTTAGTGACATGAATTAAGAAATGATCCCTTAGTGTATCCCCTTTCTAGAGCTGTTTTGACGAACTGTGCGAATCAATCCATACTTAAGATTTAATAAGTTGAATATCTTCTGAATACCTTCTGTCATATAATAAAAGTCTAAATATCCTCTTTCATAAATGAATTTTTCACTCTTAACAAGCTAGTCAATTATTTTGTGTTACAAAAATGTACAACATTTATTGATTGTTTTAATTGTCGGTTATATTAATTTATATGCCTATTTTTATCTTCAAATCAACTTATCTGCAGAATACAGACAATTTTCATAAAATAACAAAAAATTCACCTGTGAAAATGAATTTAAATTGTGAAGTTGTACAGCGTTAAAAATAATGACTGGGATGTTCAACTTACTGAGCTTCACCTACCAGTCAAATAAAAAAGAATTGAATGATAGTTTTAAATAATTACGTATAAAAAAAAGATTTTATATTGGATGGTGTAAAGGAAACACTTTTTGTTTGTCTTCTATAATACTACTAGTGTTGGCAGATTTAATTTCTGTTAATGTGTTGTTATTATTGTACTTTTTTTGTGCAGAGAAATAGTTTTGTATTACAAACTTTGACCTGATAAATTTGAATTTTTAGAAAGCGCGGTGAACTATCAAGAAAAAAAGACGAACAATTGAATTTGTCTGGTCTAGAGGGTTTTTTTTTAAAAACAAATGATATAATTTATTAATATATTCAATAAAATTAACATTCTTGTTACATTCACGTTCAGTTTACTTGTAACACGTTCTTTTTTGCATGAAAAGTTCACGGAACTCATTTTATTCCATCGTTTTTAATCTTTAAGTACGAGGTACGCAATGTAATTATCTATTGATATAACGGGTATTTCCTTTACATATACTTCTACGAAAATTTTAACATTTTCAAAGCTTTTAATATTGATATTTGTTCGATTCAGATCGAATTGGATTTCGGTTCAAATAAAATATTTTATATGTACATTGACATTCATAAAAATATAAATGTAATAAACACACCTACATATATTTATAAAGTATATATATATATATATATATATATATATATATATATATATATATATATATATTAATATAAGAGAGAAACAGAGAGGTTCATATGAGTAATATGAAGAACAATTCTTAAGACTTGACAATTAAACTTCGAAATAAAATTAAAAACATCTTTCATATCTTATCCAATTTTTCTTAATGATTCCGAATGAAAAAATCAATGCATTTAGTCCTTTAAATCACTGTACATTACGCAGTAGTCGATTAAAGTTTATAATAAAATCTTAATGGTTATAATCAAGACACGGTGTTTATCTCCACGTACAAATTTCCTCGCTTGTCTAATAAACTTTGAAACTTTATATAAATTTTGAATAAACTTAACAAGAAAATAATTGTTTGTATATTTAAACTTTGTTACCTCTGCGTGGATTCATTCAACTCATTTCCAGTTTTAAATTGTATTGATTTACAGAATAGCTTTGTCATCAGTTGGATTAAAATTACATACAGTTATATTTATTAATTATTTGTTTCCCAATCGATACTTTGTTTACTATAAATAATATATATATATATATATATATATCCTTTTTCTCATAATACAATTATATCTATAATTTATTTATTGGTTAAAATAATTTACCTCGCTAATATTTTCAGTTAAACAATTTTCGATTATGCAATATTTAATTATCTTATGTCTATGAACTTTCAGTAAATACTATGCATGTAGAAATTAAATTACATTTTGATTATTATCACTGTATTACACATATTGAAATCATGTTCATCGATAACCGTTTTAGATTACGTTATTTACCTAAACCGAGTATCAAAACGGGTTATTTAGTGAAATTTAATAACCTATACTTCAAACAAAGATTGAGTTTGATACACTATTTATTTAAAAATACATAGGAATAGAAACGATCCATATACAGCTTTCCTAGTGAAACTCTTTTCAAAATAAAGTCTAAGCTTTTTTAAATATGAGTATGAGTTTTGTTTTTTATTTTTTAGCCCTTAATTAAAACATATACTTCTTTACCTAATTTAAATCGATTAATCGATATGTAATTTTATATAATATAATTATAAATTATATAATTTTCTTTTTACTACTTTTTTTGTTTAATAAGATAGGAAAACAAAGAAATTAAAACCGAGATTTTATCTGTGAATAAATTCATTTTCACAAATATAAGACTTAAAAATTTGTGATAAGATTAAAAGTACTGATTGAAAATGTTAATTTTATATTAACGTTTTTGATGGTACATAAAATGTAATTAAAAAATAATATTTATATTCTGAAAAGTTCAATTAAAAATCTACTAGATATGTATAAAAAAATATGCCCTTCTTTCTATTCCTCTCATTCTCTGCACACATGTCCGTTTATATAAATAAATATGAATACTTTTTCCCGTATCGAAAACTTTAAAATTCAATTAAGAAGAAAATTAAAACACTACAACTGTTACGGTATTTCTTTCTGAGTAATAAATTCTGACTACTACAGCTATTACTTAGACAAGTTGTTGTTATATAAAATTGAATTTTATTACTTTATTCTCGAAGAATACAAAAAAAAACTTACCAGTTTTGACGAGCTTGAAGGTGACAGAGTTGTGAGCTTTCATATGCTCGTTAAATGATGGATGAGTCAACTCTCGTAATGTAGCTTCGTTGCTCGAAGCCATGTTGGCGCTGTCTATAGTACTGCCTTTCTTAAATGTTGAAAAAAATTTCCTCCTCTTGGGCAATTTCTCTGTCAAAATAAATATCGCGTTAGATATATCTATGTTTATTTGACCTGAATATTAAATATTTAAATAAGACTACACCCGGAATTAGTATAGTTTTTTTTTTAATATAGTTTTATATATATTAAACAAAATATTTTTTTAATTTTCTACTGTGAATATGAAACATACAGAGTTTATTTTATTATCAGAAAATTAATTATCCTATATCGTAGATTTTTATTTTAAAAAATTCATTTTATCTCTAAAATACAAGTATATATATATATATATATATATATATATATATATATATATATATATATATATATATATATTATAATAATAATTCAGTACAATACAGTTATTTTCAACAATAATAATTGAAACTTTATTTTATCTTATAATATAAATAATTAATACATCGTTCAAACTCGATATTTAGAAATAAGAAAACAAAGCGTTTAATTGCGGATTTAATATTCTCTGATATTTTATATCAACAGTATTAAGTTGTTCATAAAACAGCAAATTTATTTAAGGATGTTTTTTGTTCCATCTGTTAGCTGCGCGAATACAAAATATCAGATAACATTTAATAATTATAATTTTAGAGTAGAGTATTCTTGTTAATGAACTGAAAAATATAATAATTATATTTTGTAATTATATTAAAAATTGATACCGTAAGAGAACTCGAATAAAAGAAATTTAATATTTATTTATAATTGAAAATGTGTAGAGAAATTTTTTTTAAAAGTTTTATAAAATTTAATCTGAATATCTAAATTTTAAGAAATTTTTATATAACAATTAAATAGATTTGAGAAAAAACATGATAATTTTAAAATATATTCTTTTTTTAAAAAAGAACCTTAATTATTTTTTTGAATTATACTTGGGATAAAATATATCCTTTTTTAATTCACTTATATCTTTATTTAATTTAAGAGTTTTCATTATATTAATTTTATATAAAAAATAGTTAATGCTGATTGAAAAGAAAATCAGTTAGATACTATTTAGAACTGTATATTCGACATTAGGAATTTCTTTTTTCTTGATTGAGATCTCGAAAAGTTTTCGTTTAAGTTTGATTCTACTTATATGTAACAGTGAAAGTTACTTTGTCAGTTAATTGTCAAGTATCGTAAAACTGAATTAGTTCGAATTACTATGAGGTTCTAAAAGGCCATCAGTATTAACAAAAGAGAATTTTACTGGATATTTGAAAAGATTATGTTGTATAGCTCGAAAAGTCCATTCGGAAATTGTTATAGCTTACAAACTTCTTCTGTAACAGCATACATAAAGCACTTAGGAAGTATTTGCACCTGTATACTTTTACGATAAAATTTCTATAGTAACAAAAAAACTCAACAATGTTAAAGTGTATCTGAGTACTTAGTACACTGTTTTAGTACTGATTGACTTAAATGTGAGTATACTTTATTATTATTATTATTTCTTAAAAAAATAAATAAGTTTAACACTTTCTTTTAATAAACATTGTAATCTGTTTCAAGGAATTGAATTTAAACTTACTTATTATAAATTTCATTTCTAGTGTATATCTCATAATTATATCGTACATATAATTTTACTGTTCATAAATTAAATCTCTTTCAAACATTTGGTTGTAAAAAGAGAAATTTTTCTAGATTAAATTTATGATATATCCAAGTCTATTTTTGCTTTTACAAAAATAAGCTTTTTTGTTATCCTCGATGTAGAAAATATTACATTTATATTTATATATACATATATAACAGAGAAAATGTAATATAAATTACATAAATTTTATAGCACATAAAATAAATCAAAATTACCTACATATATATATATATATATATATATATATGTATATATATATATATAAACAAACAAGATAAAAGTGGTGTAATAATGTACTTTTAATAACTTTGTACACACACTCACATATATATATATATATATATATATATATATATATATATATATATATATATGTGTGTATGTATGTGTGTATGTGGCTGTATGGGTATGTTACTTAAATATTAGCAAAATATAGAGACATGAAGTAGAACTAAATAAAATAAAACCGTATAGGTTTTATATATTGTCATAACAACTTAATTCAATATGAGACAACCTCTTTTTCTTGTTTTCCATTATATTATACCATTTATTTTATTTTGTCCATTGGTTGAAAGTAAGTGATAGGCCGGTCAGTTTTAATCAATCTTTCAAGTTCTAGAAAAATCTTTACTGATTTATGTAGGAAGTTAATTTAATTTTCAAAAAAACATATGTATATATATATATATATATATATATAATACAATACAGAAAATATTCTTTAATAAATGCTTTTATATATTGAAGTCTAATGAAAATACATACATGAATATTTAGAGAGTAATAATTGTACCAAAAATTATATTTTAAAATATCTATAATTATAGATTTTCGTTTCACAATTTACAAAATATAGTAAGTATAGTAAAGTATTATTTTGGCTACTATGGTTTAATTCTATTTCACAAATGAATTTTTTCACACCTCAAAAAACAGAAACTCCTTTTTGTCTAAAAATTTTCAATCATTGGTCATTTTTTATTACTGATTTTATGTATTTTGATGACGATGCTACCATTTTCAGAGCGTGAAGATTTAGATACCTTATACAACATAAATAATAATATATTTATGAAAAATATTCTGCTGTTTGATAGTTCGTCTGTTTATTAAAATTCAACTATTTTCTTACTCGTGAATTTGATTTTCTTACTAAATTTTAAAAGAATTTTGATTTATTCAAGTGGACAATTTGAACATTTCACAAACGAATCAGTGTGGTGAACGTTATTATTAGTTAGGTATGTTGAGCACTGATATTGAATTACTAAATGCTCTGTATTAAATAGTGGTTGAATAGCGGTCACGTAATGAATAGATGCGCTGTAACCACAGAATAGCAATTATAATATGTAAAACAAAATAGAGAGGAATGAATACTCGAATGTGATAAATTTAGTGAACATTTTTGTAGTTCATATTCACAAATACACGCACAAATACACGAATATATATATATATATATATATATATATATATGTATATATATGATATGTGTATCCTAAACCTTTTTCATTAAAGGATTTACATAAGTTTTCCATTCGAAAAGTAGTACACTATTTAATAATTTTTTTTGACGTTGGTGGTTACACTACTTTTTCATAATTTAATTTAATTAAAAAGGGTTAATTCTTTTAAAAAAAAGTGTCAATTGGATAATAATTATATATAAAGTTAATATATAACTTTACTTTGAAGAGAATGGCAAAAATTAACAATAAATTAAAATAAAAATAAGAAATGAACACATCATAGTGTGATATGCAGTAAAAAGGAATATTCAAAATTGTTTTCAATTAGGAAATTATCATTTATCTAACTAAACAATGAATGTGTTAAATCTTAGTAGAGTTTAAAATGTAACACACACATACATACATATTATATATATATATATATATATATATATATATGTGTATATATATATATATATATATATATATGTATAAGAAAAATATCCTACAAAATAGTAAATGTTAACAAATTTGAATTTTTTTTCCACACTTTATACTCTGTAATATATGCTTAAGTAACTTATAAAGAAGAAAGATTCTAAAGAATACTTTCATTCTCTATATCACTGATGTATATTACAGTGTGCTTGAATAATGTTAAAAGAGATGTAAGACTACATAAATCTCATTTAAATTTCAATTTTATGTTAATGTCGTCAAGTACATTTCACTCGTATCGATTGATTGAAATTTAATCATGTGTATTCCTCCTTGTCATTTCTCGCATCAAACAACCGAAATGATTGAAAGTTCAGTGTGGTTAACGTCGAATCTAATCGCCCACGCGTTCCAATATAGCAGACACAATAGGTGTGACATATCGTGTACTGTTAACTCAAAAGCCTCCTGTCATATCGCTTTTATTTTTGATCAGTCTTTTGAAATGTAAATAGAACTTGTAATAACACGCGGTACAAATAAAATCAAAAAAAATACGCGCGCCTGTGTGTGTTTATACACGAAAGTCGACTTGTTTTTCATAAATGAATCTCACAGACAGATAAATGAATAGATTTTTTTAACTGTGTATTGTATACATTACTCTCCATTATTGTGTATATTGAAAATGACTTGCAGTGTCAAGACAAAGACCAAATGTTATAATACATATATATATATATATATATATATATATATATATATTTATATAATATAAAAAAATTCAGAAAGTTCATGGAATATATAAAATAAAGATATGAAAAAATGTATAATTTTAGAAAATAAACGAATTGAATTCCTAGAAAGTTAGAGAATTTAAAAGAGACCTTTTTTGTTTAGTAGCTTGTTGAACGCTGAAGGTGATGATAATGATGATATAAATAATTTTATGTTGAAGATTTCTCTTTGAAGTTTCAAATTTAATGTTTAAAATATATGTAAAACATTTCAACTGGAAAATATTAATAATTATATTCTATTAGCAACGAATTAAAAATAAATAAAAATGCAAGTCACTAATTAATGACACTTTTATCGTAAATTGCATTTTTAAATTTGAGTTGACAGTTTTCAATGTCAGTATGTTGATTGAATTATTGTACGAGCAACGTTAGATATTTTTATGGCAGGTTGACAGCTTTTAATGGTAAGTAGAACATGTATTTTAAGCTAAAGAGTGAATTGATAGAAAGAAGCGTTGGAAAATATTCAACTATTAATATTGCATGTTTTTTTAAATACATTTATTAAGTAAATATTTCTTGATATGTTTTTTTAAACAAACTACGACGGAATAATGTTCTATTTTTTATGTACATATATATATATATATATATATATATATACATTTGTTGGAATAATAATTTTAATTCATGAAAATACATTTTAAAATTGTGTTTCTGTTAAGAATTTAAATTGGAATAATTTATAAATTAAATTATAGAAAACTGATTTTATTATAAAAGCTATTTTGGATGTATAATAAATGATGTAAAAAACGATTATATTTTTTGTACTCGTTAGCGAACCCCCCCCCCCCGTTCACTAACAATCGTTCTCCCCCTAACAAACAACAGAAATTAAAAAATTATACACACAAATAATTCGTGTAAAATGTAAGTTGCAAATTTTTATAAGAAACGTTTATAAAAATTAACATAACAAAATACAATATTAAAATGCGTAATAATTTTTTTTAACTCTAAAGATTCGATCAATATAATATTTTGAATAAATTTCTTATCATTTTTACAGTTAAATCGTATACCCTCTTTTGTTATACATCGTGAAACTGATATAGAAAAAATTAATATTTTTAAAGACGAATCTTTCTGAATCAAATGTTATATTATAGTGTTGAGGAAGAATAACAGTTAAAAAAATATCAAAGAAGATGAAGCACTATCTAAATCTCTACTATAAAAATAAATTTATTTTAATATTAATATATTATTTGTTATTATAATCTTCTGATAGACAAACATTTCATTTTACAAAATACATCACAGACTTATCATACAGTAAATATTTTAAAAAAAATATCTACCTAGCAACAGAACATTTATTTTTGATTAATTCTTGGTCGATATAAATACAACAACCACTTTAATAAAAAGAACGAATACAGTTTGATGATCGACAATAGAAACCATGACACTGGTTTTATACAAATGCCAGTTTCAATCAATATAAAACAATATGTGTCATATACAATTCAAAAAAGGATACACTAAACGTTAAAAAATTAGATTGGTAAACAATTTTCGTTTTCATACTGTTTCACTATTATGTTGAGAATCATTTCAGTTTGCTCACTTAAATATCAAATGCATACAAAACGATGTTATGTCTGACATGTATTCGTTCCGATCTACCGAATACATATCTCATATCATTCATATATACATATATATATATATATATATATATATATATATATATATATATATATATATATATATTAATATGCATTATTCATAATAAGTAGTGTGATATTCTGATGTAACGTCAGCACATATCATACACATATTGATATAATATTCAAATATTCATATCTATCGAAGGAATATTCTTACTCACATAAACATTCAGAAATACAGTACATTGACACGTTGTATAAATATGTGAATATATATATATATAAATATATATATATATATATATATATAAGGACACAATTCTTTAATTAAAAATAAAACACAGAATTTGTACTGAAATTTGAAGTTTCCTTATTGTAAATGAAAGTTTGAGGAATATCATTTATAAATGAAAAATAGTATCAAGTGATCTTCACGTCCTTTTTTGCAAGTAACTGTTTCTTTGTTAAAATTTTCAATGACATCCCTACACAACTGGAGCTTTATCTTACCAATTACTCTTCGGATTTCTTCTTTTAAGTCGAAAATTGTTTTAGGATTATTGGCGTACACGTGTTCTTTAATGTACCCTCAAAGAAAATAGTCCAATAGTGTTAAATCGCAGGATCTCGGTGGCCAATTAATGTCTCCATTTCTGGAAATAACGATACCTGAAAATTTCCTCTTCAATAAATTATTTTTTTTCATTGGCTGTGTGGCTTGCTGAATTCTCCTGCTGGAATTACATATCATCCAGATCAATATCTTCTCATTCTATCTAGAAAAAAATATTTATCATGTTTCGGTATCTTTCTCCATTCACAGTAAGCGCTTTACTAGCCTGATTCTCAAAAGAATCAAGACCATTGACTCCACCGGACCAAAGTTCACACCAAACAGTCATTCTTTTTGTATACAGTGGCTTTTCAACGATCACTCTGGGATTTATTCACCTCAGATTCGGAAGTTTTGCTTCTTAATGTGTCCAGACACTTCGGAAT
This sequence comes from Acanthacorydalis orientalis, assembly GCA_034766995.1. Lineage (NCBI taxonomy): Eukaryota > Metazoa > Arthropoda > Insecta > Megaloptera > Corydalidae > Acanthacorydalis > Acanthacorydalis orientalis. The sequence goes on along the minus strand of CM068322.1, from coordinate 26,730,603 downwards.
GAGCCTCATCTCTAAAGATGACTTTCAAAAAAACCGTGTTGTTACTCTAGTATCTAATTAACAAATCTCAGACGCAGTGAATGGTCTGCTGGGTTCAATTCTTGTGTTATTTGAAACTTATAAGCCTTTAGCAATATATTCTTATGCAAAATACAACATGCAATCATCTGTGAAAGGCCCAATTGCTGTGAACGTCCTGGAATTGACATTCCTGGCTCTTCCAGTACACTTTCACGAACGAACAAACACAATTTTTTCTTCAGAACGAGCACTACGTGTTGGTATTTGTTTATTTTTAATTGATGAAGTTTTTTCAAATTTACTCACTAATCGAAGAATTGTTGATTCAAATGGACGATAATTCGAGAATAAATATGGTATAATTTATGAAATTATTTTTTTATAAAACGACCATTATCTTAATACAATTGTATTATTTAAATTATTATTATTACATTGTTTTTTTTTGTATACGAAACCATAACTGAAAATAGCAATATCAAAAAAATACAGCTGTCAGTTTGACATCTGTGAAATATAACCTTTTAAAAAGCTGCCCCCTCCCCATTAGAAACCCTTTTATAATATCAGAACACCTAATGGATTTATTTTTGTTAAAATATATATGTGTAAATATATAAAACTTAGATTATAAAAATATATTCATTTTAATTATATTGGTCTTTTTTATACCTCTGACCAAGTTAATACATTGTTCTATTGGTCTTCGTCTCTTTGAATCCACTGTCTATTCTCCAATATCACTTTGAATGTGAGTATCATCCTCAAGTAGATTTCGAAGACTAATTTGAAAATTGATTTTTATTTTATTTAGCATGTAACACACATAAAATAGAGCATAAACTGATTTTAAAATTAGTCTTCAACATGTACCTGAGGATAACACTCTTTCTGAAACTAGTAGTGGATACAAAAACTCCTAGCTAATCCAAAAGAATGAAAATTAATAGGTAGATAGGTAGATAACATAATACATATTCTATTTATATCCATAATTGTTTATACATTCGATTCGATTAATTTATCGTTCTGTCAATCTTAGTCTCATAGAATATGATGAGTATACTAGTCATGAAGATGAATTTGAGCAATAAAAATATTGATTTTTTATCAAAGCCATTTCGTTACAATTTAATTCAATTTTACAGCAGCTGCATATACTCTGTTTGACGAGTACACTCGTAATCCCTTCATTTTTGCGACACAGTGTAGGTACATACTTTTAAAACAGGGTAATACAGCTAACAGATTAAGTGATAGTCTCTTAAGTGATATGTCTTTTTATTTTCTGCTCAACAAAAACCGTATTACGCAAAATGACTAAGAATCCCATGACAATATTCTAATTAGTTTTAATTTTTTTTCTAAGAAAGAATATCTTGCAAATATTGTCTTTAAATTTTCTTATTAATCCTTTGATCTTACAGGATGGAAAATGTATCAACTGAAGTAACATATATGTTCGAAAAATGGAATTTGGGTTGTGTTCGTGTACAAGAATGGCAATTGAAGGTAAGTCGATATTTTCTTATTGTTTTCGAAATAAAAATAAACGTTTATAAAATAAACTTTATCATAGTACTCGAAATTGTCATATAATGCATACTATCGAAAGAATGAGATACAGAAATTCAAAGAGTTAATGTTTTCAATTAATTTTTTAGTATAAGTTTTGATGTTTTACTCTAAATAAAACAAAATGTGAAGTATTGAATTTGTACAAATATTTGTAAAGTAAATAATTAATTATTAAAATATAAGCCGTATTTTTTACAATTGTCCTGGTGATTTTTGTCATTTCGGATCAACTGTCTCTACTCCATTGCTAGTTTCATTGCTTGTCCGCAACAGTGTCTCTTTAACATCTACCTTCTAAAAAGTTTTCTATATCTACTTGAAATACCTGTAAAAACTAATAGTGGAGAACAAACAGCTGAACCAAAAGGATGAAGACCACCAGGACAATCCGTCAACAAGGTCACAGATATAAAAACAATTATTCGTTTTTAGGTCCAGAAAAAAAATATTTTTAATAATTTCATTTTAATCACCTTCACGTAATCTGAGATGAATTATTTTGTTCTTAAATTAAACTTTAATTCTTTGAATTTTGATTTCATTTGAATTTTAAATGTACAACTCATTACAACTCATTTAGAATGACTTACAAATGATAAGATTACTAATCCGGTCATCAGAAACGATAAAAATTATAATCCACACAATCTTAATTTTAAAAGATTGTCAATTTAAACTAACAAAAGTAACAGATTTGTTAGGAAGGAAAGTAAAAAAATTTTCTTCAAAAATTTCATGTTAAGAAATCATTTTTAAAGAAATATCATTTTCTTTAACAAAATTTTCTATTTTTAGTAAAGCTTATTTAATTTTACAGTTCTTGTTATGTACTATAAAAATATATATTTAGTGGATATTAAAATAAAAATACATTAATTAAGATCAAACGTTTTTAGTTACGATTTATTTTAATTTTCTTTTGTATTTTCATTGTGCGACATTCATACGAGCACGTTTGTGTGACTTAATCAATCATAGTTATGAGACGTTAGAGAGAGATGGATAGATGATTACTTCACAGTTTTGTACGTATGAAGAAATTAAAATTCCATTGAAAGGTCGCTTTCATTTTATATAAAAATAAGTCATGCGTTTGTTTCTCGCTAGTGATTTTTTTCATTATATATATATATATATATATATATATATATATATATATATATATATGTGGGTGTGAGTGTGGGTGGATGAGTGTAAATGTGTGCGTATGTGTAAAATAAGGATTTCATTCAAGGAAAATATTTTACTTTTTATCATAAAAGTAACTTATTCAGTAAAATCATTTATCTGTGTAAAAGAATATACTTTTATGAGATTTTATTGAAATGTTTTTTGTATACATATATATATATATATATATATATATATATATATATATATATATATATATATATATATATATATATATATATATATATATATAATGTAGGATTTACATATCTAATCGTTTTCTCAAATATATTTTAGATAAATATTTTCAGAAATGTCCTATATTTGTTTGGACATAAAAATTATTAATTATTATTTAATAAGTATTAAAAATTGAAATTTAAAAGTTGAAATTTAAACGAAAATTTCAGTTATTAGTATAAATTAAATGAAAAATAAATTTAATCATTTCAAGAATCTATTTCAAAACAATTAAAAATGTTATAAACCTATCGTTTTCTTCCTTTTGCATCATCTGAGTGTCTGTATTTCGTTAATAATTTTGGCATTATGTCATTTTTAGATATATATATATATATATATATATATATATATATATATATATACATATTAGTCTTCAATATCTACTTGAAGATGGTATACATGCCAAAACTAAGAGTGGAGACAGGTATTCAAATGATCATAGAGACTACTTATGGAAGTGATAACTAATATAAAAAGATACATTTATAATTTTAAAAAGTGTTAGCATTAAACTTGAGCTAAATTAAAACTTTATTTTGTATTTAAAGCGGAAAATTAATTGCGAGAAAGTGTAATAATTGTTTTTATGAAATTATATTTCTCACGATATTTAAAGTTATGATTTAATTATTTAAGATTTAAAATTTACTGCTTAAATTATATTAAATAAAATATTAAAATCGTATGTATTTGTTAAAAAACATGTTATTTAAATTATTACACTTAAATTAAAGTATAAGAAAGTATTCAATTTATATCTAATAAAAAGATACTATTGTGCAATTCTTTGAAAAGAAAATAAACGTTTATCGTTTCTTGAAAACATTTCACTTGATCTATTCGACAATAAATATTTAAAATATAATTCTTATTTCATTCTGATATTTGACGTAACGTATTTTCTTGTAAAAATTCTGAGAAAGTATTGTTATAGAGCTGTCAGTCAAAAAACGTAAACAAATCACTGTATGGATAAAATTAAGGATTTCAATTATGCTTGTCCGCAAGGTATTTTAAAATTTACTTTGAAAAGGATTGCCTTTAGAGATTCGATAAACGATGTCTATAGATTTACGTCACAATTTTTTTTTAAATTGTACGATGTACGTCATTGAAAGTTTGTCGAATACGATCGATCACAGACGTCTACAATACCAAGAAGAGTTTTTGATAAAATTAATTCCATTGTGGAAAAATAAGATAAGGGTGTAAAATATATAATATCAGATGTATATGTATATATATATATATATAATATAGGAGGTCAAAAGAACAGACCGTATTTCTGACCTCACTTGTATCCATTACTACAAAACTTGGGGATCGTTATAAAAATTAAACAAAATTTTCATCGTTAAAAACACACAGTAATAATTCTTCATTATATGAAATGATATCACATGCATGCAAGTCTCTTTTTTATATATTCTTCTATTTAAATTCTTCACTAATTAAGAAATATAATCGTTTTTATTCAATGTTGAAGTAGAATAACACTTAAGTTTTATAAATTTGATCTTTATTTTCTCATTTTACTTCATTTTAAAATTGTATGTCTTTTATGCTCTCGAATTCATTTATATAATTTTTATTATTTTTTTAAAAAAAGCACAATTATATATATATATATATATATATATATAAGGGAATCATAAAATTTTCTTAAAAATGTTAGATCTGTTTAAGAAAACTATATATAAAATTTAATACGTGTTTTTCTAAAAACATCATTTTTCAGTTTGATTAGATGTACTTTTTCAAGAGCCGATAGTCAGATCAATTTGAAATTTTGATTTCTTATAAAGTCAGTATCACTTTATTATAGAAATTTTGGAAATTATGATATTCATTTCAGTTTCTTTAACTGTAAAAAAACGTGACTTATTTAATAAAAAAATCAAACTTTTTAAAAAACTCTAATAAATATTTTTAATTTTTTTTGTAATTTATCTGTTTAAATTGTAATTTATGAGATAATAAATCTTACACAAAATAATAATCAAATTGAATTTTTAGTTTCTGATAACCATAAATTCAGCCATCATGCGATTTACCAATAAAAATATTTAATACCACATCATACGTTACTATTAATAATAATTTTATATTGAAGTAAATATGCATTAAAAAATACAGTTTCCTTATACACAAATAAAAATATCTGTAAGATATATTATTGATATCTCGAATAGTTTTCGTGAAAAAATTCGAATTTAACATATTTTAAATGCTCTAAACTTAACCGTTTATTTAAACTAAAAATAAATTATTTTTTTAATCTATTATATATATATATATATATATATCGTTATTAATTTCCACATCTAGCAATTTCTAAACAACTACATACTAAATAATAAATATCACAAAAAATAAATGATATTTCTTTCTTGTCAGTACATTTCAGTTCATTTTTTTACTGTTTTAAGTCTCTTGGGGCCAAAAACTCGACGAGCTTTTAAACAACACTTAAATGCGCTCCATAGATTCTTGACTAGGCATTTTATACATTTTCAAGTAGTGACTGTAGTTACAAGTTTAGATATGATCTTCTAGAGCACAAGCATTATTGAAAGTATTCACTGAAAATGTTCATGGTATTGCATAAATGTTCTTCATTTTTATTCATAGAAAAGATTTCACTGGAAATAAAAAACTAAACTATTCTACTATTTAACATTCATTCCATGCATATTTAAAATTTCCAGCATTTTAGAAATATATTGAAATATGTACATATATATATATATATATATATATATATATATAAATAAATAAATGTTTTCATCAAAATTACTTTCCACAATTATTTATTTACAAACGTTTATTAAAACAGTAATTGGTATTCTGAATTAATTCTTTTTAGAAAAAAATCTGTTTATTTTAAATATTAAATTTAATTCGTTTGTAATTTGAGATCAGTTTTTATGGAAGAATTAGGTTGGTAGAAAAATAATTGGGGTTAGGGTTTTCGAATTTATATACATTTTTTAATTTGTGTTTTTAATTTTACTCACTCTTCAAGCACTCACAACACTGAATCTTCGATCAGTGTCATTTTCATTGATAGCATATCAACAATCTTGGGATGTAAATATTTCATTTTGATCTCTTAAGAATGTGTTTTATGCTTAATCTGCTAATTCCTGTCTCACGTACACATTATTTGGAGCAATTTTGTGACAAACAGTGTGAACTATTCCAGCACCATAGCCAAAGAATCAGGGCTTGTTGATATGCGAGACGTCCCAGATAAAGATCTGGGACAAGTAAAGTACTTGTCCACATCATACAAGGCACTATCGATTTCAAATTTATCAGGAATGTGTGCAATTTCTAGATATGTTGGATGTTCTGTTGCAAACTCACGTCAGGATTGTCGTTAACTTAGCACTCATTCTCAAATTTAAAATACCAATTCAAAACAGTCTTGCTTTGCTCAAAAGACAGCCGTGTCTTTGTCATTTTGTTTGACTATCCTGCCGATCACATGGTGGCTTTACCATTTGTGTGATTAATGACATCTTTTCAGAGAACATCATATTACACATTGCTGCCATAATTCAATACAAATAATAAAGAAAATCCATAGATAACTTCTATTAAAATTTGTATACATTTTTGGAGATCATCTGTATATATGAGCTTCAACAAATTGAAGTATGAGTTAATTTGTGAATATTCTAGTTCATCTCGTCTACTTCAATAGAAAAATAACATTAAATTCATTATATTTTTATGCAGGTTATTTGTAATGTTTTACATGTGTTACATATATATATATATATATATATATATATATATACAGGTCTGTATGTATTTATTCAATAGTTTTATACATCTACCATGTCAAATTAATGAAAATTGCTTGTTTCATTATTTTTACTGCACACTCGCGTATACAGTCTACTTTATACATACTCGTTATATCTGGTTCTGGTATAATAAAAGTTATGCCTCTAAATTTTTGATTACATATAAAGTGAATGTCGAGATAAAATATTAGTATTTTAATTTCGACTTTTATGAAATGGAAACATATCGTACATAAAATAAAAATTAACTACAGATTTTTTTTATTTAATACATTGTGGTCAGTGAATTTAAACAACAAAAATTAAACAAATCCTGGTAAAGTTTATAAAATCTGAGAGTTTCCAGAGAATAAGACCGAGAACACTCTGAAATATTCGAAAATTCAGATATATAAAAAACAACTAGAAATTAAATTTGAGAAAGATTTGAAAAGTTTTAGAAAAACGTGTTTTGATTATTTCTCTTTCAAAATGTGTGGATTTTTTCGAGTGGTCTAAAAATTTTCAATAGGTGTCGAAAGGTTGTTAAACTATTAAAATATATTATACAGTGGATTAAGTAGATATTATAGCTAGGTAGTGTAATAATACAGAGAAGAAGAAAAATTATGTATTTAAAAAAAATAAACTTAGTTCAAAATTGTATCTTTCTTCAGTACCTGTAAGAGATCAGTACCTATAAGAGACACAGGAATATTATAATATATATATATATATATATATATATATATATATATATATATATATTTATTTTCAGTCTTACTGTCTTGTCCATAAATAAAAAAAAATCATTTATTAATTCAACAACACATTTTTTACATTATGGAATTTTATAGTTTCTAGAAAATATTATTATAGAGGAAAAGAAGTCGTCGGTTCTTTGATATAAAAAGTAATTGCCTTTTTATCTCTCTTGAAAAATGAAAAATACAAATTAGTTTCTGTGTCTCTGAGTCTTCAAATTTTTATTAAGAGTTTCATTCTACCTAGAAAAAGCGTGTAAATTACATAAAATATTTATCAAATGTCTTATATTACATTTTTAAATGAATGTAATTTTATAAACTGTCACTTTTTATACAAATTGAAATATTTTTTTTACAAAAATACGAAAATAAAATGAACATTAAAGATTGTTAAATTTCAATTTTCAAGTCAACTCCATAAAAATCGACTTCTACCTGTTACTACATACATGACCTAAAAAATTGTACATATATATATATATATATATATATATATATATATATATATATGTATATAAATACAAGTGTATGAATAACAAAAACTGAATTAAATGAAGCATAAATTTCCACTACAACATATCTTTACATTACAGTTTATTCCCATATATTATTTTAATTAATGGTATAGAGAGGGAAAAAAGCATACTCTAATTTATCAAATTTCTTCGTCAGAAAATTAATTAATCGTTGTCATATTTAGTTTGTATAAAATTAACATATTTTAATGATTTATTATCTAGGATGTATGAAACTAATCTCGAGTTAATTCCCTTGATCATTTCACATATATCTTAATACATGCATTTAAATAAAATGGAACTTTCATTTAATTCCAGCAGGAAATGAAATATTCAATCGATAAACGTTTTATTTATTTCAATCTATATTTTTTATAGAAACTTTAGATGAAGTTATAAAAATTAAATTACATAAAATTAAAAAGATATATATAGCTCAGAATTTGAAATAAAATAAATAAATTGTCAACATTAACAAATTATTATTTAGAATAGGGATCAAATGGATTATAGTGTATAATAACGTGTCTTTTATTTACCATGAAAAGATAAAACCGCACGAGAAAATATGTGAACGTTTAAATACATGCAATAATATTTTCCTCGTACACGAATAGTCGATGCAAGCACAAGTATTTGTCATGAAAACAGGGAGAAAACAATCATCACTTTTCATGTAAATGTCTGTGTAAATAGTTACAGAAGTTTGTCGACGAATGAACTGTCAGAGTTATTCTGTATTAAATAATTGAAAATTTCTGGTGTGAAAGATGAATTTGAGATAATAGCAGTTTGTACGACGAATGGATAAATGAAGTGTGCTTTTTAACGTACTAAATTATATCAAAAGTGTATATGTATATATATATATATATATATATATATATATATATATATATATATATATATATATATATGTATATAATAAATTCTTCGGGTTAAGATGTAACTAATATATTCAAGCAGATTTTTTTTAGATAAGTTTTTTCACACAGCGAAACTCTTATGGATTGATACAGAAAAGCAAATGAGTTTCAATGTACTTTTTAATTATAAAGATATTAAATTATTGTTTGAATATAATAAATACATTTTTTTAATGCACTCAACCAAGTTATCTCGGGTTTGAGAAACTGAATTTTTTTCGCACCCTTTTGATTTTTTTTGTCGCGTATCAAATCAAATCAAAATCGAAAAAAAATTATTTTGATGAAGTATAGATTCAATGCCGCAGTGTTGGGCGTTGGACAGAAATGGGTATGGGGTCCGGGATCTTAACCACAAGGATTTTAAGCCTGTTTTGAGAGGAGAGTATGTTTTTATAGAAATGGGTTTAGAGTAAGTTCGGAATCCGGAAAAATTTTTCAAAAAACCTGAGGAAAAATTGTGGCACATAGGTATTAACCGAATATATATGTTAGACAGTTCCGTACCCATCCATTCAACCGGGAAAATTTGCATGTACACATTTCTTTTTTAAATTTCCTAACAAAATTTGTCAATGTTCTTTTACATACAATGAAAATAAAGGATAAAAAATTGACGGAAAAACGACCGGTGTTTGATTTTTAATTGGTGCGTTAATGGGTTTATATATATATATATATATATATATATATATATATACATATATATATATAAAATAAATTTACAGTGGTTATATTAAAAAAAACCACTTCAAACATTCATATGTGAATTTTAAATTTATACATTGATTCCTGTTTGATTTGAATTGAATTGAAATTCATCTTATTGGCATGTGTTATACACATATACATACACACAAGCACACACACACACATACACACACACACATATATATATATATATATATATATATATATATATATATATATATATATATACATACGTAAGATTATGTGTGGTTTAATTCCAATTCTTTGACATTTATTTGAATAGTTGTTCGTTACTCTTAGCGGATATATCAATATATACCTATTGAATTTACCTTTCAAATTACATTTTTTAAAAGAGGGCTTTCAGTAAAAAGATATTATAATAAACTTATTTCATTTTCTTTATATATTTTATTCTAAATAATTGATTAGGTCTTAAAATTAATTCAGTGCCTTTTTAATAGAAACGGGATGTTTATGGAAAAATGGAATACATTTCAATCCTTAAAATATTCCTCATTATTTAGCATAACTTTGCTCCATATGTCGGGTAACTGACGAATCCCTTATATAAAAAAAAAGATAATGGCTTTAAGTTGATGAAATCGTAATGCATTTTCGAACCACTTCTACTATTTTAGCATTTTTGGTATGTTTTATGCGTCAAATAAAATCAATTAATTTGCAGTAAACACTAAATAGATTACAAACATTTATTTAAAAATTTCCAATCTTACAAAATAAAAGAATCAACTTATTTATTCGTCGATTTAATAACCCGTTACTGAAGATAAATTACGTCCATTGTTTCGAAAAATGACATAGTAAATTTTGTAACATGAAAAAATGACCATTATTGAAATCACTTTGAAAGCTGTGAAGCTTTAAATTGTTCCATGTTAAAAATGTTCTTTTTTCTGCGAGGTTTCTTGTAATAGAGTTGTGTAGCGTTAAATTAAATGTAATAAAACACATTTTTTGTGATATTTTTTTACAGTACAACTGAAGATAATCATTTGTCATGTGTCAAAAATGATAAAGTATTGAAATATTTCATGAATCAAGGTCAATTCTTTTATGACACAAGGATGACCTTAAAAGTCGAAATTCATTAATGAATTCATTTATTTATATCACTTTTTTTAATATTAGGAATATATTACAGAAATATTTCTATTTAAAATAGTGTTTATATACTTTAAACCATATGTTTTTATTACAGAACAATTTTCTAAATTAATAATCGTTGGTTTTCTATTTTATTTTCACACAGTTCAGAATAGTAAATAATTTTAACGGCCAACTCGAAAATCTTTAAGTCAGTTTTTAATAAAACAGATTTCTTATTTATTTTTTAAGCATTCATAATTATTACTTATTTAAAATATGATATCAATCATAAATTTTGAAAGTTTAAATAGCACTGAAAGCAATTTTACAACACTGTCGAAAATTTTAAGTGTATATACAGTCGAGTCTGTTTTTATCTGTATCTTTTTAATACAGTTTTGAAGTTATACGGTGCATATTTCATGAAAATTCAGGGTTTCCCCGTAGTATATGAGCACACATATGAGCTGCACGTTGTTTAAAAAAAAATATGTTAAAAGTTATTATATTTTTTACAATTTATGTTTTTTTTAAATTATTTTTTTTTAAATTTAAAATATTCTGTTTTGGACTGTTTAAAACATGTTGTATCTACTATCACTGAAATAAGACCACAAACTTTAAATGCATGCTGAAAAGTAGCTTAGCCTGGATGTGATGCAAACAGTGCAACAATTCAAACATCGAAATTATCTGCTGAAATCATTACTTTGGCACATGAAATTGATGGAGAAGGTTTTGAAACCTTTAGCCAGAATGATGTCGACGAATTGCTTGTGAATAATGTCTTAAATGACGATGATATTATTGGTATAACTTAAAATATCGTTTAAGATACATAAAACAAAAGTGAAGCAGAAGAAACATCTATTCCCTTCATTGCAAATATAATTCGAGAAGGTCTTCAATTTTGCAATAAATTGGAAAATAATTTTCTTATTCATGACACAAATACTGAACAACCGTTCAAATTCTAATGCGAGCTGAAGAATTGTATGTCTGGTTATCACGAACTGCATAAAAAATTAGTAAAATCATCATCGCAAAGTTTAATCATCACTAATTACATTGACAGAGGAAAAAAATCAATACAGAACGAGGATGAAGTTGACGCTAATTCTGCTTGTGTAGAACTATTGTCTTTACCATACAGATCTGATGCACTGACTATCTCTTCAATAATAAAAGTGATTTCTAAACAGTTCTCAAATGGTGCCGAACATTGTCAGATAGTGACGATAATTCTAATGAAAGAATGTGAAAAGAATTGTAACTTTTCAATTAAATTAAATGAATAAAGTTTTAAAACAAACTTATTTTAAGTTTTATATCAATTTCTTTCAAATTTTCGAGAGACTTTTGTGGGTATTCTTATTTTCTGGAATTTTCATAAACTTTTTTATTCGATTTTATTATATGCGGTTTTCTGTGGAACGTATCTACCGCATAAAAAGAAACTTGACTGCATATATATATATATATATATATATATATATATATATATATATATATATATATATATATATATATATATATATATATATATTGTAAAACGGAATCTGACTTGACTAATAATTCCCATTATTAATTCAAAAATATGTACATTCAATAAAGTTTCTGCAAATAACAGATATAAAAGATTAAATTCTAAGACCGGTTCTCGCAAAACGATTCTCTCATAGTCTTTAAATTTCAGCACATCCTGCTCGGTTTACTAATTGCTCAGTGTCTCGTTTCCCATACTTCTACAATCCCAACAATTTCAAATCGCTGTAGCGAACTTTTAAACAATGTGGTTCAGATTTCATCTACGCTCACTGTAATGATAAAACCTAAAATCTACATTTTATCGAGTTTAATTTCTTGTCGTATTTGCTTAATTGGTATAAATTGTACATATATATATATATATATATATATATATATATATATATATATATATACTTATATATATATATATATATATATATATATACATATATATATATAGACAGAGAGAGAGAGAAAGTGAGACAGAGACATAAAAATATGTCTTACTTAAATTGGTTAAATTTATTTCAATAAAGTTCTTTTATAAATGGATTTCTTAAAACTAAGATTATTTTCCTCTATTGAAACATATGAAGATTGTATTGAATTAAAAATGTGATTTCATTTCTCTGATCGATAAAAATAGCACATAATTTAGAAAAATACATTATGTCGATTTTCACAAATTAATTGGTACATTCATTTTACTTTTATCAAAATTTTTAAAAATGTTGACATAAAAAAATGATCAATTGCCAGTTTTTTTACTCTAATGTACAATTTGATAGTAATGCAATTATTCTCACAGTGTAGACATAGAAATATTAGATTTTCTATTCTTAAGATTAAAATAAACACATTTTATTAGTGTATCAAAATATTTCGAATGTCGACCGAATGTTTTCATACAAATGTTTATTGTTCATTCCTTTCTTAATTGTTAAACATTTTTGTACTATACAATACGTTTGTATGTTTACTAGACATGTAACATTCATAAGAATTTAATACGCACATAGTTGAAATGAAAACACTATTCTGTATTGTTGACATAGAAATAACACATTAAAATAATTAATTATATAGTCGGCAAATTTATACATTTACATTTTTTATGTGCGTGTTTGGGTAAATTTTTCAAATGATTTTAATCTCTGATAATTATCTACATATTGCAAATTTAATTCACGTGTTGCTATAAAATTATAATAAATATAAATATCTTAAATTATTCATGTGATTTATTTATATATATATATATATATATATATATATATATATATATATATATATATATATATATATATATATATATATATGTATGTATGTATGTCATGTTATGTTAGTGTATAAAAAAGTGTATGTTTTGGTTTCAACCCTCACGACATACAATTGATATGTTATCTGCTGTAAGGCAAATTCGTGAAAAATATAGGGAGTAAAACTAAGGGTTAATCGTAGCTGTCATTGATTTGGGGAAAGATTTCGATTACATGAAATGAGAGAGGATAGAGAAATTTGCAAATTCGCACAGAGGGTTTTATATCGAGATACGAACCTGTATTTTATGGCAGACTGACTGAATTGAACATAAACAATTTTTGAGGTCACACAGAGTTTTGTATATCAAAATAGGGACATTTATCTTATGATAAAGTGTTTGTACTTTGCAAAAAAAATTCTTGAGTCTACACAGAGGTATATATGTCGAATTATAACTCTGTATTTTATGATAGAGTATCTGCACTTCTCTAGAAAAAATGTGAGGCTACATAGACCTGTTTGTGTCGGAACATGGGTCTGTATTTATAATTATATAGTATCTAAACTTCTAAGAGAAATCTTGAGTTTTCATAGAGGTCTAAATGTTAAAATATTATCACTTCTGTAGTAAGCCTCAACCTTTTATAAACCATATAAAAAACATAGAAATTCACCTTATTCAAACCATATATGATTTGTATAAGGTGAAGGTCACTATCACCCATATATGGTCATTAAGCCTGTAAAATATGACCTTTTTTACCGTATAAGGGTCATATAAAGTTACTTTATATGCCTTATAAAATTAATATAAGATATATATATATATATATATATATATATATATATAAGGTGCCCATAAAAGAGTTCTGGTTCTTATAGGGATTGTATAAGAAATATCTAAAATCTGTTACGAAAGATATGAGGTTGAGAATGACTAGTGTCAGAATGCTAAAATATAGAAAAATGTCTATAAGTCAACGTTATTAAATTAAAGAGTTTATCATTGAAATGTGTAGAAGATACATTTAAAAATGATCAATAAAATTAGTGACTTAATATTTTAATAAGGATTTTTTTGGTGGTTTGTAGGTTGAATGAAAAATTCACGTGTAAAAGTGGAAAATTTATATTCACCATTTTATATTGAATTTTATGTTTTATATTATAGCTACAATCCCAGAATTTTATTATGAGGGAAATTATAAAACAAATTTTTTTCATGAATCCAGTGTTCATGTTTAAAAATTTTCGAATTTCTTCATTTACAAAAAAAAATATTTTCTTTGGTCTTAGAATTGTTTAGAGACTTTTTTAGAGATAATAATATCTCATTCTTAATACGCTGAAATTAATATATTCTAAAAGGTTTTTTTTTACCAAATTACTTAAATTATTTTTCCTTAAAATTAACTGTTAACATTTTTTATGCTAATCTTATTATATTATCACTAAATATTCATATTGAAAATTAAAATTTTAATAAATATTTTTTCACAACTTTATAAATTTAAATAAAAATTTTTAATAAACAATTTAGTTCGTCTGAGCTTCCAATTGATTTATTTTTGAAATAACAGCAATGTGATTATTTTTAATGTTTAATTTGTTAAATTTAACGTTCTCAATTCGTTCATACTTAACTTTTGATAAAAGTAAAATTATTTAATCTAATTTTAAGCCCTAATATCTACTTAATCATTACTTTTATATATATATATATACATAATAAATAAATTTACAATTATAGTTTGAGAAGATTAATTGTGTTTATTAGCATTTTTAATTGTTTTAGTGTAATAAAAAAGCAATCGAATAAACAAAAACGAATATTGTTAATACAAACCACACTTGTTAGGTCTTAACTTTGTTAATAACGAGTGTAAGTGTGAAAATAAGTCACCTGCAACTCTTTCTTTTTGTAGATTCGATAACTGAAGTCTCGGGTCGGGATCAATAATCAATGGACTAGGAGTTTTTAGGTTCGGTGATTTTTCACTTGGACTATGATTTTGTTTATCGGACAGATCGTAACTAATATTGAGATTCGATTTCTGTGATGTTTGGTCACGATTTGAACGAAGACTCAAGTTAGGTGTCCGTTTATTATCGGAAGACGCCGTTTTTAAAAAGTTATTGTGCGAGAATAATGGAGAGTTCGGCTCGGATTTCGATTTCTTTTGTTTCGGGCCCTGTGACTTTGAATGTTTTCGAGTATCTCGTCGCGACGTTTGATTACTCGATGTTGTTTTCTTATTACACTTATTCGAACTGGACGATTGCGTAACAGAACCTCGAAGGGTTTGTTGAAAAGGTCCTTGCTCTAATGACGAATCTCTACTTAGGCTCGATATGTCGTGATTGTCTAGGGAAAGTGATGGGTCTGATCGTTGACCAGTAGCGGATATGAGTTGGTAACCGTAATAAACTACTTCTTCCGCTGGAAAGATTACGTACATCCCCCTTTTCTGCGCTTCGTCATTGCGCAGGCTTGGGATGTAACACTGTCCAGAATGAGTTTTTGTTTAAAGTACTTGCACGAACAAATTTATTTGACGATTTATCCGATGTATAAAGTTTTACACACACCTCACTATTTAAAGAAACAATATTAAAACTAACTCAATTCAACAGTTTATATTTAAATGGATATATTTACATCATTCCGTATACAAAATATGAATAAATATAATGAAAATAAAAAAATACGATTTTCAAACCATTAATAAAAATGAATACGAAATTATGTAGAATAACTTTTTTTATTTATCGCTAAAATGCGTCATTATTTCGTTTCGTTTTAAATAATTCATGGAATATTCGGTACATTAAATCAGTTTATGAATATTTGAAAAGTGTTCAAATTCAATTGTCAGACGTGCTAAAGCGAAAATAATTTTAACAATATTTTTTTTTTGAGAATAAATTACTGTGATTGATTATGGAAATAAAAGCGGAATAAGGAATTGTGTATTAATAATGGATGATAATGAAGATCAGCGAAACCCACTCTGAAAAGAAAAAAAAACAATAATTAAAAATAATTATAAAAACTAAAAATATAAACTTATACCCAAAAAATACATAAATACAGAAAAGGAAATTAATGAAGTGAAGTGTTGTACTCTTTTTGTACTATATTTTAAAAAAAACATATAAACAGTAATTTTAATGTGAAACATTATAAAATAGTTCATGAGTATGATATTAAATTTTCATGAATTTTCCTTTAAATTAAATTTTCCTATCTTTTCAAAATATTTGTTCTTCGTATTACATTGGATTATGTTACTTATTTTAAAAAATATATACTTTCACCAATTACACCGTATATATATATATATATATATATATATATATATATATATATATATATATATATATATATACATGTGTATGTGTGTGTAACATTCTATTTCGTTCATTATAAATTTTGAAGTATTCTCAGTTTAATCAAAATATTTCCTCCTATTTAAACTGTTTTAAATTTAAATTCAATTAAACGAATAATGAGACGACTTTTGTTTTTTTATCATTTTTTGTCAATATATAAAAAATATATTTTAATTTAATACCTGATTTCAAACTGTTTGAAATCAGGTATCATAATTCTTAATTTATATTTTATTTTATGTTAATATTGGCATTTTTTTAAAGAAATATCTCTTAAAATATGTAACATTTAAACCATTAAATCAATTTATTTTTAATTTTTCAACCAATCTTTTAAAGTTAAGAACTTTTTTCATCGTTTTTTATTTTCTTAAATACTTTTGTGTACAACTACTGTTATGGAGTTTTTTAAGAATCACAAAAAAAATTAATTATTGCTTACATAAATAATTATAAAGAATTATATTTTGACTGTTAAAACATATCGTATAATAATTATATTTGAAAAATATAATGGATATATATTTCTAATAAATTAATTTAGAACATTTATAAGCAAATAAAGTATGAAGCAAAAAATATTACTGTTTGAAAACACTTCAATACAATATCGAATTTAATGTTTTTTTTTGTCATTATAAAGTTTAAAAACTTGTTTTATTCATGTTTATATATATATATATAATGTAAATATCTTAATAACATTCATTATTTTCTTCTTCAACATTTTCGTTCTGAAATTATTTAAATAAAAGTTAAATACATTTTACGAACTTTGATGAATTGGATGGCATGAAACTATTTATTTCTACTTTTGTTATTGAGTTTATTGTTACATTTTTTGTATTTTTTTAAAAAATTATCTTTTTCTAAATATTCACAATCCTTTTGATAAAATAAAAATGTAATCTTTTTTCTACTTGATATGATTAACTTTAGTTCATATTTCTAGTAAATATAATGAAGTTTAAAAGGTATTTATTAACAACTTTCATTTATAATGATTTAAAATTTATTTCTATTTAAACTATAAATTATTTATGAATTTAATACTGGAACATAATATATATATACTAATAATTATATTAAAACCAAATTATTTTAATCATCAATAGTTCTGTCATATTTACAAATGTAATTTTATATTAATATAATTATGTGTTCATATTTATTAATATAATTAAACGAATTAAATGTTTATTGGTGCGTTTATGATTCCATTTTAATTAAATATCAATTTCATTGCTAAAATATACTGAAATATATTTATACACGTTTATGACGTACTGCATACGCAAGTAACTCAAAATTAAAAATATATTGATTACGTCAAATTAAATTGTTGGAAATGTGGCATTTAAATTATTTTCTAATTATACTCATATTTGTAGAAATTCGTAGCAATCAACACTTGTGATCATCAGATTGATCAATAATTCGCTGTAAATTTTAATTGAACTCTTCTATGTGTGATTTTTGTAAGGGAAATAAATAAAACTGTACAGGAAAAAATATTAAAGGTGGATCTGAAAAGGATTATTCTATATTTTGAATCGAAAATATGAACTTGTTTCAACCTTTCATGCGCTGACAAGACTTTCAAGTCCTGTAAGCAAAAACGGATATTAAATTATTTTAAACAAAACATTATTTTTGTACAGAAATTACATGTTACTTTATTTTAAAAAACCGCAATAATAAAACTAGTATTTAATTTGTGTACCAAAAAAAAAAAAAAAATAACAGTCATTAATACGAAGTTCGTTTGATAAGTATGGTTAAAGCAAGTTAAACAGTTTTTTTTTTGGAAAAAAATCAAGTTTTTTTCTCCATATAGTCTCCATTGAGGGCTAAACACTTGGTCCAACTAGTCTGCAAAATATGCATTGACAGCGGCGATGACATCCTCATTCGACCATAATTCTTCCCACCGAGCCAAATTCACAAGTTTGGGAGGAGGAAGAAGTCGTACGCAGACAACTCCGGAATACAGGCTAGATGAGGAATCAATTCAAAGCCTAATTCGTGCAATTTTGCCATTGCGACGGTCGATTTATGGGATAGCTCTTTGTCCTGGTGAAAGAGCACTTTTTTGTGCACCAAACTTGGGCAGTTTTGTTTTAGATCTTCTTTCAAACGGTCCAATATTGTTGACTCTTGTTATCTTTTTTCCCTTCATTAAGTAGTCGATCAGGAAGATGCTATCAGAATCCCAAAAAACAGTGGCCAAAACAGTCTTCGTCTTCTTCAGCGCACTTTCACCAGCTATTGTCCACTGCTTTGACTGGTGTTTCTACTCAAGTGTATAGTGATGGATCCATTTTTCATCCACAGTGACGAATCGACGCAAAAATGCTTGATCGTTTTTTCTATTTTTGCGGTAACTGCTACAATGCTCGCTTCAAAAATCTGTAGAACTTGAACAACGTATCGGTTCTTGTTGAAATATTGCTATATATTCTAGTTTGAAAAGTGACACTTAATAGCCGTGACGTTACCAGATGAATGGCGGCGTGGTCTCATAGAAATTTACCAAACTTATCAAACGACCCGCGTATATCTCTAAAACATAACAAATATCTAAAACGCTAATTCCGTTTCAATACAATACTGAACTATTATTTCATCCGAAACGAATTGTTTACTATTCAGTTAATTAACGAAAAAAAAAAGTAATTGAAACATACATAACAATATTTATACACTTCTCTCAATTCGTTATTGTTTTTTGTACATTTTTTCGCTATAACATAAAGTTCATAAAAAAAAATCACGATAATAAATTGTGTGATGAATGATTGTCGTGCGTGTAACCACACGTATGCTGCACTGCGTTGTTGTGCCATTTTTTGTGTGTACTTTTTTTCATTTACAGGAATATATAACAACAGCACATTTAATATGTGCCCCAACTTGTTTATTCTTTATCGAGTTTTAATGAAGCTTTATTTTACATACGGTATGCAGTAATTAAAATTACACACCCAGTCCATATGGATTCATATACTTTTATTGATATTTCTTTTTTAAACTCATCGTTAAGATATATTTTATTCAACAGATATATTTAGAAAGCCTTTTTAAAATTCATAAGTATCTATTGGTGTTGTAAAATTTTAATATAAAATCATATCGGATCACTTTATTAAATATTTAATTGAGTATATTTATAAAATCTATCATATTAAATCTCATTAAATGTCTAAACAATCGATTTTTAAAAACACATGGCTTATCTTGATTATAACTGCAGATATTCTACACAGTTTTTTATAACATCATTCATTGTATCTGTATCAATATATCGTTTCAAGCTACTACATGTTCAATAATATAAAAATAACTATAACTATAATTATTTGAAGTACGCAGTGCAAATAAACTGAATATCTACCGCACTACGAATATCCGGATCTTTAATCTGAATCATCGAATTTTCACGTATTCTAAATTTAAATTTATTTACGATTCCATGTGCAAATCTGTTTGTACTTACAACCAAAGAATCGCTTTTATATTATTGTATTAAAATAAACATTGTTTTTAACGTGATTTCATCAAATACGCTAAGGCTAGCTTTTGTTGTGGTTATTGAAAAAATATATACTTTATGTACGTATATTCTTGTATGTAGTAGAGTATAATACCTTCTGTAATTAATATTAGATAGATAACATAAAAGAAGGTTTAGCACCAAACGAATGGTATTTTTATTTATTTAAAAGTATGTGCAGGGGTTTCGTTTATTATGTAAAAGGGATATAGTGATCGATTGTTTGTATCGAACCGAATGGAATTTTTTTTATTTGCCATTTTATAGACCACTCTCAAAAAACAAACAAAACACAATTTGTATTCGAATACCTAAAATTTAGATTGTCAACCTTCAGTGAAATGTTGATTAATTTACGTTTTTTCTGAAAAAAATAACACCTTTTGAAGTCAGAAATTCAATCAATAATATTAATTAAATTTTCCATTGTGAATGTATGTTTATTTACACGTTCAGTTTGAAAAATATG
The DNA here is from genome assembly GCA_034766995.1 of Acanthacorydalis orientalis. Classification (NCBI taxonomy): domain Eukaryota; kingdom Metazoa; phylum Arthropoda; class Insecta; order Megaloptera; family Corydalidae; genus Acanthacorydalis; species Acanthacorydalis orientalis. The sequence goes on along the minus strand of CM068322.1, from coordinate 26,709,557 downwards.
TCCGAATATTCTATTATTCTCTTGTAATATAATTGTAATGTGATGTTTGTAATTTCGATTTACAACTGATAGATATTTGTATCTATTTGTTATTAAATTGTAAACATTTTTGAGATGTATGTTTATATAGAATGAATACAATTTATTTACTTGATTTTTGGTTATAAAATTCTTTTTTCAAATAAATATTTAAATACATTTCGTATAAAAAAACGATCATCAGTTATCAAATACTTTGTTGAAACCTAATAACTAAGGGATGTCTTAATTTCATTTCCATTAATATTAAATTCTTTTAAGATCATTTGTATTGTTCGATTAATCTGCATTGTTTTTGTACTGTTTTCTTACTATTTGTATTGTATTTCATTACACTGCACATTACTCACTATTAGATTCGATTGATATATTAATTATTTAGAGTTTAAAGGCGCGTCAACGTCTAAGGTCATTAGCACCTGAACACAAATACAAAATAGAAAAACACATCCCGTTTGTACACTTGCATTCAAATCACACCTTAATTCGAACACAAAAGATCTGAGTGCCAAATTCTATAACGCAATTATTTAAAATATATACATGTGAAAGGAACTGATTTGGTAAAAAACCTAATCTTGATTAAAAAATGTATAAATAGAATAAAATAGATGAAACTGTTAAAAACAATAATATGTTTAACAAGTTGAATGCTGTAGGGGTCACCGATGATCGGTGATGTCAAGATTATTAAAAACACATAATTCAAGTAAATGCCAACAGTTCTAAAATTTTCAATATTATTATCGTTATTACACTAGTGTAAAAAAAGACTATTGCATACCATAAAGCATCGAAGTGTCATTGAAAAAAAAACACACCAGCACCGCGGAAGTTACCGATGGCCCCCACTAAGTAAATGCATAAAACATGATAATACAGTTCAACTTAACTGTTGTATATTATATTATAGTTGTTGTATATTATATATGCATCACACAACAAAAAATTCGTTGACGCCTTAGGCAAGTCATATAAAATTAGTCCGGCATTCAATGTGTTAAAATACTGTGAAATAATAATAGGATCGACAGCATTTTTGGAAAAAACGCATTAAAATAAGCCAGAAAGCTGAGCATGTACAAATATAAAACATTTTAATTCATCAAGACCGGAACACACTAAATCATCAAAAAAGTCTGGTCTCCTTTGTGAAAGTCCTAATGCGATTGGTGGTTCCATAATCGTCCCCTAGGATTGTGGATAAATGCTTTGACAAACTCAGGCGATTTCTAACTTCCACATAACGAACATATTCCATATGCACCATCTTCAAGTATTTTTTTGATAATTATCTAATTCCATATGCACCATTATTTAATTCCATATGCAAAATTCCATATGAACCATCATTAAATATTTTTTTGATAATTATTTAATTCCATATGCACCATTATTTAATTCCATATGCAAACATTCCATATGCATCATCTTCAAGTATTTTTTTGATAATTACTTAATTCCAAATGCAAAAATTCCATATAAACCATCATTAAATATTTTTTTGATAATTATTTAATTACATATATGCACTATTATTTAATTCTATATGCAAAAATTCCATATGCACGATCTTCAAGTATTTTTTTGATAATTATTTATCTGAAAATCTACTTGAAGATGTCAAACGTGCTGAAACTAGTAGTGGAGAACAGAGATTCAAGTAATCTAAAACAATTGTATACCACAAAGATAGTACAAGTAGTTGTATTAAAAGAATATGTGTTTATGTACTTTGATAGTTCACATTTTTATTCAAATTTATAATAAACACAAGAACATAAAATCGAAATTACCAAGAACACATGAAAGCATTAATAAGATACAACTGACAAGTTCACGGAGTCAACGATACCTAATTAAACCTATCTTTATGTACAGATTTATATTCAAATGCCACATGTAAAAACAAATATAATTTGTATTAAGCATAGGATGTCTAGCTGAGTGTTAAATAAACATGTACGCTTTTACATTGCAAATCTTGATATTTGGTATTTATTTACATATATAAATATAGCAAACATTTAAGATATATATACATATATATATATATATATATATATATATATATATATATATATATATATATATATATATATATATATATATACATATATTTATATATATATATAATAAAAACATAACTGGGTTAAATACATATATTATTAGCATAATGCAGTCATATAATGTCTGAACAGTGAAAAGTGCTGACTGTGACTCATATGTTTTATAATGAGATATGATGTCTTGCGAGCATGTATATTAATAAATAACGACGAAAGCTAACGTTTAATCGTATTTGAAAAAAAATATTGGCAGTCGTTTACAAAAACGGCATGATTACATTTGCTCGTTGATTTATTATTTAACGGATCGAAGGAAATGGTTTTTGTAATTCATTAGTGTAATTAAATACAATTATTTTGTACGATTATGCGAAAAATTATTACTTTCTAGTACAAATATGACTGTAAATGACACAGCAGAATGAAAATTATAATTCGTTTGTAATGCAAAAATGTACGTATACATAAATATGCCATTTTAATCCAGGAAAGTTTTCGGAATAAATATAATTATGGTATAAATGACTGCGTTTGAATAAAGCGGTACGTACAGGAAAATATAATGATTTTTTTGGTACACTTTTACGCAGTTGACTTTAATATTTTTTATTTTGTTTTGCAAGGATTGAAAATGATAAATTTGATTATAAAAATGTAGTGTTTTATGTTATATCACATCTGTTATTTTTTTATGAAATTAAATGTATATTAAACATTTATCTTGACATTTCTAAAAAAATATTTTTTCTTAAACAGATTTCAGTTTTTCCATTATGGACTTGAATATTGATATTATTGATCATAATTCTTTCTTTCCCATATTTTCTTTGTAGCTACACTAAAACGAAATAAATCTTGGTGCGTTTTAGAGACGTCAATGTTTACAATGGGATAAAAAACACATGACTTATCAGAGACGCCTTTGTATGTCAAAGGGTTAAGAATACTTCTTTATATTATTATTAATTGAAAACTAATAACAATAATTTTACTCATTCGCTATAAATGTGAATATTCTTAATGAAATATATATTTTCAAATAATTTAATTTCTACTGTAGTATCATTTTTTGATGTTTTAGAATTTTATATATAGACATTTTTATGGTTTTACATATAAGAAATATTTATTTAGAATGTGAATAATTTGCATTTGAAATTATTTGAAATACTTGGGATGAAAATAATTTAAAATCAAGGCATATTGAAATTTACACACATTTATTTATATATATATATATATATATGTGTGTGTGTGTGTGTGTGTGTATGCGTGGGTGTGTACAAATATGTATGTGTAATACAAATAGAATCTATTATTACACCTATATATTCTCTACAAATTACTGAGATCGTGCAAAATTGATGCAAATATAAAACGTATCTCATTATTTCTATTTGACAGACTTTCTCATACACAGTACAACGAGTCGGAAATATATGAACGTTTAGTGGAGGGAATACAGTTATCATTGAAATAAACAATACAATTAGAAATTATTTACGTAGTCATGCAATTATCAAAATGGTAATTGACTGAACAGGCATACTGAAATATTATCCTACAAAAACAACTCGTTAATTTGAAAAGTTTTCGTTGTGTAACACGAGCTAAGAGTAAAAACGAGTAGGTAAATGTAATTTTCATTAAAGTAATTTAATATTTTTATTATTTTCAGAGATCATCTAATTTATCATTCTTGTTGCAGGGTCTCTTTAATTTTTTATCTTAGAACCGTTGATTTTAAATAATATATATATATATATATATATGCATGTATATATGTATGCATGTATGTATGTATGTATGTATGTGAATGTAAAATGATCCTTTATGTTTTATATTTGAGCAGAAAATAATGAGATATTAATAAATTAGTATTTATTTCGATGTAAATTTTCATTGACCACTAAATATTCACTGGCCAGCGAATAATTATCAAAAATAAACAGTAGTTTACAAATATTAAATTGAATTCTATTGTTAAACTGGTATCTGTTATTCATATATATTACAAAATATTTATTATGACAGCTATTTGTTATATTTAAATTGAACATAAAACAGAATGTTAAAAGTTCTATACTTTTATGCGGCATAATTATGTTTAAAATCATTTCGTTTCATTCACTTTTTTTACTAAATACATCACTAATAAAATATTATATTTATATATATATATATATATATATATATATATATGCATGTATATATATATATATATATATATATATGCATGTATATATTACAATTTATTACAGAAAGTTGTTTTTATTAATTAGTGTAATTATTTTAAAGAAAAACATATTTTTATCAGTTAATTGTTTTTATTTGTAATTTAATACCTAATGAAATCAGAAAAATTAGCATAATTGAGAAAAAATATGTTTTCAAATATCTCTTTTAAGTTGAATTTTTTTCTGTGGTTTTTATTTGAAAAAAGAATTTCTTTACACACTACACTTTTGATTCTATAACAAAATTCATTTTGATAAGCGAATATTTTTCATTCTACAAGTCAAAAAAATATTTTTCTTGTCAAAAATATTCAGTAGTTCATTATTGATCATTTTTTATTATTTATGTGTATGTAAATGATGATACCATCAGTTCATAGCAGCCTGTTATAAAAAAATCGAATTTTGATTAGCTAAAATTAGTTTTATTATTATACATCTTGGTATTTTGAAATCTTTCCGGTAATATGGCGCTTAATTGGTGCGCGTAATTTGGCGCTTTACTAATATTACTGCTTAATCCCTATTAGAGATACAAACTTGAAAGTAGTAATTAGATTAACCATGCTGTCAGCTTTAAAAAGTCTATACACTTCACTAGCTAAGACCCGCCATTAAAGAAATAGATTTCCCGAAATTCACCCATATCAACCTTAACTATATGAACGAAACAAGTAAATATGTGAATTTCACAGAATCAAATAACCATTAACCATTTTTGATCAAAACTTGTATGTGATTTGTGGAGTGAAAACGAATTCAATCATGAAAAAATTTTACAATTTAAATTACTAAAATTGAATTTTATAACAAACACTTGATAAAAAATGATTTTTTTCTAAAAATACTAGATAAAAATTAAAACTAAAAAAGACTTAATCAGTATCTTTTTTTTAGTTTTATGTCACATGTGTATCGAACCATAAATAAACTGTTTAAAAACATTCTCTTAGAATTTCCTTTACGAGCTGTAAAAATTATCTGTGAAGTTTTTTACTTCTTCTTAAAAATAAATTCAATAATTTAATTTATGTTTATGGAAGCTTGGAGTATCAACTTTTAACTTAAAAAAAGTCATAAAACAGAACGTCGGTTTTATATCTGAAAAAAAATACGAATACACGTGAAATACAATTTTCAGCACGTATTTAATCCCAGCAGATGTATATTTTTTTGATAAATGTAGAACGAAATAGTACTTTTGTCTCTTTAAATATTTATAACATTTTTTTTCAAAATAATCATCTTATATATATTGAAAGAAAATAAAATATACATGATCTAAATTTCTGACTCATATTAAAAACATTTTCTTCTCAAATTGGGTCAGTGAGACACGTTAATGACATCGGTTGTTAATAATTAAATCATAATTAGAAAGTGCTAACAAGGGGATATTTCCACCTAATAACAACAGCAAGAAAGTGATGGAGGGTAGAAAGGTGAAAATTAAAGGTCCGGAAGTGGAAACAGGTTCATCTAAAATCATAAGAGCCTCTAAATACCGGACCGAGTTTGTTGTTTAATTAATTGCATTCTATATCTGTCTCTCTTGTTTACATTGTATTTGAATTAAATTCCAATTTAGTGACTGCAGGGATCAATGTATTAGGTGTAAATTTAATTCGGTGCCTTTTAATTGAATCAGTCATCATTACGTCTTAAGTTAAAACATTTTCTCGTTGTTCTATGATTTTGAAGTACCAACCTTAACATTTAAATTACTATATATCTTGGATTAAAAAATTCAACCTTGATTTTAAGTCAAATCTATTAAAATGTTTACAAATTATTTTTTTAGTAGCCCTAGAAACTATAAATTCTTTTTTTTTTGATAAAAATAAGTAATTATTGATTGTTGTTCATATTAACTTTAATTAAACACCATCATCATCACAGCGCTATAATATAGAAAAAAAATAATATTTTTATTTCAAAACGTGTATTTCTTTGTAATAAATTATTTAATCGTAAACATATTTTAACCCTTTGCAATCGACATGCCCCCCCATATGAGGGCATGGCATGTTCCTCCACAACTCGACTTGTCTCTGTACAGGAACTTTGAAATATTCTGTTGGTATATTCTCCTATATTATACTGAAATGAGTAGCTTTATTACATTACATGCAAACTGAAAAATAATCATTTTTTCCAGACAAAAAAAAACATCCAAATTTATTAAATTAGAAATAAAATATTTTCCTTTTAATGTAACTTTCGTAGGACCAATATTCTATTATTTATTGCAGCAAGCAAATTTTTATATTTAAATTTCAAATCATACCTCCTGGAAACACTAAAGATTGTGTTGTGTGCACAAATATAAAAATTCAAAAAGGTCGAAAAAAAATTATTGACACTTGTGTAGATAATTCGAATGTGCATATAGGTGATTATTTTCAAAAATTTCACAAAAAATATAATGATTAAAATCATTTAATTGTTACAATCTTTATATAACACTATGTAAATTGTATCAATTCACAATATATAATTAAATTTTATCGAAATCATATTTATTTGAATTTGTTATTATATCTTGATTGTTTCTTCAAGTTGCTGGTATATCAAGTCAAGTATATTTCGAGTACAAATGGTTAAAATTTTATTGAAATATATACTTTGAGTAAGGAAATATGTTGTAGAAAATTTAAAATTAAAAAAATAATATATTATTTTCCTAATTTACATTTTAAAAGATGTTACATTATCTTTAATATCTAATACTTTTTTATAAAATGTATTGTCAATGTTATTCTTATACGTGACTGAAATAGAAATACAAAGTAATTATTATTTCTAACCTTTTAAATATTTTTCAATTTTTCGAATAGAAACTTAACCGTTAAGAAAACTGTACTAAATCTATCGATAAACATTTAATATATATTTGAATCAGATAGCAACACTCGACTGAACATTTATAAATAAAACATGTTTCATGCAGAAAGACATTGAAAACACTGTTGAACATTGTACACTGAACATTATTATATACGACATTTTACCGATCTGTGCAATTACATAGCGTACGATGTTATGTAGGATCGGATAGTAGACAAGAAGAGTGACAGTATAAAGCCACCAGTGAAAACTTTTGGTTGTGATGTTCGTTTCGAACAACGGAAACCAATCACACAGTTCCCAATTGACACTCGAGTGTTTTACTATACGTGACAACTACCTTCGTCCGACAAATAAATATTAATTGATTTTCTTTACTGCCATTGTTACGTTGTTCTTTTTCCACTTTTTCTACTTTATTAGCCAAATGAGAAAACCGGCGTCTCTATGGAATGATACTTTCCGTGTGTGTGTATTGTAAATTTAATTCAATATGTTACAAACACAGTTCATGATTTTTTTTTAGAAATAACACTCTTTTCCGTGATTAATCACTCATTTATTATTTAGTAGTGTACTTTTTCTAAATTAAATACAATTACTAATCAAATATTTATATTATTTAAGTCTCGATATAAATACAAAAAAATATACATTTCCCTCTCTCTCTCTCTCTCTTTATATATATATATATATATATATATATATATATATATATATATATATATATATATATATATATGGAGAGAAAGAGAAAATGTATTTATAGAAATACAATTTTCTCTAGATATAACACTTAAAACTACTGCTTGTTATTTGCTAAACGAATTTCCGTTGAAAGAGATATGCAAATGTTGTTTTAAAATTTATTCGAAAGATAAAACCTTTAGTTTTATCCAATTTAGATCGATCGGCATCCGATTCTTTTCTTTCCCGTGGAACAATAATACGTGATTTGACAAAGCAGTTGACATACTTGTTAGTTTTCCTCATCTCATTTTTATGTTGGTGACATGCTATTATCGAACAAAGGGAATATCAAACCGTGATCGTTCGATTGAGATTCATTTTTTTTTTCTTTAAGAAAACGTCTTCATGCCAAACACTATTCCGGATGAAAGTCCACGATTAGCACGAGTCATTATCATCCGTGTTTTGTATAAATGTTAAAGATAAGCTTGAATGTTCGAATACAGTCTTGTTCTGTAAACAGGATACAATGTTTGTATTCGATTATATGTAAATGTTAAATTCTCTAATTAATATGGACGTATTATTATATTTTCTGATTAATAAATTTCGCTAACTTGTTACATCTAGTTTCATTTTGATTGACGGTAGAAGTTTATGTTAATTTCAGTTAATACACATCTCTTTTAAATTATATAGCTTGTTAAAACTTCACAACAATACATGTTTTGTTTGTTTCATGTTATATCGAAAAATTGCCAAGAAAATCTTTATCTTATTTTCTTTTTACAATCATAATTATGACTACATACATCAATCGACAATAGGATCTTTTGTTTTAGATCATTATATTATTTTATTATTTAGAAAATGTACTTTGTAATTAAAAAAATACAACTGTGTTAATGTTTTCAGTTATTTAATAAGATATAAAAATTATATAACATGACTTACATAGACCCTAATAGATCTTTTTCATAAATTAATTTATATACATATATATATATATATATATATATATATATATATATATGTGTGTATATATATATATATATATATATATATATATATATATATATATATATATATATATATATATATATATAAATTAACTTAATAATAACATTTTCACTTAAATTATTTCAAGTGACCAATTTAATTTTTTCTAAAAAATAGTTACATTTTTTGATTAAAAATGATTTTTACATTTTTTTTCACAATTATAGCAATAGAACAATATTTTGTAATTAATAATTCAAACATTAATACCTCAGTTTATGCAAGCTTCCACTAATGAAAAACTTTTATCTTAACCACTAAACAGATTTAATAATTAAATTAAATTTAAAAAATTATAAAACAGAAGTGAAATACTAAGTTAAATTCAGTCACTGAGAAAAAAATAGATAATTAATAGATTTTAAAATAAATAATTGATAATAGATAATATAACAAATAACAGATTCTAAAAAATAGATAGATTTTTTATTAAAAATAATTTTTACAGATTTTTTCATATTTTATAATAATATGACAATATTTTTGTGATTAATAAGTCAATAACTAATACGTCAATTTATCCAAGATTCCACTAATAAGAATTTTTTATCTTAACCACTGAATAGATTTATAATTAAATTAAATTTAAAAAATTATAAAACAGAAGTGAAATATTTAATAATATATATATATATATATATATATATATATATATATATATATATATATATATATATATATGTGTGTATGTGTGTGTGTGTATACATGTATATATATATATATATATATGTATGTATATATATGTATATATATGGGGTGATTTAACATACGCTTCTCCACGAAAGTATTAAAAAAAACGTAAAAATTAAAAAAAAACAAGTTATCCCCCGGTTAGTATTTTAATTCAATTGTATTTTAGTTTTAAATTGAATTAAAACACTAAATAAAAAATAACATGACTTTTCTTAACCCCTCGACCCCGTTTAATATTTCCATATAGAAACCTAAATTGAATCACTCCTATATAAAAAGAGAGAGAGACGAAGAGTGATACGAAAGGAGATATTATTGAAGAAGACATTATTAATTTGTTCGTACAACAATATTATGAATGAGCATCATTTCACCTGTCCATCGTTATAAACTAACTTTGATATAAAACTGGTCATTTCTGTTAAAATACACGATTTCTTTCAGACTTGTATATTGTGTTTAGCTTTTAAGATATAAATAATTTTTATGATCCATTTAGTCAAGTCAAATAATTACACCGATGAATTACATATCGTCGATATATATTAGTGCGTGTTTAGTTTATTAGTCATGCGGAATCATCATGTTTACTTGCCTGAGTTCCGCGTTTAATTATTTAGTTAACATTTAATGATCGTCACGAAATCCTGTCGGTGTATTACAAACGCTAAAACATTATGTTATTTTGTAGAAAAATAGTTACATTTATGTGATTTTTAAGAAAATGTCGATTTTAAATACGATGTTGCATTGAGATCTGCTGTGTTTTTTTTGAGCATTTATTTCAATAACAAAATGTATGAATACATTAATCAAAGAATTTGTCCTCGGAAGCTTTGACTTTTTATCACTTTTCTGTCAGAAGTTGAATATTGCGACGCAAGAATTGTCTGTCTTTTGAACCAATCTATTCGGCAACCCAATTATTGACTTCTCCGTAGGTATGGAAATGTATATCTTTCGAAACATCGATCGAAACAGATGGTAATCGCTTGGGACCAGGTCTGGAGAACCTCCCATTCGAGCTACATCAGTGTTTGTTTCACGGCTATAACAACATGGGGCCGAGTGTTGTCATGGAGAAGAATCACTTTTCGCCGACTTAATGCAATTGATGGTCGTTTTTGCATCAAATTATCATTCAAACGCTCCAATTATTGTCGATAACGTTCGGTGATGATTATTTTCTTCGGTTTCAACAGCTCATAATACACCGCATCCCCCATATCCCGTCAAATAGAGAGCATTGCTTTGTGAGTGTGTATGTTTCGTTTTGGTGTCGACGTTGATGGTTGGCCAAGTTCAACCTATGATTTCTTGCGTTTCGGGTTATCGAAATAGATCCATTTGTCATCGCTAATCACGATACTTCACAAGAAACTCTTTTTTTTATGCCTTTCAGGCAAAGAAATCGAGATGTTTAAACGATTAGCAATGGTATTTTCGGTCAATTCATGTGGCAGCCATCTTCTGTCTTTCTGGTTCTTTCCCATGGCTTTTAAATGACGTGAAATGGTTGTTGGTTTATCGAATTCGAGCTATTGAGTCAATTCTTTGTGTGTTTGAATAGGATTTTCTTCCAACAGAGCTTACAGTTGTTCATCTACGAACTTTTTCGATTGATCTGACCATTGTTTGTCGTGAACGTCACAATCGCCACTTTTGAATCGTCAAAACCAATCTCTACATTCTGTTTACGATAAAGTAGATTCACCATAAATTTTCGGAAGCAATCAATGAGCTTCAGCTGCACTTTTTTCAAATCAAAGTAGTGTAGAAGCACATCGGGGAAACAACTTATCGCGTTCCATTTTAATTCGGTTATAAAAAAGGACTTGTGTAAACAAAGGAATACATATTGACATTGCCTTGTATTAAAATTGTAAACAGAATCGTTTTGTAAAAAAAATACCTCAGACACTTTACGTAATAATCATTTTTTAATGATATCCTTAATAAAAGTTACCTCGAACTATTTACTACGGGCCAACCTATTAAAAAAAATAATTTTCTAAAAATACAACCAAAATAAATCTATAAATAACGTATCCGCCGAGGTGTTTTCTCGCTAATCTATAGTAATTAATTTAAAGCTTTTTTTTCTCTTGTGAATTTGTTCGACGTGACGTGGAACACGATTAAAGTTGGAGGTAATTTAGAAACTATTTTGTCTTGAACATAATGTTCACCAAAAATAACATTAAGCTATCGAGCTAGATGACCTCGAGAAATGTTACTTTCGCACGTACATCAAAGATACTCTCTTAGTTCGAACCCCGTTTCGGACAACGTAATTTGATTTGACGTCTCTTTGAAGTCCAGTCGATAATTGCTATACGAAACTACTTTTTAAGGATTTTTTTATAATAATTATCTCGGATGAAACGTATGAGACTGTACGAAAGAATTCAATATACTTGGTAATGTCAACATACTTCAAAATATATCTAATAAATTAAATTATCCTAACAGATAAACGATTACAATATAAATCATCTGATTGATATGTTATATCATCTTGGATTAAGAACTCGATTATTTTAAACCCTCGATAAGTTTTAATTTTGTAAACCTTCAGAAATAACTTAAATAAAGAAAAACATGAAATAGAAATGACCTATATATTTTGAAAATATAACTCATAACCTTAAGTGTCACAAAGAACCTTAATAATCTCATAGAAAATACTGTTGAAAATTTGCCATGGACTATGATATCATCAGATTTATCTGTTTTAGAAAAATGCTTTGAATGTCAGAAAATATAATTTCGTTCATAGAAAATGATTTAAGTTTGTTCAGATATAATGCAAATAAACAAGAACATTTATTGGATTAATAAAAAGTTGGTAACTACTTTTTAATTACATGTAAGAAACTGAAAATACTTATTACGATTATTTTTAATATTGTTTTAAATGTGTACTTTCATGAAAGTTCTTCTTTTCATTACCATTTAAACTTTTATTTAATAATCTATTAAACAAACATTTCTATTCGTCTCTTGTCTCGTTTATTAGTTTTATATATAATTTAAAAATAAATAATTCCACTTAACATCAATAGTTAATATAGTGAATACTGACTTTTATAAAAGTATATAAAAAAATAATAGTTTTAAATGAAAGATTGTACATTTTTATCACAGTAACTACAGTAAATATTTTTATTTATTAGGCGTGAGGGCCAGGGTGAGGGTTGTAATTCTTTGACTATAAATTGAATCAATCATAACCCTGTTTTAAATTAAAATATTTTCCTATCGTTTTAGTATTTTGAAATTCCAAACTTAACCCTTCAAAACACTATATATCTTAGCCAAGCAGTAGACATATAACCTCACAAAACAGTAGTGAACACAACAATATCCGAAAAGAAGTATATTAGGCATCGCAAACTTTTTGCATTTCAGTTAAAGAAAATTCTGCCACAGGAATGATTTGTTCAGCCTTTTAAGAAAGTATTCTGACACATAAAACATGCAAAAAATGTTAAAACAGTGAAAGAGATCCTAAAATCTATTAAGATTTCATCGACCCAAACCCGCCATCTTTTTTCGACAAGTGATTATTCAGTTACCCGACAGATGGAGCAAAATTAAAGAAATTAATTGAAGATATTTTGATAATTGAAAAGTATTCCATTGTTCCAAACAAAACGTTCATTTTCTATAAGAAAAGGCACCGAATTAATTTGTACACCTAGTACTATATTGAATAACAATCATTTACTCATTTACAAAAAAAATATTAATTATTTCATTTGATATACATTGAAAAACCTTACATTATCATCTTTTTTATCTGTGTTTACAAAAAAATTCTCAATTAAGCTGGGATATTTAATATTTTTCATCTAAAAGTCTTTATATTTTTATGAATATGGTATTGATGTGTTTTATTTTTATGAAACAGTAAATTAAATAAATTATAATGGACATGTAAATTTGACATGTGTAATTAAACTGTTTTTATAATTAAAACTCAATTTATAGTTTTTAAAGTACTCATAATTTATTATAATTTAATATGAAATTCGTTTCATTTAATGTTAGTTTCACATGCTAGTTTTTTTTAAAAAATAAATGGTACGTTTTAATTATTAAATTGTAAAGTATTTTAATGAAAATAAATTAATATGTTATCATTTCATTATTAGAAACAGAATACATAAATATTTTAGTTTATCAAAGGTAATAATTACAAATAAATGTTAGTTTAATAAGTATTTGCAGTTGATAACTATCTTACGTACACATAAACGTGCAATTTGTAGTAACATATGAGGCATGTAGTCAAATATACTACTATCTAGTATAGAAGCAACTACAAACAATATAACAGTTACAAACAAGTAACTGCTTAAAATTTGAATAGTATCTACATCGGGAAACTCAGTATAATAGTTTATAAATTCCATCAAAAATTAGTTTATAGTTTAAAACACAAAATCGCAGTTTGAATTAATGTACATATAAAAGTATTAATTTTAATATTTTCTATTATAAAGACATGTAAATAAGATATACTTTAAAAGCCTATTTTTAGGAAAGTTTTACATAAATAAATTAAGCTTTTAATTCACTTAAAGATATTTGTAAGTTATTAAAAATAATATAATACGAAGTGGATAATAAATAGGTTGTCTCAATTTTTATTTAATTTTATACTTCATTAATTTGTAATACAATTTCATCCGCTTTTTATTTAATTTTTAAATTTTCAATTAAAACTTTTTAAAGATAATGTAATTAAAAAAATAAACTCGAAAGTGTCAACTGTTAATTGTCACATTGAATTTTAAATTCATATATTTATGATATTAAAGTACAATAGATAAATTCATATCAAATTTTAATATATTTATCAAAAATAAAATGTTCGTCTATTAAATATTTATAATTTGATAAGTTGATTTTTCAATCAGTTGAAGAGAATTATTCTATTATTAAATAACTCCACATTGAATACTTTTTAATAATCGACTTAAATAGATAAATTAAAATTTTATTTTATCTTGTTTCGATAAGTCATTAACAATTTTGAACTTTTAATACCCTTGGAAATCAATACTTTTTCATCCCATAAACATGAAAAACTTTTTTGATCAAAAATGTACAATAAATAATTATTGATCGTTCTAACTGTTATTTATAAGCATTTTTAATGGTGATGCCTTCATTCTCAAAGTACATAAAAATCTTAAGATTTTTCTGTACCTTGGCTAATGAAAAGAATCTCTGAAAAACGATTCTGATCGAATTTATTAAATAATGACGATAATCAAATAACCCTTATTTAGAAAAACTGCAAAAATTTAAAACTCTTTTTTAGATTTGAAAAATATCCAAAATTGTTTGATCTTCAGTTTGAGTTTCGTCGATTATTTTATATAAAAATATTTCTTAACTGGCAGTTTTCTGAATGGAAGCTTGTAATAGATATTTCATAAGATTTTTATAAATTAACATTCTATAATTTATATCAGTATTTAAAATGAACGAAAATTATTTTTATTTTACGTAAATATCTGTTAAAATAAACATATTCATTTTATAGCTAATGAAAAAATACATGTCCAAAAAAAACCTTTTACAGAGATCAAAAACTCTTTAAATATAGATTTGTATTCGTAGCACGCAAATGCTCAGTCATGCTCATTGAATTTGTTTTGATATTCTGTCAAGTATTCAATAATTCTAATAATATTTTTAATAATATATATATATATATATATATATATATATATATATATATATATGTATGTATGTATTATATAATCATCTAGTGTAAAATCTTTACAAATTCTTAAATGAATTAAAATTTAATAAGAGTATCTTTTAATAATAAAATTCTCCTAGTAAATGAAAATAAAAGAATTCTTTTCTGTAATAGTACCCTAAATTATATCGAATTAAAGAAATGTGAAGACTTTAAAAAGCATATTGATTTTCAAACAGATTTCTTTGAATCTTAGAAACACTTTGTGGCGACAGTCAATCAGTATTCATGAGCATGCTCGCAATTTGATTAAAGCGGTACTGCAAGCAATCATGTGAATGTACTGATTAACTACAATCCTTTGACACTTTATTCCTATTAAAACTGGTCGACGTTTCTTGTTCTAAATAGCAAAACAGTTTAAAATAACTGGAACATACACACAGAATATCCTTTTTATTTTTATTCCAATAGAAGATATATATATATATATATATATATATATATATATATATATATATATATGTATATATATAATTTAAATGATTTCATTTATAAACAGTTTAGTTTTATGTTTTAATGAAAAATTAAATTTTGTACGAATAAAATTATCAAGTCAATATAAACTTAAAAGAAAATTCGTAACTCTAAAGTGGATTTTGAATATAAAAAGGCTTTTTTATTAATCGATGGAATATTATCAATCTCTCTGGTTGTTTGAAGGAGATGGTTTTACGAATGAAATGAACGCGAGCAATAAAATATCTTAAACTTAATAAGTTTAATTAGATTGTACTTATACATATATATATATATATATATATATATATATATATATATATATATATATAAATGGGAATATACGTATATATTTATAAATATTTCTTCTTAAAGTAAACAGAACAAAAAATATAGAAAACAGTATGTAAGTTTTTTTTGTTTGTTGATAACACCACAAATACAGACAAAGTTTTTATTAGAATTTATAGCATTTGGTCGTAAGATGGAAGAAAGCTCCAAGTGTTATAAAGTTCAGAATAAAATAAACAAATAATGCGAGAAAAATAATAAAAGAACTTGGCGATACTGTAAAGAATTTATAAGAATTTTGAAGACACATTATCAGATAATACATTGTATATATATATATATATATATATATATATATATATATATATATATATATATAATGTTTTTTCATGATTTGTTGAGGTTTGTGTCGTCTCTGGAAATGTTTTATCATTTTGTAATTGTAATCTGTATGAAAAATGTATGTTATTCATAATTTATTTTATTTGATATTTTTCAATTCGTAATTCTATTTTAATTAGGTAGAAATAAATTATTGTTTATTCTCTTTTTATACTGAATTTAAGATTTTTATCAGTAATATTATTTCAGAAATGAAATATCTTAAAATTTTCTTCCGCGCCTATTAAATCACTAGTGTTTGTCATTGTAACTTATTTTAAATAATTTACTTTTACTAATTCTATTATATTGTTTTCCATATATAATAAAAAGTACAAAAAAATTGTAGCCTTTTTCATAAATCAATAGCTTTTTTATATTATAACCATGAACACTTTTCTGATCAAAATTGTTCAATAAATGATTATTTATCGTGTCTAACAGTTGTTTATGTGCATTTCGATGGTGATAACTTTACACGAAAGTACATAAAGATATTAAGAGTTTTCTGTACCTTGAAGTTTGTATATTTCGCCCCCTGCTCGCTACATTCGCCCACTTTTCAATTATAAGCCTGTACATGTAACCGAAGAAGCAATAAATATATTTTGTTATATATATATATATATATATATATATATATATATATATATGTATGTCTATAAAATCATTATTCCAGATAAATTGCAAGGTGTTGTTCTATATATGAGATAAACATATGTGGGTACCATAGAAAACCTGACGTCATAAATAAATAAGTAGACGTCATCGAATTTTTTGTAGATACATATTATCTTTATATATATATATATATATATATATATATATATATATATATATATATATGTATATATATATATATATTAATAAAAGGTATTAATAAAATATTCCCTATAATTAATTAATAGTGTAAATGTTATTTTTTTTAGAATATTTAATTAGTAAAATTTAAAGAACTAAGAAATAATTTTAAGAAATAAATCAGTTGAAAAAGGCATAAAACCAATTAGAAATATATACATTTATTAATAAAAATACAGTTTAAAGACTGGATAAACTCAAGAAAACATTTGAAAAAAATTCTGTTTAGATTATCATTCCTTTTATTATTTTTTACTGAAAGGCAACTACAAAAATGTATACATTCTTCTTCACAAATAAATTCTTTTTTCACTCCACGAATGACAAAATAGTTTCCAGATCAGAATTGTCGAATAAACCATTATTGATCATTTTCATTATTTCTTATCTGCATTTCAATAGCGATGACATCATCTTCAGAGCATCAATGTAGAGAAAAATCTAAGCCTTGTCATCCAATGACTGTATTCGTTCAAACTCTTTGTCCAAAATAAAACGAAACGGGAATCGTACAGTTTTTGTACGAAGAATATATTCAGTTAATATATTTTTTTTCTAATACGATAGAACTTTATAAAATCTATTATTTTTAGAAATGTTTTCTCTGATTAAAAGAGAAAAATTTTAAATGTTTAAATAATATTATATAATGTAAGTTATAAATTTATTTTATTTGTTTGTAATTTCCATGCAATAAAAAATAATACCGTCATTAATGCTACAAAATTTAAATATAACAGTAATCATATAGCTTTATCTAACTACAAATTAATTATTATTAATTTTTTTCAACTTTGCTTGATTTATTTCGGCCAGTCAATTAATTTTCATCCATAATTGCGTCATTCACTGATTAAAAAAATAGATAATGCTTTAATTTTGAGGATCAGTATATGATAACATGTAAACAAAATAACTAATATATATATATATATATATATATATATATATATATATATGTATATGTATATATATATATATATATATAATATATATATATATATATATAAATAATTAGGTTAACTATTTCCCATATGGTAATTTTTAATATACCTGTCGTAAAAATCTTTTCTTTATGATGCTGCAATTATCAAATGTTGAGCAACCATGTTAAAAATTGAATTATTCAAGCATGAATGCACGAATCGTGACAAAAATGAGAAATGTTAATCCTAACAGAATGGACTTGTTCGCAATTTGCAACAATTTTCTTTTCGTTCAAAATCACAAAAATGAAAACATGTTCACTGGACTTAACTACTAATTTATCAAGTGTTCCAAAATTTTTTATATTATTTAACAAACACACATGTTACTGATAAAATTGTATTTGTTTTTTTACTATATCTCACGTTATTTTATAGTTTTTGTAAAGATTAAAGGTACATGTTTATTCGTAGTCTTTTTCTATCTTTTACGTATAAACAATATGAGATATAGATGGATTCTATTGCATAATACTAACAGTAAGGACATGTAGTATTTCAATAAAATCAATTTTCTCTCAAGTTTTAAATCAATAAATCAGT
The DNA here is from genome assembly GCA_034766995.1 of Acanthacorydalis orientalis. Lineage (NCBI taxonomy): Eukaryota > Metazoa > Arthropoda > Insecta > Megaloptera > Corydalidae > Acanthacorydalis > Acanthacorydalis orientalis. The sequence continues at coordinate 26,690,623 of CM068322.1, read as the reverse complement.
GAATGACTTAAACTTAAAAAAAATCTTAATCTCTTCAATTAAAATAAAGTAACTTAAGAAAGTTGTAATAATTATATTATCTTCAATTAAAAAGCTATTTTTTTCAAATGTTTCATTTCATCTTTTCTTAATAGAATATATTTAAAATAATTTCAACCTCAATGATATTATTTATCAGTCTTTTGTAGTAAAGAGACACCCATTTTCTTGATGACAGATCTGTGTTGATGTTTGTATGATTTTCGTCAAGTACTCTTTGACAACCGAACTCTAAAATTTATGATTTACGATGCACAAAATTAACTTCATGTTTCGTAGATCGACAATAAAGCACTTGGCATGCAACATTGTCGAAGACCACCAAAGTATTTTTCCTTTATGACATATATAAAATTATACGATTTATTTTAAAGAATAAATTGATAGTAAAACAATGTTTTATAGTCAGTTCTAAAGAGTTACAGCTAAAGAAAAAAACTAATGGTTCATGTTTAAGAATGCTATTTAATTTAACGAACACTTTTAAAACTATTGTTTGTAAAAAAAATGTAGAGAAAATAAAATAGATCATGATTAATGCCGAGGTCTGTTGTTTCAGTGGTAAATTTATTCAGTAGATTTATAAAAGTGAGTAGTTACTCTTCATTCAATGTTATTCACTAGCTTTTTATATTTATTTTACACTTTTGCTCGTTCTAAATAATAAAAAGGATTATTGAATGCAAATTTTATTCCATTTTTCTTGATATCTATTATAACATTCTATTAACAAGATAAATGTCTTAAAATATGTCAGTATGGTCAAATGAATAAAACAATTTTCTGAAAATAAAAATACATTTTTATCAAATTCAATATTCAATAAAAATATTTACAGGAATTTTTAATTTTAGTTTAATTTTTATAGTAGTGTTCTTTGATATAACAATAATGAACAATAATATAATAGAGATTTTATTTTACTTTGTTCAAATGTACACTCAAACGTATGCGTGTGTGTGTGTATATTTATATATATATATATATATATATATATATATATATATATATATATATATATATATAGATAGATAGATGATTTCAATCTAGGTTTTCACATAATAATATTAAAAAATTCACAAAAATTAAAAAAATCATGCTATTTTTTATTTGGTATTTTTCTTTAATTTTATTGTAGTATTGAATTGAATTAAAATACTAAATAAAAATTAGCATGATTTTTTTAATTTTTGTGAATTTTTTTAATACTATTATGTGAAAACCTAGATTGAAATCATCTATATATATATATATATAGAGAGAGAGAGAGAGAGAGAGAGAGAGAGTGATTCAATTTAGGATTTCACATGAAAGTATTAAAAAATTACAAGCATCAGGTTATTTTTTATGTAATATTTTAGTTCAATTGTATTTTAGTTTAATCGTCTTTAAGTACTGAATTGAATTAAAATACAAAATAAATATAACATGATTTTTTTAACACTTTCATGTGGAAACCTAAATTGAATCACCTGTATATATATATATATATATATATATATATATATATATATAAACAAAATATGCATGTTTCTGGAAATAGAAAATAATTAATTTTCATTCTAATTAATAATAAAATTCAAATAAAATAAGAGATATATGTGTGTATATATGTGGGTGTGTGATACCAGAGAATATTCGTCATAAAATAAAATACCATAATAAAGTTAATACTTTCTATTTGAAACTTGTGCAATTTATTTGTGTTTGACGTCAAGTACTTAGAATGGAATCAATTAAATCGACAATCATTATATTTGTTACAATATGTTTGAAAATTTCTGTAATACTCTTTGTTACGTTTTCGAATAAATCTCTTTTTTCGTACAATATATAATCGTATTAAATATAATCCTATACAAAAATCAAAAATGATGATATCGCGTACAACGTTCGACTATTTGTTCGGTTTTATTTAATGAAAATGTTATCGAATCGTATTAAATTGTTTAAGAAGTAATTTCATGTTCTATTTTTTATGAATAATTTTGGTTTGACTTTAATTATCTCTTGTTAAATTTCCTATCAATTTATATATACTTATTTTGTTCAGTCTAGTAGAAATTTAAAAATAATTTAAATACTTTTTGTAAAAAAAAATAAAAATATTAAATACGAATTTTAATATTAATAGAAAATTAGAAGCGGAAATTAGGAAACTTTTATGTAGCCATTTTATACTATATAATAATATAAAATGGCTACAAGGATCTAAAATCGTCCACGTTTAGTAGATCAGAAGTTATAAATGAATAAATACTTCAAAAAAAAATTTTTCTGAATTCTAACCTTAAATTTCAATGAAAGTGTCATTTCAAAATGAAACTCTTAAAAGAAACTTACAAAGTATTTCGTGAAACCGAAATTACACCAGAAGAAAATTATAATGGCTGATTGGTGGTCTGCGATCGGTATAATCCACTACAATCTTTTGAATCCTAGCGAAACCATTACAGTTGAGGATTATTCTCAAGAAATAGACAAAATGCACCAATGACTGCGACTTCTGATCCCCACTGGTTAATTCAAAAGATACAATCCTGCTGCTCAACAATACATGAGCACACGTCGGATAATTGACTCTCTAAAAGTTGAATGAATTGGGCTATAAAACATTGCTTCATCCACCATACTCGCCAGACATCTTTCTAACAAATTATCACTTATTTAAGCATTTCGACAACATCTTACAGGATAAGGTCTTCAACAACTGCTGCCGAAAGAGCATTTCGAGATTGTATAAACACCAGAATTTTACACCATCGAAATAAATAAACTTGTAATTAATTGTCTCAAATGTATCGATTCTAATGGTGATTATTTCGATTAATAAAGCTAATTATTAGCTAAGAAAAATGTACATATATGAATTTGAAGATCACAGGCCAAAATTATTGTTCTACCAACCTAATACCTAAATTGTTTGAAGAAATGTGTGAAAAAACAAACAATGATTTTGAATTAACGTTTTCCTTTTTAATCTTTACTTAATAAACACAGCGTTCAATAAATAGTCAAAACATAATAATAATAATAATTTTGTTTATTTAACAGGTTGTTTTGTAACAATAATTATAACAAAACTAAGTACACACACGTGTATGCATGCATTGTGTACATGTGTATGAATGTTTCCTACATTAAACTATCCTGAATAATCCCGTTTAGAATATTTTATTTCAGTACAAAACATTGTATGAATTCATTTCACAAATCGCATGTATGCAAATCCTTGCATATAATAGAAACACATGTAAATTAGGTTAGACTCACAAGCGAATACGACATTTGACAATTAGAACACACACACACACACACACACAATACACATACACAGTTTATGTCGCACGTTGTGTGGATCTCTGTTCACCGATAATAAATTGAAAACTCGAATTTACACGCCGTCATTCCCGATTTTACGTAACTACGTATATAAACCCGGTTAAATCGGGAATACGAGGTGTTAATTATAAACTGTATATTTGGCGTCTCGTGCGATTTCGTCTCACACAACGCGTGCCCTTTGAAATTTGGCGTTTTATCCTCACTCGCGTTTTTTATTTCTTATTATATTTTTTTCGCGTGGCGTATTCTTAAACATACGTTGAACTTGCTTCAGTTCGAACGTCCTAGATTAGATTTTCAAGGTTCTTAGTTCTTTTGAACCGGTTAAGCACATGAATCGTACGAAAAGAGAATCGTTTTTTATTGTTATTTAAATTATTTCAAAATAGGAATAATTATATATCTATCTATCTATATATATATATATATATATTCAACAAAAGTCATCAAATTTAAAATATTTCTTCTGTTTTAAAGCTAGTAATTATAACTATCTGAAGATAGAAATAAATGTTTTACACTCTTTATGGAAACACATAAAAAGTAATATTTAGAATGATTTTAAAATAGAAATATATACTTTGGTTCTTGTCTTTAATAATAGATTTCGTATAAAATATTGACAATCTGTTGATTAAAACTGGATAATTATAAGGTTGGTAGAAAAATAATTGAAGTTTTAGTTTTCTGAATTCTAATGTTCTTATATGTGACTTTTTCAGCGATCAACGTGCATGAATCAGCCTTCATAGCATAGTTCTTATAGAAATTTCTCCATTAAAACCTCTAAGAAGGTCTGTTGCAGGTCATTCAAAGTTGAAAAACAGTGTCTTAAACACTGTCTCTCCAGAAACTTATCTCATGTAATAATCGTTTCTAGAAGTCTTTCTGAATGTTTTTATCGGTCTTGTGAATCTTTTGCAGTATTTTTTTAAAAAAAATTCGGGTTATTGTTCACAACATGTACTTTGAGCTCTGATCTTATTAGAAATCTTTTCTTCGGCATGAATCAAAATATCAGGTTGGTAGGAAAATAATTTCGTTTTTTTCTGAATTTTAAATTTTTTTTGAAAGTGTCATTTCATAGTGTTCATGTTAATATCATCTTAAAGTGCATTTTTTTGTCTGTATTTTGGTGACACCAACTTTGGTTTTATTATTAATTTTGTTTCAAAATGAGCCTGTCGAATTAAAGATAGCAAATAAACAAATAAGAACAATTTTTTGAATGAGTTCAAAACGGGTGGTAAAGCAGTAGAAACTGCTTATAAATTAGACATTGCTTATGGTGTAAGTACTGTTAAGGGACGTACAATGCAATGGTGGTTCCAAAAATTTCATGCTAGGGACGAGAGTTTTGAAGATGAAGAAGGTCGCGGGCGTCCTTCAGTTCATAACAATCAACTGAAGACATTAGTTGAATCAAAACCACACACAACAATTCGAGAGCTTGCACAAAAGTTAGGCATTAGCCATCCAAAAGTTCTGGACCACTTAAAACAACTAGAAAAATCAAAAAATCTGTAAATAAATATGAATTTAAAGGTCATAAACCGTAATTATTTTTCTACCAACCTAATATAATTAAATAGACTTTTTCAAGTCGGAATTAATTAAACAATTAAAACCGTTTCTATACAAAATGTTAAAACATGTTTCTTATAATGAAAAAAATAAGTGTGTTTAGGATTTAAACTGCCCTAATTTTAATATTATTTTGAAATAATGAAAATACAATGTAATCTTTGTCTTCAGAAATGAATATATGAGAATTTAGAGTATATAGTATAAAAAAACGTTTGTTATTAACAAATTAGCTTTCTTATTAATAACAGAATTGTATGTTTAAATAATCATAATTAAAATAATTTATATGCATATATATATATATATATACAATAAATTGTATAATAAAAAAAATTATAAAAAATACAAGTTTAAAACATTATTATTTACAATAAAAAATACTGAAACTATAATTTATGCAAATATAAATATTCTATAAATAAACATTTATCTTCATTTATATATATATATATATATATATATATATATATATATATATATATATATATATATGTCCTGAAAACAATTTTAATTTGTATAAATATTCGTCATTTTATAGCATTCTTTAATTTTGTCTTCGCAATTTCTATTAAAAATATTAATATAGCTGACTTGAATAAATCCTTTGAGATCTATCAACCATTTATACTTAGAAAACGTATACAAATATTTACCTTAGAATTACAGTTTAATTATTTTAAAATTTTCCAGTTATTTGTTTAATAATATATATTTTTTTGAAGAAATATATTTTTTAATGGTGTAAATAATTATTTATAAAAAGATATGCTATTTGAAACGAGTTTACTTGAAATGAAAGTAAAGAACAAATTATTAATTAAAACAAACATATTAAATCAAAATTATTATTAATTCTGTTTTCAATTTAATTATCCTTGCAGATTTTATACCTTTCAAGCGTTTCGACTTAAAATTTCTATTGAAAATGAAATTATTGTATACACATCCTACTTAAATTCTGTTTTTTGAAATACGTCAATGAACTAAATTCGAAATATAAAACAAATATTAGTTAAAATAAAAATGACCTTTACAATTATTACAAAATATCGCGTACGATAAATTTAAAAACTCTCAATGCTATTTCTGAAACCGAGTCTTTTCTAATTGACAAATCGATTATTTATATTCCTAGAATGAATTAAATACCTAAAATTAAATCAGAATTAAATGGAATAACACCGATTTTACTATAAATATAAGACGGTCTGCTAGACAGACCTTCGCTCATAAATCCTAAATAAATTTTTTTTTCAATTAACATAACATTAAATTCAAAGATGTTTATAAGTGTGTCACAGTTGAGCCAATCTGAAGTAAGTTTCACTTTCCATTAGACACTATTAAAATATCGGCATTTTTTGTGTTTTAATACACATTAATAATACTATGTATGTATGTATGTATATATATATATATATATATATATATATATATATATATATATGTCAAGTAAATACATACATTTAATGTGTATCTCTGTGTATTCATTTAAATGTGTGTATATCCAAGGCCAAAGCAGATGGTGAAATAATATATCCACTTAAAAATAGAAGTAAGATAAGTGCCAAATCTGTTAGAATGTGCCAAAGGCAACATGTTTTCAAACAATGCATCAAAAGAGAAATTGTGTACTCCACGATTGTGTATTTTCTCCTTATCAAATCTATTTAAATAAAATGATTTCATTTCGCATTACTTCTGTATGAAAAAAGAATAATAATAATTTGTAATCGAAGTGAAAATAATATCAAATGTATTTAAATGCAAGTCGATAATCAAACGGTCGCGACAATTGTATACATGAGAACAAATATTTTGGCAAGAATGTTGTCATGCTATATTCTAAGACTCTCAACGTTCGCTGAGGTCGATTAAGTAGTTACGGAAACCTGCAATTAGGTTAGTCAGCTGATAGCTCTGATTTTAAAATTATTTATTTGTTTAGTCTGGCACTGCTCGTCACTTATATTCGACATTTTAACATTAAAACTGTTCGTGCGGAACGTATAAAATAATCATTGTTATATTATGTGGTTTGTTTAGTTTATCTTAACATTTGATATCTTGGAATTGTATTGGTTCGAATTCAGATTTATAAAACTGTAAAGCCGCATTAGCGTACACAAAAGAAATAAAGATGAAACATTAAGAATCTTTCTGTTTACACATTTGAAGAATATTATTTTTATCCGGATTCGCAAATGCCAACTATTTCTATTTATCGTCAATCAGTTCTATATTTATTTGCAAAACAAAACAATATTGTAGTTGGGTACTTTGTATAGCAGCAGATTCGTTTTTAAATATAAAATGTATAGATTTAAGAGACTTCCAAAACTCTTTTAAACTCATTTCAGTCAAATATTTTACTCAGATCCTAAAATTGCCTGATCTCGATTCAGTTACTTATCTTGGTGTTTTATTGTTTAATAAAATATTTTTTAATAACTTTTGGCCTTAATTTCAACATGTTTTAAATTAAAAATTAACTCAAAAAGTATTTTTATTTTTCAAGTTTTGTTCGACAAATAACTTTTATAAAATATGTACACTTTTTATACGATATTTTTTTATAATATACCAGATAGCTCTGCCCCCTATTCGCTACTTTCGCCGAACCATAGAGAGTTGGAAATTTAAAATATTAAAATTCTTGAATGTATATATATATATATATATATATATATATATATATATATATATATATATATATATATATATATATATGTTAATATGCCTTTATAATCACTCTCGCAGTTATATCACAACGTAGTTGTTTTATAAAGTCGCACATTTCATTGTATTTGTTATGTTATGTGTGTTTTTTGAAAGTTTTCCCACATATTCCACGAATCAGGCTCCGCATTCATATACAGCTAAAACGTAATAAAAACACAAAGTTTGGTTTCGGGAAAATATCATCCCTGAGGAACGACCGGAGATAGGAAGACACCCACACTGTAACATGATTAGCACTTCCTTAAAATTCATGGAAAAAAATGTATTTGTTATGATACCAATATCACAATTTTCCGTGAAAATTTCGTGTAATTCCGGATGTAATCGTTAATAATAATTTAATACAAAATCTCTACACGTTTTTTTTTTATTTTTTTTGTCCAATATTTTTAAATCTTACGGAATATTTTTTGTATATATAGATAGAAATATTAATTTCTTAAACGTTTCTTATAACTTGATGTAAATAAACGATTTTATAAGATTTTTTTATTTTTTTATTTATCTTAGATATTAAAAACATTATATAATTCGTTTGTTCTACGAATGATTACACACGAATTTAAAATTTTCTGTTTCATATTCTGTACAAAACCTATAGGCCATGTGCCAGTTCTTTTTTTCTACGACCGTTTTCACATTTCGTCATCTTCAGGTCGATCTTAAAATCGAATTCAAAGTTTTTTGAGGATGCTGAAAGTGTAAACCGGTTGTAAGTAAAAAGGATTCGCACGTCGCCTAAAGGGTTCGTGTATTAGAAGAAACGGAAAATTTTAAATTACTTACTTAAATCAATTTAACTGTAAATGGATAGCATAATGGTTTCAATTTCTAAGATATATATATGGAGAGAGAGAGAGAGAAAGAGAGAAGGTGTAAAAATTAATTTGATGCTTTTACATTGAATCACTATATATCTTGGCCAAACTACTGATATAACATCACAAGACAATATAGATAGTCTGACCTTGTGAGATTTGTCATCTTTTATTAAGAAAATATTGTTTCAAAAATTTCTTAATACACTCTCAAATGAAAAAAATATTCAATGTTTCTTGTTATGTGAGTTTTGAATTTTGAAATTATTATAATTTGATGATCTTGTCATTGTTCTAATTGTAGTAAGGGGAGGTTGAAGTTCTATGTTTCTACTAAGCCTTCTAGTTCAGATCATATGAGTCGAGTTTAAAAAACATTTAATAAATGTAAAGGAAGAGACACTTGAGAAATAGCTCCTTTTGAAAATAAAAAGTCGAACACGATAAGAAAGAAGTTTGAAAAAGGCATTTAAATTAAATCAGTTATAACCCAGTTTTAAATTAAAATCTTTTCTCGTCGTTTTAGGATTTTGAAATGCCAACCTTCACGTTTAAAATCTATATATCTTGACCAAGTAGTTGGTACAACCTTACAAAATACTAGTAAATGAACATCCGAAAATTAGCATATTAAATATTGCATACTTTTCGCATTCTAGTTGAAAAAAATGCTGACGAAACCACAGGAATGATTTGTTCAGTATTGAAAGAAGGCATTCTAACGCATTAATCATGCAAAAAATGCTAAAATAGTGGGAAACGTTCGAAAATGCATTACGACTTCATTGACTCAATCACAATTTTTTTTGACAAGGGATTCGTCAGTTTCCCGACAGATAGAATAAAGTTGTACAAAATAATGGAGTACATTTTAGGATTGAAATATATTCCATTTTTCCGTAAATAAACATCCATGTTCATAAAAAAGAGTGGAAAATCAGTCCCTCTTTAAATTTATTGATTTTTTAATTGTATAATAATTTTTCTGAAAATGATTATAATTAATATTTACCGTACATAATTAGCAATATAATTAAAATTATTACCTTGTAACTAATCCGACTATTAATTTCTCTAACTATCCAATACTTTAACCTTTTATGAATTTATGGGTATTATAATATTTAACAATACAATATTTTCCAATACTTTACAAACTTTCAAAACAACAAGAGAAGTTAATTAATAATTTACTTTGCATAAACAAGCATTATTTTAAACAAACGATTTTAAAATATAAAATACAAAGTTCATAAATTGGTGAAGTTTGATATAAAAAAAATAACATACAATTTGGCGCAAAAGCATTCCTAATTAATTATTACTATAATGACTTCATATATAAAAATATATAATTAAATTACAAATATTATTCAGTGAAACAATAACAATTAATTAATCTTGATTTATTTTACTTTCATACAATTTATATTTTCATAATGTTATATTGTTTTGCACGCTATCTCTCATAAAATAATATTGCATTCACGGACAATGTAAGTACACATGTATATATAATACAATACGTACTAAGTTTGGCCGGAGGTAATGAAAATACATTTATAAACTGTCTGTGAAAACATTTTATGTAAAATTAAGTGGATTTTCCCTAAATTGTACCGTGACTAAGCATAGTTGACATACATATATATATATATATATATATATATATATATATATATAATCCTAGCTGATTAGATGGTTGAATAAGTTTGAATGAACTTGCTTAGAATAACTAGAGTATAAAAATTATTTTATATCAAAACACTTGTTTGAAAATCCTATAATAACTTTTCTGAAATTTGCGCTACTATTTTTTTCAGTGCATAGATTTTCATTATTTATAAATTATTATTATCTATGTTTAATTATTTGTACAGATTATATATTTATGAATAATCTCTTAAGTTGTTTCTCTTCCATTTGAAACTAGTATTCAGTTTAAGTAATTGAATTGGTTTTTAACGCAAATACCATTCAAAGACTTCAAACAACACAGAGAAGTATGGAAAGATGCATACTAGGATTAACAAGAAGAGACAGGGAAAGAATAGAATAGATACGAAAACACACAGGAATCACAGATATAATAAGATGAGTAAAGAGTCTGAAATGGAATTGGGTGGATCCTGTTGCAAGCAGAAAAGACAATCGATCGACAATAGAAATTATTAACTGGAAAGCAAGGAATATAAAAAGACAAAGGAAGAAACCAATGAACAGGTTGAATAGGAAAATTTAAAATTTATTGGAAATCAGTGGAGAAGAGAGGCATTCAATCGTACAAAATGAAAAATCATGGAAGAGACCTTTATCCAGCAGTGGATTGAGAGAGGATGATATATATATATATATATATATATATATATATATATTTATGTATATATATATATATATATATATATATATATATATATATATATTTATGTATATATATATATATATATAAACGAACAGTTATAATTAAAATGAAAATATGAAACGTAATTACAGTTGTATCAGACAGTCATTCATTGCTAGAATTAATTTCTCTTTATTTCTATTTTCCCAACAGTTCCGTTTATTCTGTGAATATAATAAATGTTTCGCTGATACTAAAGCTCTGTAACTATGAACATTAGAATGAAATTTTACTGTCAATACCTCAATTAGTTTCATATTTCCTGTTAACTCTAACAAAATCATTTCGTTTGTATAAAACACATTAATTCGTTTACTAATTTGAATGGTTTCAGTCTGACTTTGAATATAAATAATAACTGTATAAATCTATATATATATATATATATATATATATATATATATATATATATATATATATATATATATATATGAGATGAGATATAAATACTCTTTTTCATATTTAGTAAATACCAAACATGTTTGATATTTTTAACCAGTTTTACTCATTATAAACGTACGTTTTACACACTATTTTAAGAAATTTCATACGTTTTTCTTTAATATTCACCAAGGCGACTATAAATATCTGTTGACTAATGATGAGACAAAAATGAGTGATAAGTGTCATTACTAGTAAATTATAAAAACCTGAAACGTTTCGTAACACGAATATTATTTTTATGTTAACAACAATTCGAACATACTGAAACTGATATGTTTATGAATACTGATGTCTCAATCAAGAAATAAATATTTAAAAAAAAATGGTTTCGGTTTTAACAATATATTTTTAAAAATAGATACGTCTCTATGTTTCTTCTTCTGTTTTAAATGTGTCATTACTTTAAAAATAAGTAAAATCTATTTTCAACTGTATAAGCTATTTATAAAGTTTAAAAGATAATAATAAATGCAGTTTTGTTTTTTTAATACTTTTCTAAAAGAAGCGTAACAAAATGTATGAATATATTTCACTTTTGGATTTATTTTAAATCCATGCACTAGAATTTTAATTTTACATCTTTCATTATTTAATAAAAATTGGAGATTTTAGTGATAAATTATTCGTTTAACATACTAACCTTAAAATAACACATTATAACTAATCGATTAATGAATGGTTTGATTTTCATAATACATACAATTATAGCATTGAGATCTCAATCCAATCAATTATTTATTCAGCAGTTAATACCGTACTTTAGTATTACCATTAGCAATAAAGCATTTATTTCAGTTAACTACTGTTAGATGAACATAATATAAAATAATCTAATCAATAGTCGTTCAAAATTATAATTATTTCAAATAAATCAATTATTATGAACTTAGAAGTAAATATTTTTATATTAAATTCTATAATTAAACTTTTTTATATTATATTTTTAAGAAATTTTGACATAATAAAAAGAAAAAAATGTTTAAGACAATACCAATCAACTCATAACATTCCTACTTAATACCAATATATATACACTTTTCAAATCAGTCATTTCATATCTATAAAATTAAACAGAAAATAACTTTTCAGTTTTTAATGTAATATTAGGTCGGTAGAAAAATAATTGCGGTTTTTTTTCTGAATTCAAACTTTAATTTTTTTCAATGAGAGTGTCATTTCATCATGTTCATTGTTAATATAATTTAAAAGTGAATTTTTAGTCTGTACTTTGATAACATCAGCTTCGGTTTGATTATTAATTTTGCTTCAAATTGGAGTATTGAATTAAAGATGGAAGTCACAAATAAGAGTAATTTTTTGAATGAGTTCAAAACAGGTGATAAAGCAGCAGAAACTGGTCATAAACTAAACAATGCTTTTGGTGTTGGTACTATTAAGGAACTAACAGTGTAGTGGTGGTTCCAAAAATTTTGTAATGGGGACGAGAGCCTTGAAATTAAGTTGCGGGTGACCTTCTTCAGTTCATAATGACCAACTGAACGCGTTAGTTAAATTGGAATCACACATAACAATTCGAGAACTTACACAAAATTTAGGCCTTAGTCATCAAAAAGTTCTGGACTACAAACCAAAAAAATGTATATGAATGTGACGGTCATAAACCGCAATCATTTTTCTACCAACTTAATGATAAACATTAACATCAAGCTAGTTCTAGATCATCAAATATTATTCTACAATCTATAAATTTCTATATGAAAATATTTGTGAATTTTATAGCATCCGTAATATGATGCAACTTCAAAATGTAAATTGAGACCCTCGAAAGCTATATACTGATAAAATCTATATAAAATTTTATGCATTGATTCTAGAATATTTCATAAAACAGTAACAGTACACATCTACATTTCTTGTAACCTGAAACGTCTTTAAACAGATTCTTATTTAAATAAAATCCCTACAGTTTCAGTTTGTAATCAGATCCTCTATACTGTTGAGTTATAAGCAAATAGAAAATTCTAGAATGATAAGAAAAATTAAATGTGTACAAATAAATAAATGTTCCATGTCAGTAATTTCAGAACACTTGAAATAAATAGGCAAAATATCTTCGTATTATTTAATTTTTTTAAAAAAAAAGTACAAAAATATGTAAATTGAATTTTTTCTCAAAATGAATTATTTTCTACTTTCACAAACTATACATTTTTTATGATCAAAAGTGCTCAATAAATAGTTATTGATCTTATACAACTATTAAAAAATATACTTATGTACTTATACAATTTAGTAACAAAGTTTAAACTTTCACAAGTATAAATTATTGATCTTATAAATTGTTGCTTATACGCAGTTTGATGTAAATGCCATCGTTCTTATATAGAAAAAAATTAATATAGATTTTTATTACAGACAAATTACAAAAATAAATTAAGTATAGATTTTGTAGTTTATCACTGTGACAACGATGACATTCATATAAGCAATAAATAATAAAAATTTATAATAATTTATTTGATCAGAATCTTTTTGTGGCTTCTGAGGCAAAAAAATAATTCACACACACACATATATATATATATATATATATATATATATAAATATATATATATATATATATATATATATATATATATAAATATATATATATGTGTGTGTGTATACAAATATAACAACATTGATATCATTTAAATGACATTTTTCATAAGTTATCTACAAACAGCATCGTTTTGAGTTGATGGTTCTGAAAATATGTATAAATTTGTCAAACCGCCAACAGTTTTTTTATTTATTTTATAAATAAAAAAGATTTATGATTCTTATTTACCCTGTTCTGTCTGTACATATATATATATATATATATATATATATATATATATATATATATATATATATTTATTAATATTTACAATAAAATATAAAAGAAATCTAGTTCAAAAGTGGTATTTAAATGTATGTATGATGATATTTTTGTGAATAATATAAAACGTTTTAGTAAAAATTCATATCTATGTAACAAAAATGTTTTAATAATAATTTTCTGAGATTAATTTTTACATTTTTATGAAATAAATTTATAAAGGTTTATGAATACAAATATAAAAATAAAATAGAAAATTAATACTGTTTATATAAATTTAATTTTTCATGATATAACAATGTCTATAAATTATTGTATTAATTCTGAAATGTTTTTATATATCTATGAAAAAAACAGTAGTATTTATTTGGTTTGTAAAAAGTATAGATTTTTATATTCAATATGAAACATATTGATTTTCTTCTAAACTTATTCACAAGATTGTAATCAGAAAACATGTTGAAATAACATTAAATATATCCTTAGTTTGTTTTTCTCATAACAATACATTTTTTTTGATAGAAAGTGTGTCTAGTTTATTTATTATTACTGCATCAAACACGTCCAAATTGGCATGTTTTGTATTTTTTTCTGGAAGTTTGATAAAACCCGACTGCACGTTGATCCAAATGTTATATTTGACTGACATTTTTTGACTGATGTCCAAAAAACACTTTCACTAAATAATTTGGCATACAATGAAAATGAAGACGTACTTGAATATATATAATCAAAGAGTTATGGATACTTTTCACATTTGACGTATAGAAGAGATGATATACTACATAATGCCAATGCCATGGTAAGGATTCATTGAAAACATATGGAAAACTGTAATCGATTACATGCTTATTATACAATATTTCCATAGATTATTTATATATATTTATTTTATAGGTAGATAGATAGATATATAGATAGATAGGTAGATAGATATAAATATATATATATATATATATATGTATGTATGTATGTATGTATATGTATATATATATATATATATATATATATATATATATATATATATATATCAAATATCATAAAAGATATCATTTTGAATGACGAAGCAATGTTTCATAACATGAATTCACTTTTTTAGTAACTGTCATATTGTATTAAGAATATATTTTATCTCAAATAAATCTGTATTTATTTAAAAACAAATATGACTAGAAAATATTAAATTTAAAAACAGAAAAGTATATTCCGTTTATATTTTATTATTTTTTAAATGAATTATTTTTCAACGGGAGAATATATAACTTTAATATTTTCCAAAAAAATACATTTAATAATAAATAACAGCAACTTTTACTGTTTGTCACTCTGTATATCCCTTGTTCATAATTATTACATTTGACTCTTAGAATTTTTTTAGTTATTGCTGAATTGTTGTTCCATATTCTAATAAATCAATTTTAGTCTCAATAATTAAGTCGGTAGGAAAATAATTGCGGTTTTTGTTTTTTGAATTCTAACCATATTTTTTTAATGAAAGTGTCATTTCATCGTGTTCATTTTAATATCATTTTAAAGTGCATTATTCGGTATATATTTTGATAACATTGACTTTGATTTTATTATTAATTTTGCTTTAAATTGAACTACTGAATTAAAGACGGAAAAAGTCAAATGAGAACAGTTTCTTCTACGAATTCAAAACTGGTAGTAAAACAACAGAAACTGCTCATAAACTAAACAATACTTTTGGTGTGGGTTCTGTAAAGGAACGAACAGTGCAATGGTTGTTTCAAAAATTTCGTGACGGGAACGAGAGCCTTAAACAACCACGCACAACAATTCAAGATCTTGCACAAAAGTTGGGCGTTAGTCATCCGAAAGTTCTGGACTACAAATAAAAAAATGTATGTAAATTTGAAGGTCATAAAACGCAGTTATTTTTTATCAATGTAATAATAAACATTTACATCAAGTCAGGTTTAGATCACCAAATATTATTCTACAATTTATAAATTTCTATATGAATGTATTTGTGAATTGGTGTGGGCTTTGTTGTGGGCTCTGTTAAGGAACATACGGTGCAATGGTAGTTCCAAAAATTTCGTGCATGAAAGCCTTGAAGATGAAGAAGGTCGCGGGCATCCTTCTTCATTTCACAACGACCACCTGAATGCATTAGTTGAATCAGAACCACGCGTAACAATTCTAGAGCTTGCACAAAATTTAAACATTAGTCATCCAACAGTTCTGGACCACATAAAACTTGTAAAAAAATCGAAAAAGAGAAAAATGTATGTGGCTTTAAAGGTCATAAGCCGCAATTATTTTTCTACCAATCTAATGTAAAGAAATAACTGTAACTACAACCAGTTTTAAAATATGTACCCATAAAAACCTGAATTTAAAAAAATCCAGTAGAGAATATATTAACTTTATAGTATAATTATCTTTAAATATAATTAAGCTTCCTTTCAGAATATTTCTAACAGCAATTAAAAGGTATAAAATTCGTGTAATGATAAAATTACATCATTACTTTAGTGAAACAACATCGTTATTACCGAACATTAATACATTGTTTATATGGAAGTCAAAGCAATCAAATGCATCAGGTTCCATCATTATAATTATATATATATATATATATATATATATATGTATGTTTGTGTGCTTTTGTTGAGACATAAACAAGCGGAATTCATATATCAAGTTACTGCGATTCTATTTAATTTTAAGAGAACGCGAATCATTCAATTTCATTTCAGATTAACACATTTCGTTGTAAAAATAATGTAAATGTTTATATAAATTTTGAGAAGCTTAGATAAATAAAACACACGTACATTAAAACGTGTTATTATTTAACGAGACACCGATTTATAATCATTTTTCATCTAAATATTTGAACCTTTCACAAGTGTACGTACAGATAATTGCACTTCTTTTTCATTCATTCGTTTATGTCATGTAAATTGATGATTTCGCATACATAACGATTCTGAAAAATGTTAAATTTGAAAATCGTTAAGTGCTTTCTATAGAATGCATATATATATATATACATATAAATATATATATATATATATATATATATATATATATATATATATATATAATGTTCATGTGTACACGCTATATGTGTTTATATTTGCATCATATTAGAATCGAAATGGATATCAAATACAGCTGATTTGATTTTATCACTGAATGTTTTTCGTTGTGTACAATAGGATTTATGAAAGACATTCAGACGCCTTTTTCGTCTATTAAGACTAAAACGTTCGATTTCTGTAGCTTTCAACGTACAGAAAATGAGACGAAAATTATTGAAGAAAATATGTTAACAGTGTTTGCTGGGTATTATCTTAGATTTTGTTTTCCTTTATATATGTATATTTTTTTTCTGTTTATCTATTTATAACTGATCTGAATTTTACTGCTTTTTCTGGAAGTGGTTTGTATTGATTTTATAGAAATAAATATTTGTCTTGTGTATCTTTTACGGTTCTTTTACAAATAAATAAACAAAAAAACATAAGAACAGAATTCTTTAGAATCTATAAGAAAATTTTGATATTGTATTTAATGGACAGAAAAGTGTTTCCGGAAACATTTTTTCAGTGAACATTACATATTTTGTTCAGATAATATGCAAAAATTTCTAAAAAAGATATATATATATATATATATATATATATACATGTATACATAGAGAGAGATACAGTAAAATTTGGAAAAATGGACAAAAAAATTAAAAAAAAACTGAGATTTTGTATTAAATTATAATTAACGACGACACCCTAAGTTATATGAAATTTTCATGAAAAGTTTTAATATGAAATGGGTGACTTTATAAAACAACTATGTTGCAATCTATTTTCGAAAATGATTAGTAGTCATACTATCATATATATATATATATATATATATATATATATATATATATTACGATGTTGAGTGAATATATGCTAGTCGGAGGAGTGAGCGAAACGAGTTCAGGGTCCGAGCGGGGGCGGAGCCTTCCATGGGTCGGCGAAAGTAGCGAGTAGAAGGAAAATCTTCCTAGTATATATATATATATATATATATATATATATATATATAATTTTTTATCAAAGTATGTAAAAATATAAAATGAAATATAAAAATTCCTTACTCATTTTGAAGGAAATGATATAATTTTCCAAACACAAGTATTACATAACTTCTTTAAAGAAATATTTTAATAATAACAAAAATAATCATCAATAAATTTACTGAGAATAGCAAATTCGATAACAAAAGTTCGAAAAGAAACAAGAGCTGTTTACTTATTCCTCTTTTCAATCAATTCATTCCAGGCTTAAGAGCTTCTATTAACGATCGACCATTTTTATATTTGTCTTATTATATTTTAAATATATTATTTTTTTAAAAAGAAAATATAAATTATACTTCAATTATATTCAAGCTATACTGTAAACCCTGAAAATAATTCGAATATGAAAGCAAATTTCTTCTTTCTCTAAATCGTCCTATTCGAGTGATTCAATGAATTTACTTGCTCTATCCAGTCTTAAAGTTTTATTTAAAACTAAAAATGTTTTTTTCTATTTTAATAAAATATATAATGATAATTCAATTAATAATAAACTTCAAAGGTTATCAGTTGTGTTTCATTATCAATAATTTTGGGTGTTCCTGAACGTGGTACAACTTCAAGTGATTTATCACCTGAAACATTTTTTTAAAACAATTTCTGTGCAGTACGTTCGCTTCCTGCATCTTCTCCAAACGCTACATATATCTTAAAGGACGTTTTTGTATCCTTCGTACAGTATTTTAATTCATAAAGAAAACAAGCCCGAATTACACAAAGTTCAACTGACATTTTAAAAGAATTCAAAGTCAAAGTGAAAATACACCAAACCAAAGCACATCGATTGATTGACACGTATCTTTGCCTTATGACGCACACTAACAATCTGCAAAACATACAAGATAAAACAAGTAATTGCAGTGAACAGCAGGATTTTTTTTGGTTTGCTAGTATTTAAATATTACCGTCAAAATTGACAAGAAAATAGAAAGAAACTTAGGAAGTAAAAACCGTTTATTGTTTTTTACAACATAATATATTTAAACATAAAAATAACTAAGAACAAAACTTAATGAATTAAACTTGAAATGTATCCATTGTATGTCCAGGTTATAAGAAATGTAGGTTTTTATTATATAGACGTTTGTTTGATTTTGTAATGTTTGTATTTATAAGAAAGTTTTATGTTATACTCGTATAAGTTGAACCTCATTTACATTTTTTAATCGTTATAAAACAATCTTTTAGGGTGTAATTACCATTATTACTTTTTTGATTTCGACATTGGATTATTAGAAAAATCAATTTGAAAATGATGAACAATTGATATTCTTAATTCTATTCTCCATTGTTCCGTAAATATATTTATGTGAAAATACATTTAATTTTTTATAAAAAAACATACTTTTAAAAATATAAGTATTCCTTTTTACTAAAAATTCTTATATATTCTTTATGAACAATCAAAATATCTGTATTTTTTTCAAATAAAAATATATTCATACACAAAGATAATGCATATGCATATATATATATATATATATATATATATATATATATATATATATATGCATAAACAGTAGATCAAATATTTTTTCTGAAAGTTCAAGATCGACGATACTGAAATCATATTACATTTCAATTTATTTTTTATTTCAATATTGTGTTCTTTTTACTTTGTTTTATGTTCTTTGCATATTTATAAGAATATGTCTTTGATGTAAAGTACTATTTCTTTAAGATTGTCTTTTATTATTACGAATACGAATGTTATATTGAATTTTTCCCACACTCTCAAAAATATTTTTATATGAAACACAATTTGATACAATTTATATATGGAACACAAGCTGATATATATATATATATATATATATATATATATGCTGTGTGTGGGTATATGTGAGTAATAAAACTAAATTTCTTCTAGTTTAAAAAGGTAACATTTTAATTAAATATAATCTTTTTAATTTCAAAAGTTTTACCAAAGTTTGAATTATTAATGACTGAACTCTAAACCATGTCTCTAAGTTTTCTAATTACTTTTACTTGAGTATTATCCCAGTATATTTTTATTTTAACTTTTTTTAATATACTAGTTAAACTGCAGATATAACTCTGTGAAACAATTAAAATAAATTTAATTATAATGCAGAAATTAAAAAAGAGATGAATTAAAATGAGAATAGAAAGCACATCAAAGTAAATTACCATAAATACTAGACAATTTTCTATTATGTAAAGAAATTAACTTGATTTCAAATATGAGTCTAGAGTAATAAAAAAATAAATTACATGTAATAGCATTCTTTTGTGAAAAGCATGCAATCCAATATCAAGTATTGCATTACTCTTGCAGTAACAGATTACAGATAATTGAATAAGTTCTACTTGTCAATATGAATAGATGTCTGGCGAAAGGAGAAAATCGAGATCACCGGAACTACTTTTAAAGTAATCAACTTAATGTCAGTAATTGATTTCTTAGCGATCCGAATAGAAGAAGCACTTAAAACAGCAGGCATCTTTTCAGATGTATCAATTCGATTCAGTTTCAAAATTAATATTTCATGTAAATAACAGATTGATTTTAATTGACATACAAGAAGATTGAGTATAATTCCCTGTACATTATTTCAAATTGAGTACCGAATATTATACTAAACAGGTTTATAATTCAAATACGCTTTAAAAAAACTGAATCTATACCGATAAAAAAATCACTGTGTTTTTACTGGTTTGATTTAAATTTGCTCCAAATATTTATATTAACGACTGATTTAACAATTCTAGGAAAGAGATTGATTTGAACTTTAAAAAAAGTATGAATAAATTTTAACAAATTTGATAACATTCAATTCTCTAAAATATCTAGTTTGGATTATTTGTTCTTTTCGGAAATTCTACAAACATAGTAACTGAAAATATCGTACGTTTTTTTCGTCTACAGTAAACTATCTGCACGTCACGTTTCGAAAGCGTTTCAATTTGAACTGATCGGACAAATATTTACTTTAATGCTCCAGTTGTTTAACACTGATTATGTTCGTTCAAGTGTCTTATATCAGATTGAAAATCAACTTGCTAAAACCCTTCAATATTTTTTTGAACCTGAGTGAAGAACATAAAATCATATATATATATATATATATATATATATATATATATATATATATATATATATATATATATATATATATATATGCATGCATACATACATACAAATGTAAGTCATATATTAATTGAAATTGTATGAAAATCATATACTCTAACATTCAATATTAATGAGATCAATTATTAAATGTCTTACAAAATATATTATAACCACTTATAATATGTCAAAAATGAATTATTAATTATGCAAACTATTATGAAATTAGCATTGTGTTAATCTCTGCATATATAAATAGAAATACGTATGTATATATATATATATATATATATATATATATATATATATATGATATAAAAATATAACTTTAAATTTGTTCGAATATTGACTTAATCGTAAAATTAAATCAATTAAAAGAGCTGATTTTTTAAAAATATAAAAGTTTCAATTTTACTAATTTACATTTAAATTTTAGATACTGCTCGAAGAAAAATGGCATCACGTTTGAAAAGCATGTAAGTAACAATAAAATATGATTAATAATTATACATTGCACATTTTAATCAGAATCTCTTTTGTTGTTTTGTAAGAGGCGAGAAAATTCATATGTGAAAATAATTTTATATATTTTTATTCTGAGATTAGAAAAATGTAATTTTATTGTTATAAAGAAAATGAGTTTTTGAAGCGAATATTGAAAAAATTGAAGAAAAATTAGTAGGAAGATATTTTCCCTTTTTATAGTTTGTATTTAAAATAAGAATTATTAAAAATAATTCCAATATAAATTAATATAAATATTTTTAAATGATTGAATGTTCGACATTTTGAAACATTTCTCGAGTAGTAATTAATTTTTATAAAGTTCAATAACAGACTTTTCGAATACAACTTATTTGATGTGGATATGAATATATATACATATATATATATATATATATATATATATATATATATATATATATATATATATATATATATATATCACCCGAAAAAGCAAAACTTCATCCTAAAAAACATTATTAATAAAAGAAACTTTTCATTACTCATCTTCAAAAAGATTATATTTTCGATCCTATTCTTCTTCACTAATATCTGGATGTCTGAATCTATTAGGCATCCAAATTAATTCAGTGCCTTTTTTATAAAAAATGAATCTTTATGGAAAAATGGAATACATTTCCATCCTCAAAATATTCCCCATTTTTTTTATATAATTTTGCTTTATATTTCGTGTAACTGACAAATCTCTTAGTGAAAAAGGATGGTGATTTTGAGTCGATGAAGTTGTAATACATTTTCAAACTTCTACTGTTTTTGCATTTTTTGCAAGTTTTATGCCTCACGACATCTTCCTGAAAAGCAGCACAAATGATGTTTCGGCAACATTTTTTTCAAATAGAATTCAAAAAATATTCAATGCTAAATATTCTGCTTTTTGAACAACATCGTATTCATTAATCTTTTGTGAGGTTATGCCAACTGCTTGGCCAAAATATATAGTGTTTTAAATGTGAAGACTGGCACTTCAAAATCCTAAAACGACGAGAAAAGATTTTAATTTAAAACATAACTATAATTGATTCAATTTAAAAGCCTTTTTCAAACTTCTATGCTATCGTTTTCGGCCTTTTATTATTCAAACAGGCCATTTATCAAGTATCTCGTCCTGTACATTTATTAAATCTTTCCGTATCTCGATTCGTATGAATTGAACTAGAAGACTTAGTAGAAATATTGAATTTCAATCTTCCTTTACTGTAATTACTACAACAAAACCATAAAACACATAGAACTAATGCTTCTACAGCTATTTG
The DNA here is from genome assembly GCA_034766995.1 of Acanthacorydalis orientalis. NCBI lineage: Eukaryota > Metazoa > Arthropoda > Insecta > Megaloptera > Corydalidae > Acanthacorydalis > Acanthacorydalis orientalis. The sequence goes on along the minus strand of CM068322.1, from coordinate 26,667,455 downwards.
AAGATACTGTAATCTATTATGATGACTGAATTGATGATTATATTAAAATTGATATTTTTGAATGAGAAATATACCTGATGGACGGAAACTGGTAGTAGTACCGAAAACAATGAAAGCTCATTGAAATTTTATTGTCTTTGATATTACTTACAGTTGCTATTAGGTTTCCGGGTAAAATAGTCATATTTAATTTTGCAGAAAAAAATAATTTGTCTAAAAAGATCTAGTTAAATTTTAATAAACCAAAAAAAATGAGCAATTATATATATATACATATATATATATATATATATATATATATATATATATATATATATATGTATATAATTAAATATATGTATTAAATACATGTATAAATGAATTTTAAAAAAATATTGTTAGGCCAACACACCGAAAAAATTACAGTACCTCTCCTCTCCTCTCTCTTTCTATATATATATAATTCAAATAAAACTATTATAAAATATCTTAAAAATTATAATAATTAATTTCAAAATTCATAACTCACATAACAAGAAACGTCGAACACTTCTTTCTCATTTGAGATTGCATTAAAATTAACACACATCTTTTGAAACAATTATTTTCTTAATAAAAAATGACAAATCTCACAAGGCCAGACTAAAATCCTTGATAACACTAGCCAACGTCCCGACATGTTATCTACTTGGCTAGACTCGTCTTAGTATTTTTAAATAATGTTTTTTTTTTCTGTAACAAAAATTAAATCTACACAAATCTTTCTCAGTGATGAAAGATATACATGTTTTTTTGAATTTATAGAAAACTTATTCTGTTGTATTAAATATAAATAAAATGAGTCGACTGTATCCTGACATTTTTTATTTATATCAGATTTGAGAAAAAAGTACTTGAAAATAAAGGAAAATCCGATCGAAAACAAAAAAGAATTTTATTAAAAACATTCATTTCGATTTATTGTAACTGTTTTACAAGCCATATAACATAATAACCGTGTTCTGATATCTGAAACATTGTTTACTAGAATAAAAACAAATCTTTCAGAACAATAACATTTCTTTTATTAGATCGGTATATTTTTTGTTATATTTTTTTTAAAAAAAAAATATTATTCAGACTAAAAGTACGGTGCACTGTTGAAATGTCTTTTTTTATTTTGTAGTTTACTCTTCCATTTCAAAATGGTCAACTCAGATGACCGCTTGTTATTATTTGCAAATATCCTTTTTTCTCTTACTCACAGAACACTGATGTTCCTTGTTATCATCTATTATTTGGTACTAACACTATTGAATTTAAAAAAAAAATGTTAGAAACCGTAAATATTGCTTTAATTCTTTTTTATATCAAAATCAACCCCAATCCTAGTATGCATGCGTTGTTCAAATTTCAGTTTACTGATCATCAAACGTTTGCCCTGAGGAATCAGATTTATATTTTTAATTATATTTCTTTATTTTCTTCAATAAACATATTCACTTGATAACTAATTAGTGGTGTAATGATTGAATTTGATGTTCAACTAATTAAAAATCATTTATTTCATCATAAATAGTAATTTTAATTAAAAATATAAGCGATAAACTGTGTTTACTGCACTGCTACGAATAGTTTTAAAACGGGCTGGAAGAATTAATACTATTTGTAATTATTACAAATTATTTTTTATCTCTCAAACACAGAAAATTATAATTTTTATCAAATTTGTATCTACCTCGATACTCTAAGATAAATAGTACTGTCGACATCCTCGAAATGTATACAAGTAACAACCAAAAATGATCAAAATCATTTATTGAATATTTTTGATTGGAACTCTTTTTATAGTTTGTGGAATGAGAAAAAATTCAATTATGAAAATGAATTTATCCATAGTGATCTTTCTCATTAAACCACAATCATTTACAAATATATTCTTGACTCCAGAACAAATCAAAATATATTTCTGATCCAAAATATTTGCTAATTGATTATTTGATAGGCATATTTCTGAGAGAATGCCATCGTTTTCAAATCAATGTCGATCGAAATACGCATAATAAGCAATTAAAATAATTAAATATTGAAAATTTTAACCATAATAGTTTTTAAATAACAGTATGTAAAATATTTAAGATTTCTCTATAGTTTTCATTTTTTTAGAAAAGAGAAATTTACCTTTTATTTCTCGAGAATTTTCATATAATATATAAATAGTATTTGCCGTCTTAAATTCAGTTCAAAACGTTTATAACAATGAAATATCACACTTTAATACTGAATTCGTACATTTCATTTATTATTTTCAGACAAAATACAACATGTAGATAAAAAAAAAACGATTTCGAAACAAAATTTAATGCGATTATTGTTCAACTTTGAAATAATTTTTCAAAAAACTTAGCGCATCCAAAGTAATGTTGGACAATCGATTTCTCTTCTTCGTAAGAAAATCGTTAGCAATAGAAAATAACGTTCATTTGTGTAAACATTGTGGACAAATCATCTCTAAATAGTTACAAATTTGTTGTTCTTCTATCCTTTGTTTGAAATATATGAAATTCTTGTTTAATAGTCTGTTAATTGTCAGTAACGCTTGTTTCACTTCTCTCAGACTTTCAGTTATAGATAAATTTAATTGTTCTTGAAGAGACAATTCTTCATTTCCATTGATTGGAAACTTCATTAACAACTTCTTCGACAGTATCAAACTGTCGACAACTAGCAAATAATCTATCTAACATTTCTTTAGCAATTTTGTACATTTTATTTTTCGAGACTAGTCTAGAAAATATATTTTTTTCTTCTCAAGCGGAATTTTATAAAAATATATAAAGAGATATAATGTTATTGTTTCTTCTTTCACTTATTTTTTCTTTAATTGCAATAAAAACAAGAATTATTTCGATATCTGTTCCCAAGAAATAAATTTATGGAGAAAGAAAGAAACATATTTTACTTTTTTCTCTATAATTCTCGAGAAATGAGAAAAACCAATTATTACTTTTTTCTCGAATAATTCTCGAGAAGAAACACTAAAGAAACACACACACATATATAAATATATATATAAGTGTGTAGAAGTGAAAAAATCATTTGTGAAAGGAGAGTTAGTCACAATATCGAAAATTATTGTTGTTTTTATATAAGTAATTCCTCAGCGTGCATTAATATCGAAAATTAATCTTTTTTTCATTAGATACAGCCAATTCATTTATAAGCATAGAAAAGGTATGAAAAATAAGTTAAAAAAAATAAAACAGTTACTTTAAGTAAGATAAAAAAGAGCTGTATTTTTCTTAAAAAAGTAAATTTAAATATTAATAATTAAAAAAGTTATTTCAGTATACATTTTTAATAAAATTTATCTGACACACTGTTTTTCTAACAATTTCATTTACTTCAAATCTTAATATAATAACTAAAAAAAACGTTATTTATGCTGACAGACCAATTTAAAAAGTTATATTATTAAAAGACATAATTAACACTGGAACTTTTATAAAAAAAAGTTGTTAATAAATACTTATAAATGGTTACAATATTAAACGAAACCAATTTGTCTGTAAAAACACATACAACTTCCGTTTCGTTAAAATAATAATTTCGACTGGAAACAGATGTTTTCTTCATTAAATATAGTACGGTGTACGGTATAAGAAAACAAATAAATTTTCAATAACATAATCTGTTTACAGTAATATTCTGGTAATATAGAGTTACCAGACTTGTTTCAGATTTTTGTAAAATGCTTTGGACACGTTAACGTTTATTAAACGCATCTCTTTTTTTTGTTTTTATTTTCATACACACATACCTTCATTACATATATATATATATATATATATATATATATATATATATATATATGTTCATAATATCTATAAATCCTAAACAAATTAATAAATCTGTATAAATGAACAGATGGACTATATATGTACGAATATGTTTGTTTATTTTCAGTTATGATGTTTTTTGTCAACTACAAAAGCAGTCAGACAAAAAACATAACAGTACTTTTTAATTAATATGTGCAAACATAAAAGCACAACACTGTATGTATGTATAAAATCACTACAAAAAGTCATCATACTTTCAATTTTTGCATTTTATTTATTTTCATGTTTACACAAAATCCGAACTTCTTTTTGTCAATTTATTTCATTTCATTCATCATATATGTGTCAATATATATTTATTCTGTTCTAAAAATATTAATAAATTATCAGGTGTAAAAAATAGTTCGGTGCCTTTAAATTGAATCAGTCGAGTCTGTTTTAAATTAAAATATTTTTTTGTCGTTTTAAGATTTTCAAGTATTAAACTTAACAATTAAAAACACTTTGGACAAGCAGTTAGCATAATCTCACAAAACGATAGTGTAGATGATGATGTCCGAAAAGTAATAAATTAGATATTGAATATTTTCTATATTCCAGTTAGAAAAAATACTGCGAAAGCTACGGGAATGATTTGTTCAGCTTTGGAGGAAAGTGTTGTGACTCTTAAAATATGCAAAAAATACTAAAACAGTGAAAGAGTTTCGAAAATGCATTCACACGACTTCACCAACATCTTTTTTTCAATAAACGATTCGTTAGTTACCTGACAGATGAAGCAGTTATATAAAATAATGGGAGATATTTTGAGAATTGAAATGTATTCCATTTTTCTATAAACACTAATTTTCTACAAAAAAAGGCACCGAATTAATTTGTGCACCTAATATAATACTTATGATGTTCTGTCAAACATTTTTAAATGATATTCTCCACTTGTAATCTTTGTGTCACCCACATAGTCTAACATGAAAACGCTGCCAGAAACCACACAAACCGCATGTGTCTGACATTATCAGTAGTGTGGTTCATAGAAACCAGTTATTCGCGATTGAGTTGTTAAAGCATATTGATTGTTTTAATACAGGAAAAGTAAACGTGTTTAACATTTCTATTTTATTGAATTATTTGTTATTTTCATGTTAAGATGATTCGAAAGTTAATAAAATAAGATATAATATTCTTTTTGGTAAATAAAAACTAGAAAATTGCATATAAAGAAAATATTTATATAATGAAAATAAACTGTTTTTAACTTTTTCAAATTATTTCATTACACAAATACATTGTCAACAATTTTATAAAAGATACAATACTTTTAAACTATAAACCAAAATTAGTAGATTTTAATTTTTTTTAACAAAAAAACTTCTTTCATGTTATTTAAATCACGGTATAGTACTACTTATTTACTAAGAAAAAAAATATTCAAAATTGTAAAAATCATACAAGAAATACATTTTTTTTAAATATTAATAATATATATATATATATATATATATATATATATATATATATATATATGCTAAATATTATATCAAAATACAATTTTATATATTTTGACAAAAAATTACCGAATGAATATTGATTTAATTCTACAGTTAAAAATAACTAAATGATAAAAAAAACTGTTTTACCGTTTAGTATATCTTAGATGGTGATAACGCATGTATCTTTAGCTGACAAGACAGAAAAAACAAACTGTGTGAGTAAAAAAGTACAAGTTATACATTAGTCAAAACATGACTTGACATCATGTTGACACTGCTAATTTTCCTAGGTCAAGAGGGATTTGAAAATAGTGACACTGAAGTAGCAAAAAAAAACGCATGCTGTCATGAAAAGAAATCCTTGCTACTTACAAAAGAAAAACACTCGAGTCTATTTATAAAATGTGGAAGTGGATAAATCCTTATCACAAACTAAAATACGAATCTTTTCATGTTCCTTTTCAGATAATTAAAAATCTTTTTTTCATATATAAATCATAGGAGATAGGTAATAAGAGATAATACTGTTTATCTCTTATTTAAGTAAATACATGAATATTAGACGGTTGTGAAATCTGTGCTCAAAGAAATTCAGCCATAATATAAAATCTGTTTATCCTACACACTACTCGTTTCTCTTTATTAGTGAAATAAACGATCACATAGTTCTAAAAATATCATATTACATCCATTAACTTAACGTCTCACTGACCATCAGTTCGACTTGTTGTCCACTGAACTACGGTTGTGACATTATTTACAATATATATATATATATATATATATATATATATATATAAACTGGAATTGAATATTTCTACTGGAAAATCTAGATAATATTATGTAAATATTCAAAAAGCATTTTCTTTAGATAAAATAATACATAATATATTGAAAATAAATAGAATCTGATTGAAAGTCAATAAATGGAAATTATACTTTTCATAAAATATTATTTTATCTTTAGTTCGGTTTTTTGATTGAATTATCACAGTTTATATTAGAGATTTAGTCGAATATATATATATATATATATATATATATATATATATATATATATATATATATATATATATATATATAACATTTATGTATCTTTTAAGAAAAATAATCGAATATATATTGAAACATGAAGAGAATATTTAAAAGAGAAAATTTTAAGATATGTGTTTAAGATAAACTAATCAACACGTGTCAAATGTCGTATCAAATGATAAAATTATACGAAATTATACATTCAGCCAAAGACTGGAATTCTGAAGTCTTTGTTCATGCGAACGCATAGTATATTTAGAGATATCTCTGTGAAAAAATGTTGGTAGTGTGAATCGTTTAATGCATTCTGGCGCATTGAATATGTTTATAAAGGTTTTTTTCTGAAATCTATATTTAATTCATAGAAATGTTACATACTTGTAAGTAATAGCAATTGTATATGTAGTTTTCTATACATTAATATACATGAATGTATTCCTCTTACATATCTAAAATTGTGATTTTGTATGAAATGGATTGTTTTTCGATATTGATTGCAATTCATTTTGCTACTTGTTGGTTATAATTTGTATTTTCATTAAAAAGAGTATTATAATCTATTTATGATTCTGTAGCTAAATTCACTTTCACAAACGATCTTTTCTCTTGCTTCACAAAAATAATTAATAAATGATTATTTATCATTTTTGATGACTGTGTAAATTTCGACAAAGATTCTATCATTTTCAGATCGCTAAGATGGTGAAAAGTTGAACTAAAATTTTTCTCCACTATAGCTCTTTGAGAATGAAGCTATTTCTATCGAAATTCGTATAAACAATAATCAAAAACTATCAATACCCATTTTTTTAACATCTTTAATCAGATCTTTTATGGTTTATAAATGAAGAAAAAATCCATTTATGTTTCTTATTTTTTTTCTTTAAAAACTCCAAAATTCTATTCCTGGCTACATATATCCCAACTACAATTTCTTCTTACTTAAACTGTTTCTAAACTTTCTTTTCAATTTTGTTCCTTTTCAATTACCTTACATTTACTTATATTCTTTATAATATACTTAAAATATAACGAGAAAATATTTTTAAAAATTTCCGAGAACCCGGTTTCTTAAGCTAATTTCTAAAAACAAATTTCATGCGTTTTAAAGAAAATATGCTTATAAGCCAATCAAAATGAATCGATCAAAACGTTTCCCAGATCTTCACTATTTGAGAAGATTAACAACATATATAACCAGGTCACAAATCATCACATAAAAATGACTGTTATCGCGGGGTCTCGTACCTCCCGGTACGGTCTTCAATATTGAGACGACAATACAAAGGATGTCTAAAATACGTGAAAAAAATATCGATCAATGTTACTTTGTTATGAAATATTTTTTGTCCATTTTTAAAACAAACCGATTATTAGATAAAATACAAAGATTTTCAGTCTTAATTAAATTTAAAAAAAAAAAAACTTTTAAAATTATTGAATAAATTCATGTTTTTAAAACCATAATTCAATAATTTCAAGAAATCATTGATACAAAATCAGAGTATTTCAAATAAAATACATTAAATGTAGATTTCTATTAAGAAAATGAGATTTTTTCTGAAAAATAAAACATGTGTTTATAAAAAAATGATTATTTTTGAAAAGATTTGCGCATTGAAAGTATCCTTCACAGAACACAGTGTTCAAAATACAATAATTCAAATATTAGTCAATGCATTGTCAGTGTCAATAACTATTTCCGGGTACACATCACGAGTTGAAATTGTTGTTCAAGTTGTTGATATTGAAACTACGTTCAAATTTCGTTACACATTCGCTTCATATTTGTAGACGTACGTTTAACTTCACTGAAAAGAGGTCGTCGTACAACTTTATACTGTGTATCAAATCCGTTCTCTATTTAAATTACTAAACGTGTGCGTTCCCTTACTGTGAAAATAAGCTGAAAGTGAACTATTCCACTCGTATGTAGGAATTTCGCTGCATTGATTTGTTTATATTTGCATGAAACAATGTTTTCACTCTGTATTTTTCGTACAAGTATAAACGGATTATTTCCAAAGGTAAAAATATGTCACACGTATCCACATATATATATTTAATTAAAATGTAAAATTATAGAAATGTTTATTTTCTAAAAAAGCGTTTACTTTTTTAAAAATATGTTTCGAATTAAAAACTTATTAAAATCACTTTTTGCCAAGTTGAATTAATTAAAATAAAAAGATTTAATGGTTAAATATTTCAAAGTATTTACTTAAAAACTATTTTTGTGATTTCGTATTAAACTCCTTTGTAAATTGATAAAACAAATACAGAAAAAAAACGATGAAGTTTGTAAGAAAATGTCTACACTGCCAAAACAAAAAGACAATATTTGAACAAAACTGTAAGTCGAAAATTTTACGTTAGTGAAATATCCTGTGGGAGATGAAACATTGAACAAAAACTCGTTAGCAGAGGATTTACTGTGCCAGTTAAAATTTATCATATAATTCCATTAAAATAATAGAATAAAATAGAACCTATACGTTTTTCCTTCAGTCGTCCTTTGGGATTCTATCACTTTTGTAATAAAAATACTATATTTCAAAGATAATTAATGTGTCTGTAAGATGAGTTAAGAAGAAAAACCGTATTGTCAATATTGTATGAGTTATTTATTCGAAAAACATCCATAAATTTTTGGCTTGATCTTTAAAAAAATTACATATTTTGTTCTTTTTACCTGCATTAGGAGTGTAATGGAATAAAATCTCTTTTCTATTCTTAACATACGTGTGGAATTATACAAAATTAAATTTTATATTCTAAAAAATTACATTCATATCTTTTCTATATACGGTTACAAAATTTAAACTAAAATTAATTCGATCGATTAAGATTCGCAACCTTTTATGTATTTTTGATTGAAATAACGTCGGAAAAGTTTGTTAAAAATAAATTATTATAAATATATTTAAATTTAATTAATTGATCTTTTTTGGTAAAGAGAAAATTTTTATTAAAATCCATTTACAAATTTAAATTTCGACAAGTTAATGTAGCTCCCAAGTATAAATAATCACAATAATTAAATAAAAACAAACCAATTATTATAAAATGAGAGACAATGTATTTGTTTCCATTTTAAATTTCTACTAAAACAAAAATCATTAAATTAATAGCCTCAGGGTCAATTTCAGGGTAATTTATATCAGGTTTACATATTTTAATTATGACGATTTTTCTGAATAGCATCTTGTGCGTTTTACTTTAAAACAATGCTTTGGGGTGATGGTGAAAATGGATGATGGTGATGCTGAAAATGGATGATGGTGAAAGAACTTCCGGTCCATGAGAAATAGGCAGTGTAACTGATGGTAAATTAGGGTAGGATATTTTACTCTTATTCCTTGAATTGAAACCTTTTACAGTAACAAAAGTAGCAGTCATTAACGTGGTTTTTGGGCTCTCTCCACATCAAAGAAATACAAAAAGGCAATAATTTTCTTTTACCTTTTGTCTACTGTTTTAATTGTTTAACATAAATAGTACATACTTGATGGGGAGCCCACGATTTATCTTGGATGTTAAAGCCAAAGTATGCATGATAGGCTCTTTTTACGAGATTTGTAATCTCTTGTCTATGTTTCAACGGTACGAAATGTAACAAAATATATCCATACTATTTTTACAATTTCATGAAGACATTTTCGTAAAAAAAAATTAAATACAAAAAGCTGATAATACACTCAAATCAATGATTATGTAATGAACCGTTACTATACCACAGTCATCATGTTGACAGATTTAGTGTTGCCATTTAATTCATTCTCGTATTTCTACCGACTAATTAAGTTTTGTTTGAAAAATTTACTGCAAATCAAAAAAAAAATTTTTTAAACCTGCTGTGATATCAAAAAACTAATAGCAGATTCGTAATCAGTGCTATTGAATTAGTAAAGAACACCAACCAAATTCAAAACAACGAAAATCATGTCGACCTGTTTAACTTTTCTATATATAAAAAATAATTCCATCGTAAAATTTCCATAAAACAATTTTTTTCATGGAGATAATCTCCTCGTAACGTCTCTCCCCGCGCTACACTCGTCAAAGTAGCACGTTACCATTTCCATTTCCGATCGTTTCCGATGTTTCACGAATCATGATGGTCGATTCCAATGAAACAGTATTCGGGCACGGCCAGTTGTATATTGGTCTCAAGATGTACCTCTAAGCAGGATATCAAGTTCCGGAATAGAGAAGAACACAAATAAATTGCGAATAGGGTGTACACACGAGATTTAGAATAAGTTTACAATAAGTTTTCTTTTCAGTTTCACTATTTTCACGGTTTCATTAAAAAATAAATCTCATTAAACAGTCTTTATTTCGTTTTTCAGTTTTCATTTAAAAATTGTTATCACTTATGAGAGAGAAAGAGTGGAGACGGAGCCCCCCCTTCGGAGATCGGCGAGTGTAGAGAGTAAGGGGCGCAGCCCCCTGGCTAAATAAAAAAGGAATCTGATGTAGTCTATTTATTTTTTTAGAAAAGAGTACAATTAATATTTTATATAGATTATTTATTTTTTTCTTTCTTTATTAAAAAGGAATATATATATATATATATATATATATATATATATATATATATATATATATATATAGGAATTATTGCCGTATTTTTCATTTTTAAACAAATAAAAGTTATTAAACGTGTCACAAAAAAGTTTCATCCACCTTTTAATTGTGTACATATATATATATATATATATATATATATATATACATAGAGAGAGAGAGAGAAATTGACATAAGTTAAGACAATAAAATCATAGAACTGAACTATTGCTCAACAATGAACATCGTCATTGGCCAGATGAACCTTTTTACCTATAAAACATTTTTTTTTATATAAAGCCCGACGAACGCAATAAATCAATTGCATAGTTGTGCACAACTTCATATCTATTGACCTGTAAAATAACAAGAGGTGTTTTTGAGTGTGCCTGTTCGTCGAAGCTCTATATATTCGATGTTAAAATAGCATGTCTGGCTAGTGTTTTCAAACTCACTAAGCATTATGAAGCTGTTCATTCTGCACATCAAATTTTATCACGTTATCATGCCTCGTTATTTTCATTTTTTAATAATTTGATTTATTTAAATACGGTGTATCAGGTGTTTATTTAAATATTCATGGATACTACAACGGATACTGGAAGGTTTTTGTGTGAAATATTAAAATGTAAACTCATACTTTTTATGTAGATATATTTTTTATAAGTATTTTTAAATAATGCGGGGTTGAATATCCGGATACAGTTTAAATAGACATAGTAAATATTTTATTTAAGTTAATATATATACTGTTATTAAATATTAATATAAATAATGCTTTTTTCTCACATATTAAAAAGTGAAACTGTTTCATTCATAAACACTAATCAGTACAATAAATATAATTAAATAATTTAATAACTAGAAAGCAATAATTTGACATATTCAATAAATTTACATTAAATATATTCAAAGCGAAATTCTAAGAAACCAAATTGAGGTGCGTAACAAAGCTTTTGAATGTAATCACCGCGTTATTGAACTAAGTTGAGTCGATATTTCGATTTAGTCGGTGGAGTCATTGTCAAAGCTGTCAAACACAGACCATGAAAATTTGTAGTTAGTTACAAATGATATTATTTTATTGAGAATTATTCAAGATTTTTTATCAAGTTTATCGGTTGTATTTACTGGAAATGTACTGTTTTTCTTACCAAGCTATTTCATACTGTTTTTAGAATTATCTTACATGAATATTAAATACAATAGTGTTTTTATATAATTTTTATTTTTATTTTCATTTTCTTGTAATTTATATTTAAATTTTGATAAATTGAATAATATTACTGTTAAACTAATTTAATTTCGTAAATATGATAAAAATCTTTTAAAATTAAATTTAAATTTGAAAAAATTTTAAATCGAATAAAAATAATCAGATATTACATTCCTAGTCAATATTTTAATAACGGTTATTTCTTGATTTTAATATTAAAAATTGAAGAACAGTATATAAAAATGTTTCATTTAATCATTGGTTTATTTAATAATATTAACCTTTTTTGTGCCAAAGAAGTCGTGTGGTATCACAGATTATGACTTCGATGTACTTTCACAAACGAATCTTTCATTCGATTCTCTACCATTTTTTTCTGATCAAAAACGTTCAATAAATGATTGTTGTTTATGAGCATTTCGATACATATTCTATCATATTCAGATCACCAAGCAAGAATAAAACAAATAGATCAAAAATTTAAATCTGAATTGATTATTAATATTAGGTTGGTGCAAAAATAATTACGGTTTTTTATATAGTAAATTTCAAATATGCTCATTGCACTATTTAAAATAAATTACACTTTTTTAGTATTTTTGCACGTGGTCTTGCGAAAAAACATTAGATTATCGAATATAATAGCAAACATTTTTTTAAAAAATACTTACAGTTGTTATAAATTTTTGTATATATAAATTATAAAAATAATATATTTTTGTTGAGTTTCAATTAAATTCAGTACACCCTTTTAGAGCAATTAAATAAAATTCATTGAAGTTTAGTTTTCTGACAGCTCGCTTGCTACTAGGATGTTCAAATATGGCAACATGAGAATGACAAAAGGGATTCTTTTGCTACGCGAAAGAAGCTCAGAGCAAATTTTGAATCAACAAATTTCTTGATGTTCGTTTAGTTCATACGGCACTCATTTATCCAGCTCTTTTGTTACTCCAATTATGTTCAAATGCCAAAGAACTCTTGAATGATCAACATTGAGTTCTTGTGTAATGTCTCGAGTTATGAGTCCGCTTCAATAATGTTTCTGAAATCATTATTGTCTATAGCTGAAGGACGTCTACAACCCTCCTTATCATCAAGGCTTTCGTTTCTATTACAAAATTTTTGGAACTAGTAAGTAAGCTGTACATTCTCGAACTGACTTTTCGCCAAAAACATTTGATATTTCGAACATTTTCTGTTGCTTTACGTTCCAGTTGAAACTCATGCAACAAAATTTCACGAATTTGCTTTTTTCCATGACTAATTAAGAGTTTATATCTTACAATACTAAAAAATTAAAACAATAGATATAATCTGAAATCAGTAGTGATAATTTCATTGTTTACAATGATGTATCTATCACATGACTATAAAAAAATAACGGTAACTAGAAAAATCGCTGCCAAATTTAAAATGATAAAAACCGCAATTACTTTTACACTAACCTAATAGAAATACCGATAAAATAGAAATGTGTCTCACAGGTAATATAATATAATATTCCGTTGTTATCAACCACAAATATCATTTATATTTATTAATTCTCATGCGGTATGTCTTCATATCATTGTTTTCAATATTACGATTCGAATCCGTGACCTAATATACCTTTTGTCATGGGTCGTCGACTCCGCACAAGCAATAAACTTGATATACTTAGGATCCCTCATTAAACTGTAAGGTTCAATTCACAAATCCCCCTTGATAAGTGAACTGTGTGTTAGGTACGACCGATAAGGAAGGGAGAGGACGTAGCCCTGCAGTGGGCTTTATGTACACCTACTACATTACGTGTACATGTATAATTAAAATTATAAATGGCGTTATTCATGTCAAATGAGACAGGACCGAATGAGATACCAAAACAATCAACTGTTGCTGGAAATCAATGTAGGAAATCGACATCGTGACCACTTCGGACGCGTACATAACTATATAGTTCGAAATTGTCGACCTTCTCGTTTCAAACAAAGTCATCAAAATTGATGTGTCTGCAATTGACAGTTCATAAATCGTATTTCATTAATTTATAAACATAGATCAAACTCAAATGAGTTGACATACATGACGTTGGTTTGAAAAATCAATGCTAATGGTGTAGGACTCATGTGTATATATATATATATATATATATATATATATATATTCTTTATATAATACGCTAATTGTATTAGCTTCGAGCACAATTAATATCCTTTTAGACTGTTCGTGAAATTTTAGTAAACGGATTTGATATTTCCAGAGAAATATATTGATTTGTATATACAAAAAAAAATCATAGCTATTATTTATTCAAAACTCTGAATTGAAATTTCAAAAAGGTCGTATTTTTACTGGAAACTTTTAAAAACTGAAACAGTATTTTTATTTCAACTGAAATAAATTTATATTTTTTATACAGAATATTTGACTTTTTAAATGTTGTACGATGAAATAATGTTTTTTTTTTATTCTATTCGTTGCTACACTGTAGCTGAATTGAAAAATAAAGTCATTTTAAAATTGATTTAACCTGTGACGTATTTTAATATAATTTAAAATTATCTATGCTTTTAATGAAAATTCTGATAGACTGGAACGCTATTAGTCAAACAAAAATATTGATTGTTATAAACGGGGTCGAACGAATTGGTTTTAAATGAAAATCAACATTATATAAATCGTTTTTTTTATTATTAAAAGTGAAAGAGAGAAATTTGGAAATATATAAAAACATATAAAAACATTATATGTTTTTATATATTTCACATTAGATATATAAAAATATTTTAGTTTTCTTTCAAAAGTTTAATATCAAAACAGTTTTTGTAATTGTGATTAAATTCATTTGTAATTTGTTACGTTCATATGTACCTGGCTTGAAGTTATTTTTCTTGTCATTGAGGTCACTTTTCTTTATTTTTTGTTTCTCCATTCAGTACTTATCTGAAGTTTTCGAAAAAAGAAACTGATTATAGACAAAAACAAAGAATAATAACCTCAAGGATGCGAAAAATAACTAGCTGAATCCATTTTCATAAGAGATTTTTTTCTGTCCCACCTACACAATTTTTTTTTTTTAGATTTAATGTCAATAATTAGTGATTGATCATTTGTTATTGTTGATTGTGCGGATTTATTTACAAAGCTCTTCATATAAAATTACAAGATGACAAATATTAAAATTTAGAAAAAAAATATACTTTATTGATAAAAACCCTCTTACATTTTAACGTCAATTTCGATGAAAAACCTAGTATTATTTCGAAGTCAATTTCAAGTCAATATCTTTTAAAATCTAGAGCTGTACGAACGCATGCGAGTCTTTATTGACAATTTTAATCATGTCAGTTTTTTACTCCCTACATGTCAATACAGTATGTCATTTTATATGTCTAAACAAACATATTGGAGTACAACGTATATCCACGTCACCACACCATAACTTACAAAACCATCCACCTTATGTACTTGGCTTTGATGGCAGTATAGCTTTTAACTCTTATGTAGACAAAGGGCGACTACAGACAAGTAGACGAATTATTTAAAAAAGAAACTAGATATAATGTTGATCTCTATAGTAATTTGTCGATTTTTTTTAAAATATTGTACTTTGACATGAAATACTTTTATCAAGTCGTATTTATTCTGAAAATATCAAAAATGTGCTCTAAAATAATAAAATTTAAATTGAATTTTATAAGAAATAGCATACCATGTAAAAAATATCCTTTCAAATGATAATTACTAATTAGTAAAAATAATATAGTGGTTTCTGAAAATTTAATAAAGGTTCCAAGCTAATTAAAGGATTTTATTTGAAAAATACAAGTATATCTTGTAAATAATTTGGTAAAGACATTTTTCAATGAAAAAATATTTATTTCAAACTATCAATAGGTTCACGTATGAATAGTATTTTAAATAAATATAAAGAAAAAAAAAATGTACATATTGATTCAACAGAGGTAATTAGTATGATTAAAAAAAGAAAATGGAATTTTCATGATATTTTCTGTCGTATTTTGAGATAACCGTTCATACATGAAAGTGAATTTAGCCTTAATGTTAAACTATATTTTTTTGGTATATTTTTGTTTGTGACAAAAGAAAATAAATTTTATATAATTATTCCTGATAGCCTAAGATAAGAAGTACGCTACTGAAATTGCCTATTTATATATTTTATACAATTATTCAAACGAAAACTATATTTTCTCTTTATACTTCAGAACTTAATTATCTTGTAACAAATCTCTCATTAAACTTTAAAAAGAAATCCATGAAATTCTCATCGGAAAGCTTTAACTAACATCCGCTTATGTAATATTTAAATCGCAACACAATACAAAAGACTCTTTTTATAACAATTACTATTAGTACTTTATAAAAAATTCAAAAAGTTTTTCCACTCTTATATAATTACTCCTTTACAGATTTTTCTGTAGTACAATAAAACATTCAACGTAATTCAAACATTAATTAAGCAATAATCTTATTCTTTCCTTTTAACGTTTTCGTATGGTTTTTAAACGAAATTATATCTCTTTGTTATATACTTTGTTATATATATTCGAAATAAAATTGGAACTCGCATCGTTGGATATTTCGTTGTTATCTCTTTTCGTTACAAGTTATATTGGAACGTCGTGTAACTACAACCGTCTTGCAGCTTTCAAGGTACATGCTTTTCTTACAAGAAAAACAAGTTAAAAGATACAGTCGATTCGTTGACCCACTCTACATCGTTACGACTGAAGTGTTTATTTCAAAGATAGAATTTTATCATAATGTATTTTATTTAATTCTTGAACATTATATATATATATATATATATATATATATATATATATATATATAAATCATGATCATTTTTATCACTGTATTAATATTATTTTTATATCTTTTTGTATCAATTTTATTTTATTATTTTTGTTATCTTTTTCGATACCCCTATATCCTGTTATTTGTATACACTTTTTTATCATTTATGTTCTTATTTTTCCTAGAATATTTATAAAATATTGAATGTGTATGAATATTATATATATATATATATATATATATATATATATATATATATATATATATATATATATTATGTATGTGTGTGTGTCCAAATAAAATATTTATACAATTTTTTAGACATTCAATAAAGATTTTTGAATGAAGTAATGTTGAATTCATCTAAAATTAAACTATGATAACATTTTATTTCAAAATAATTTTTATAAATATTATAAGACGTTTTTATATTATTTATATTTTTCATCAAATTCTGCGTACTTTCTATGAGATTAAGAATTATTTTATAAAATAATAATATTTTTCCAGATCAATATAAATATTCTTTTCTGATTCTTCACAATCAATTTGTTTTTAATTTATCAAAAATGTATTTTATTGATGTTTATTTTTTATTTAAAAAATATTTATTTGATTTTTCCATATTTTATTTATTATACAAATGAATTATTTGGTAACTAAGAAGTTCAAAAAATTATAAAATATTTTAATTCAGATTTGTTTGATTGTTCTCTTTGAATCTATAAGACAATATCTAAGTTCTTCTCTTCTATTTTCCAACTTTCACTATTTTGATAACGATGTATATATATATATATATATATATATATATATATTCTTTAATTAGTTCCAACTTTTTAAGATGAAAATAAAACCAGTCTTAGAAGAAACAAATTCAAATGTATTTCCAAGGATTCAAACAGAATAATCCGAGATAGAGAGTTCTCAGAAAAACGATACAATAACTATTAGTTTTTCTTGGAAAACATAATTCAAAATTAAGAAGATAATACTTGAAAAAATTAATCAATATGTCTAAACTTAATCCCCTTCGCCAACATATTATTCACTCACTAAAAATCTATACATCTAGAATGTTTATAAAATTAAATCTAAAAAGAATGCTAAAACTTTCTTGAAAAACTAAATAAATCTTTTAAAATAAATAACTAAAAATATTTTTATATAAAATTTAATTATGAAAACTATTTCATTCAAAAAATAAATATTTTATGCTACTTATTAAAATATTCATAATGGTTGATTTTTCTATATCATTTCTTATATTTGATGTCATAAATAATTTTCATTATTTATAATAGAATTCGAAAAACAATTATTACATGAAAGGAATACTTCGCAAAAAATATAAAAATTATTTCCAAAAAAATATCCCATATAAAACTTAATAAGAAAATGAATCTTTATTTCCTTAAAAATTAATTGTTCAGCATTGCATAAGTTATTTATAAGTTTTTATAAAGAAAATAATAAATTTACAAATATTTTACAAGGAAAATAATACAATTAACTAATACAAATTAATGAATATACAAATACTAATTGAACCAATAAACCACATTTTAAATTATGTTCTTTTTAAACAAATTTCTTAATTTAAACAAAATACAATTCTCGAATGTGTAATCTCAAACTAACAAAATCTATTAAAATATTCACAAATAAATTTATCATCTACCTACAAATCAGAAAACTCTTCTGGTTAAAAATTTCCTATAATCAATTACTGATCCTTTGATTGTTTTCTGTCTATTGTATTGACAAATCACTAAGGTACAGAAAAATCTTTTGAAAAAAAGAGATTTTTCTATATATCAGAACTTTGAAGATGATTTTCTAAGGTACCATAATAAAAATATGCAGAAACAATAATTATCATGACTAATAATTAATTATTAAATATTTTTAATAAGAAAAAACTGTCTAGTTTGTGATAAAGTTAAGGTTTCATTTATGAGAAAGTTAATTGTAACTCAGTTTTTCTTAGTTAATCTCTATTTTTGGACTAGAAAAGAAATAAATATTATTTTCTTAAAATTATAAATAAAATAATTATTTTCACTTCTGTGTTAGCAGATATTTCATTTCATCCATCGTCGTACTAATTTTTTGTTGTCCAACAAAAACTGATAATCAAAAAATGAAACATATGAATTTATCCACATTATCAAAAAATATTATTGTAAATCTATTACACTTTTTTAAACTACAGAAACATAAATTAATATCTTAAAAAAAATCTATAAACAACCTTTAATAGATATCCCTCTTTAAACAATTATAAATATTTTAATAAATTTATAAATATTTACTTTCTAGTAATTTTTATTGTTTGTTTTTCTTATTTATGCTATTTTTGTTACTATTATATATATATATATATATATATATATATATATATAAAGAGAGAGAGAGAGAGCGAATGAAATACAATATTGTTATCGATATACAATATTGTTATCGATATGATTTTTTTATTTTAATAACGCATTGTATATATCTCTTATCAAATTAAAATATTATCAGAATCATCTCTACAAGTGTATGAATATTAAATCGATACCACATACATGACTCAAAGATAAACTAAACTTCACATTTATAACTTTAACAGGGTACATAAATCTCATTCCCAACAAGTTTAAATCTATCGAGAATTAGAATAAATGAAATTGTCAGAGAAACAAGTTTTTAACTGAAAAGAACAGGCTGGAATAATAAACATAAATTTACATTTCGCACGCTTGAAAGAAAAACTTATAAATTAATATTTTTGAAATTTATTTTTAAATTACGTGTAAGACTGGAAACTAGGTGACGTTCTAATTAAAACATATATACGAGGATATGAGATAAATGAATGTTATATATTCAGGAATTAAATATTTCGTTTGAATTATTTTTTAAGCATGTTTGAATTTTTAAATACAAGAGAATCAAGTATCTTTTTATCATTAAATAAGAACTAGTATTTTAATTCATTTAGCAGAATTGAATATTGTTCGTAATGTAAAATATTTATTTCAATTTTTAAATCAAATTCAATATCATGATTTTAAGAACATGTGGGTATAGAAAAATAAATTACATCTTTTTGCATTTTATTACTTAAGGAATCATTGTAGAAGTTGGTAACATGAAAAAATAATAAATAAATAACTGTTGAATATTTTTGATCGGAAAAATTGCTATACTCAGAGTAGGATTGATAAATGTCTTTTAGAAAAGTATTTTATCTCATTCATATATCATACGAGATTTATATTTTAAAATGTTTATTTCACATTCACTTTAATTCATTAAAGATTTATAAGAGCAGTAGTTATCATCATTTTTGTGTAAATACTGAATTCGATTTGTAATCATTTCTAAAAGCTCGACTGTAGCTCAATTTTGTTAACGATCTGTTCAATAATACATAATCGGCAAATAAAACTTCCCACAACATTTAATGTAATTATATTGCTGTAGTTACTACAACTAAGTGATCATAAAATTTACTGCTTGTTTGATAAATGTTCGGGGAAATACGAACTTGTGTTATCAGATGGATTTTTATAAAAGTAATTTTCTTGATTGATAGAAACTAAAAATTCTATTTAATATATATATATATATACATATATATATATATATATACATATATATATATATATATATACATATATATATATATATATACATATATATATATATATATATAAACGTACATATATATATATATGAGGATTCAACTTAGGTTCCAAAAAAATGGCAAAAATTAAAAAAATATGTTATTTTTTAATTTTTGCGATTTTTTTAATACTGTTATGTAAAAGCCTAAATTGGATTTCTCTATATATATATATATATATATAGATTCAATTTAGGTTTCAAAAAATCGCAAAAATGAAAAAATATCATGTTTTTTTAATTTTTATGATTTTTTAATTTTTTCATATGAAAGCCTAAATTGAATCTTCCTATATATATATATATATATATATATATATATATATATTTGAATAAATAGATAAATAGATATAATGTTTATAAATGAAGAATACCTTAACTGTATAACAATAAAATAATTTGCCTAAAATTTAGATTTTTTTAGATAAACATTCGTTTTGGAATTAGAGTATTTATCACATAGTGCAACAAAAGGTATTTTATTTTTATCTAAATTAAAAACATTTTATATCGAAATCTAAATTAAAATGAAATAAAAATGAACATCTGAATTTCAATAACTTTATAATAAAGATAAAGTCATACACTCCAGAGATATATTAAATAATGTACGATCGATGATACGAATTTAGACACTTCTGTGGGCTGTCTGCAATTTAAAATTTCATATAATTAATCTGTATCAGTTTCAGAATAAGAATAATAATTTAATTAAAAATTCTTGAATATATTCTTAATTTCTCTTGATAAAATGAAAAATATGTTGTATGTAGTGATTTATTAACTTGAAAGTTTCTGTTAGCAAATTTATCAAACATTTTTATAATCTTACTAAAATTTACACCAACAATATTATTATTATTATATTTTTTAGATATAAGAGAAAATATTTAATTAATTTTATAAAAAGTATGAATTTTTTATATAAAAACCAACTCAATTTGGTAAATGAAGTAATTTTTTAGTGTTTGTTTCTTCAATATACAAGAAAAAACTTTAATATTAAATGTCTAACCGTTTAACATTCTTATATATATATATATATTGTATATATATATATATTGTATATATATTTATATATATATATATATTTCTTATATGCTTTATCATTTTCTATATTTTTTTTACATTATTATATCTTTTAAGTGAGTATTTATGTTACTTGTAATCTAATAAGATTAAAGCTCACTAAAATGTTTGAGATAATAAAAAATGCTCCGAGTAATTCAAAGTAAATTTAATGAATTAAAATATTATAATTCAATTATAATCTAGTCTAATTCGATTTATGTGATATAAACAGAATCTCTAAACAAAACAATTATATTTTTTACTTATTATTTCAGATTTATATAAAAAATTAATCTAATTAAAGTTTTGAAATAGGTTTTCTTATAAATAACAGACGAACATTTAATATTAAAAATCATACACACTAAATATCTTGTCGTTATAATCATTTAATCAGAACCCCATCTTAATATATGTTAGTATAATTTAGTAACTCATTTTTTAATGCAAATAAAATTATGTTTAGAATTTTGTTTATAAAGAGATTTTTGTTTATTCTAGTAAAGTAAACCGTATTACTAATATAAATAACAATCTGTAATCAAAATTTCAAAGTTTTGAATTACACCTTTATTTTTAATTGAACTTTACTTAATGTTTTTAATATTCAATACAATTACAATCGTTTATGATTCATATTTGAATTTTTCATTTACATTTATTATATGTAGGCTTATTTGAAAATAAGTTTTTAAATTTTAATAATGATCTGATAATAAATTATATTTTAAAATAGATACATATTTGTTCCTTTTTTTAAAAACAGCTTTTAGATCTCTTTTCTACTTTTGTGAACGTATTGTAATAAATGTATTTGAAACATATACTAAAAATTGATAATTATTATTCTATCAAATAGAATTTTGAAATTATATTAATGTATATACACACTATATAAAAAAATAAACAATAATATATAAATATTTCTCATTTTTTAAAGGAGAAAAACATTCTAAATTTAAATATAAAAATATGTACTTATTAAAAATATAATTGAAATCCTAAACATACACCTATTTTAAATCTAATATTAAGATAATTTCAGAATTGTTTAAAATGATAAATGATACAGTTTAGAATATTATCTGATAACTTTATTGTATTTAGACCGGTATAATATATTTTACAGAAAAGTTTAATATAATTAAAATATTATTTTTTGAAATTATATCGTTTAAAATATGTAAACGAAATCTACATTAAAAAATATGTTAAATAAATAGCTATAAAAAATCCTTGATAGATTAATCAATTGAAAAAGTTTAAACATAGAAATATATTTATTGTTTAGTTTTTGAAAACATCTTTTGAAAATCTTACAATAATTTTCTTGTTTCATATTGAAAAATCTTTTATACAGTCAGTTCAAATATATATATATATATATATATATATATATATATATATATGAACTCTACTGTCACAGAATTGAAACTTTATAGCAGCGATGACATGGGTTTCAATTTACACATATTCATGTATAACTTAGCATGCTTTTACTATAATGTATAAACAAACATAAAGTTTTCTTAAATTGTAAAACAATGTTCAAAGTTGATATTACTTTACTCCAACAGTATAAATATTTAAATATTACATATTTATCGATATTGTATGTATGTTTGAATATAAAACTAGTATTTGTAAACAAACAAGTGTATTCATTGGGTGACAGGATAATATCAAATGTGCATGAAAATCTTGAAAAAGTTTCTTTACATTTACCTACCTTTAAAACTCTTTACAAAAATGCATCACTTCTACACATTTATTTAATAACTGAACACATTTCCATCAAAGAGTACTTAACATGCAATCAAATAAACAAAATAATCTACATGAATCGATCAAAAGCGAAATGAAAATAACGTTTTGAAAGTAATGTTTATAAACACAGCACAGATCAGTTCGAAATTCACCATGGTAGAGAGACCAAAAAGTAAATAAAAAGACAAATAATAATGACGGAAAGTTTTAATATATTTTTTTTTTTTTGGTTTTATGAATTGGTTGGTGCGGATTTTTTGTTCGGTCGTGTGATAAATAATTTGAAATCTAATCTAGGGTGGAAGTATGTATACAGCTCGTCGTATTATGATCTGTATACATAACATACCGTCTCAACCGACGCCGCTCGATCTATTTCTGTTCGCTGCCAGTTTTACACTGACGAACGTAGAGGTAAGTTTAGCTTCACCTAAGCTCGTGTTTGTGGTGACGTACAGGCGTCGTTTCATTGGCGAGAAGCTAACATGCCGGCGCCCAGACAGTGCGCGTCGTGACGTCCAGTACTATTATATCGTATTGGAGTCTAATACTATTGTATTCGAAAAACAGTATCGATAAACACTAGTTCATTACTTTTTATATCTACTATTGTGTACAGCAACACATTTAATTAAATAGACAATTGCAGCCAACAAAACCTGACGAAAAAACATTAAACGGACTCTAATAACAAGCCCTTTACATCCAATCCTTCCACAAAATCACCGCATTAACAATACGTTCCTTTTTAGTTCCAAACATTGTCTTTTTAATTTGTTTTATACGGCAAACTTTTATTCACTCAATGTCCCAGAATCATTTCTTTGTCAGTATTATTACCTACTGCTGTGAAAAACCGTTTTATTAAAAATACACATTTTTTACTTCTCACATTTTTAATAAAATAATAGAATTTAATTAAACTTCTCTTTTCCTAGCTGTGAAATTCGTTCTGCAACTAATTAATTACGTTTCATAAAAATACAAAAGAATATATTTTCACTAATGGAATTTATACATATATATATATATATATATATATATATATATATATATATATATATAAATATCATCTTTAAATAACATTCATAATATTATAATATTAGTAATAAATTTTATTCTCTCTCCTCTCTCTTTCTCTCTCTCTCTCTCTCTATATATATATATATACATATACATATATATATAGAGAGAGAGAGAGGAGAGAGAATTACAACACCCACACAAAAAATATCGTTCAGTTTACGAGCAGTTTCTGCTACTTTACCACCTGTTTTGAACTCAAAATTGCTCTTATTTGCTTCTTTTCGATCTTTAATTCAATAGGTCGATTTAAAGCAAAATTAATAATAAAAAAACGAGTGTGTGTGCTCATGTACACACGACAGAAGTGAAACTTCAGCACAGTATCTCTCCTCTCTCTCTCTCTCTCTTTCACACTAATACAGTCATATTCGCTCCATCTCTCTTGTTCTCGGTGTTCATGGTAACGTTTTTTGCGTCACACCATATGATTTCACCCCTCGCTGACGCACCCATAGAAGTTTTACTTCAGAAATTAATATTAGCATTCAGAAAACAAAAACCGCAATTATTTTCCTACCATACTAATTGTAGTAAAATACAGATACCTTAAATAATCTAAAGGGATGATCAAGATTAAAAATGTAAGAACATGTACTGAATTGTGGTCTTACATTCCGGCATTATTCACTTCTTCTCTATCAGCATTCAGAAAGAGATTAAAGTGAAAAATTATTGTTATTATTTTCAAAAGAATATCCTGTCATCGAAATGATTCAACCTAAGCAGATTTTTTTATATTATTAAATATAAAACGTGTGCTTCTCTTCCTTCTTCCTCATAAATTAATAATCCTAATTAATTTCTTTTTTCTTCTCCTTAATATTAAATTAATAAAATAAAATACATTAAAACGTGATGTTCAAACAATATACTTTTTTGACCTGTGGCTAAATTTACGTTCAGAGATAATTTTTTTACTCCGGACAAACTGAAAAATCTTTCTGATCAAAAATATTCAATAATTGACAATTGTTTAATATTACTTATCTATAATTCAATATGATTCCATCCTTTTTTAGAGCTTAGAAACCAAAATATGTTTATTCTAATATTAGGTTATTCGATATTAATAAATATCAAAATTAATTTAAATTTCAATAAACAGTCCAATAAATTTTATAAAAAAAAGACTAATACTCAGTTTGAATGACCAAATATTCTTATATTAGAAAACGATTTAACAAATTAGATATAAAATTCTCAACTACTTAATAAATATAGAAAATATGTTCTACTGAAATCATAAAAATCATCCAAAGTGACCTTTACAATATACAGACACAGATAAAAAAAAATTATGTGGTAATGTCAATTTTTTATAGACATTTTAAAAAGAAGCAATGCAAACGAGTTTTTTTTATTTCTTGAAACTAAACGAGGCGAGTGTAACGGAACGAAACGAAGGAAAATAAACGAGCGAAATCTTTTCCCTTACTATGAAACAACGCAAGTGAAACAAGTAAAGTGCTATTAAAAAATCAACAGTATAAAAGTTGTAATCTGTTTTCTTAGTTTAAATAAATCATAATTCTTGAACAAATTCAATATTTTTGTTCTTAATTAAACTTTTATTTAAATGAAATAATGTTTGGATTCTTTTTTTCATTTTGTACGCTGCACTAAAACATTCTTGTGTTTCGATCCATCCGTGTGAAATATTAAAAAATGTATTTCGTTTCTATAAATGAACTTTCTATTTTATCTCAAATCAACTTTTCTCTAACTTAAAGCTCTGAAGATAAATATTATCTTCATATACATACTCAATAACAATAAGAAAAATAATTAATAATCAATTATCAAACATTTTTAATCAGATATATATTTTTTTTAAAAGTGAAAAATTACTAGATCGGTAGGAAAATAATTGCAGTTTTTGTTTTCTGAATTCTAACCTTAATTTTTTCAATGAAATTGTCTTTACATCGTGTTCATGTTAATATCATTTTAAAATGCATTTTTCTTTCTGTATTTTGGTAATATAGACTTTTATTTTATTATTAATTTTGCTTCAAATTCGACTATTGAATTAAATATGTAAGGGAAGCAAATGAGAGCATTTTTTTTGTGAGTTCAAAACGGGTGGTAAAGAACAGAAACTGCTCGTAAAAAATGATGCTTTTGGTGTGGATACTGTTAATAAAGAGTCTTGAAGATGAATAAAGTCACGTGCGTCCTTCTTCATTTTATAACGACCAACTGAAGGCGTTAGTTGAATCAGAAGCATGCACAAAAATTCTAGAGCTTGTACAAAAGTGAATCGTTAATCATTCGACATTTCTGGACCACTTAAAACCACTTAAATTAAAAAATGCTTATGCATTTGAAGCTCATAAACCGTAATTATTTTTCTACCAACCTAATACATTACTAAAACATCTTAACATGACAGAAGTTAAATTGTAGCATCTTATTCGTTCAAAATTAATGAAATGAAATCAATAAAATTGTTGTTAATATCATCCATTGATACATTGATGACTCTAGAAGTTAAAATAGCTAGGATAGAAAAATGTATATGAATTTAAAGGTCATAAACCGCAATTATTTTTTCCACCAACCTAATAATTTGTGAAAACTTATTTTGTCACAGTGCGAAAAACTATTATGATCACGAAATATATTTAATTTATTTATATAGTTTTATATTTGTATTAATTAAAAACAAGTACCAATTTATAATTCAATGTATATTTCAATTTAATACTTTTTTATATTTTTTTGTTATCAAATTAACATTTAAAAATTACTTACAAACTTCTAATTAATTGTGTTATAGTCTTCAAATTTAATTTTCTATTATTTAATAACAGTAACGGACATTCACTATTTTTAATAATCAATTTAAATTTCAAAATTGTTGATGTTAATTTTAATATTATTAATTTCCTTAAATGTTTCTCAATTTTAATTACTAAATCTTTTAAAAATGATATTATAATCAATTAAAAGTATGTTAATTAATAAAACCTTTTAAATGATTTCTGTCAAATTCAAGGAACTTAAATACATTTTATTTATATTAAAATTCGTTACAAAATACAAGTTTATCAGTATTTTACAAAATGTTAATTATTTCTTTATACGTTAAAGTATTTTCTTCTCGCAATTTTGTATTTTCTCAGCGAGAAATTAGCAACTACCAACAATTTGAAATTAAATTTTTAATGATATTTACAATTCTTATTTTACGAATAACAATTAACAAAATCTTATTACTGTCTATTTTCAGACATTCAAACTTTTATCCAACCCAGTACATTCAGTTCTGTTCATTCAATTTAAAATAAAACTGTTGAAGTTAATGATTTTAATTAAAGGACTTTTTCATGAAATAATTATAACAGTTTGTTTTGATGTTTCAGTATTATTATAAATATTGACTGTTGTAAAAACAATTTGAAATTATTATTATTATGTATGAGATATTCGTCTGAGCAGTTAATCAATTCTAAAATATAATCTTCATAACATAGTAAATATTTGGATATGATAGATCAAACAAAACTAGTCGACTAGCAATTATCTATTATAACAGACAGGAGAAGAAGCATGATTAATAGAAAACAACACTGAAATACAGTTACTCGTTGAATGCTTAGTTTATGTTATTGTTTAAACGTTATATCAACTGTTGGGATATGTTATGTCACTGAAAGTTATTAAAGTGAGTATAATCGCTTCTTTAAAGTTTTCTGTTTTATTCTCTTTGTATGTTTAAGGTTCATGAAATTGATTTCAAATATAACTGTTTGTTTAAAATTTTAATGTCATTCTGTTTATGTATTCAAAATTTTGTCTAGTGTTTTTCAATTTATTGTATTATTTACATGAAAAACTGTAAATATAAAAGTACGAATTAATATTAAATAAATTTGAAGACGATAAAGTAAAAAAGACTTCAATTTTTAATTTTAGAATATTTTGTTTGCGCACACAAGATTTAAATTATATCGAAATTGTTTGATATGTGCATGAAACACACAACTTATTTCAAACAGTACATAAACATTAAACTTTATTAACCTTCCGTACTTACCTATTTATGTAAAACATATGTTTTATTTGTAACTTAACTCTAACCAATTGCCAACCTGTTGCCAATTGGCAACACTTCAATTTTTCTTCCTCAGTGCTATAAATCTCCAGCTGTGGAATTCTGACGACATTCTATGTGAAAATTTTAGTACTGAGAGAAATAAGTAACCCGGAACAATCATAAAATAATACTTCATTGAAATTTATCTCTTAAATTTATTTAACCTATATAGCTTGACTTTTGTATATCATTTGAAGTTTTTTTTACTCTTTCACTATCTATATGCAATTATCTATAGACATATTCTTATAACAGAGTCCTTTTGGTCACATATATTCTATTTTATTACCGTTTAATTTGATATGTATGCTTTTTCAAATATTTATTAGCTAGTAAACTTCTAAATTGTTACGATTTATGAAATATATATGTGACATACATACTTATAATTTTTTTTAATATATATATATATAAATATATATATATATATATAAATATATATATATATATATATATAAATATATATATATATATATATATATATATATGGGTGTGTATGTAAAAAATAATCTTCGAATTATTCACATTAGAAGAATATGAAAAAATATTTTATCTAGTATTTGATCACTGAAATCTTAACTCTCTGTTTACTGAATAATTTAAAATCCAGAAATGAAACAATATTTTTTTTATGAAAGAGAAAAATATTTAAAAACACAAAAATAGAATACATTTTTTAAATTTTAAATTCTAGAAAATGTTTTTAAATTGGGACATAGAATTCCCATGAAATGAATGAAGAACGATTAATTGTTTAATATCAGTTTGTTTATGGGCCTTAAAAATCTTGAAAATACATAAAATGTTAATAATATAATGATATAATTCCAATTATTTATATTTATTACAATATGCTTATTTTCTTTTCCAATACTCACGAATTTTTTTAAAAAATTAAATTTTAAAGACATTTCTTTAGTTTAGACAGAAGTCCCATGAACTGAATGAAAAATCTTTGATTATTTAATATCTGTTTTTGTTTACGGGACTTGAAAATCTCGTCCTTGCATAAAGGGTTATGAATATAATTCTAATTATTGATATTTATTAGAATACATTTAACTTCTTTTCCAAAATCCACAAAATATTTGAACATCTTTTCAGGGGATACAGTTTTGTGAATCTATAGAAAAGGATCTAATTTGTTTATAGAAACAAAAAGGACAAGAACCAAATAATAACCTCTACATAAGTAATTTTAAATAAAAAAAGAATTTAATATCCATATTATAAAATGAAACAGTGATATCGTTCCCGTGACTTTTATTTCTTCTCTGATTGGTTGATATTAGTCACGTAATCTTTGTTCTGGTTGGTTGATATCAATCTCGTGGTCTGTGTTATGACTGGTTACTATAAATCGTGTGATCGAATGATCTTCACCCTAATTAATTGAAAAGTTTCTCAAATAAAAAATACTGATCTACATTTTATGTGTATTATTTGTTAATTTCTGTTATTTGGTAAAAGAGGAACAAGCGTTAGTGATAGGCCGGCGAATCCTCCCCCCCCCCCCCAATATAAATAATAATATAAATGTTTGGTGAGTGGAGTGATCAGCGGTCAGAGTCCCCTAATAAAAATACAAACATCAAAACAATTATCTATATAAGCAAGAATCAAAAATTAACAATAATCAATTATTAAACTTTTTATCAAAAAAATATATGATTTTGCGGGTTGAATGACAAATTCGTTTGTGAAAAAACGTGTAAAAACATAAATCTCAAAAAAAGAAAAAAAACTTGAATTAGTTTTATTTGAAAAGGTAACATTATCTCATTGATTTGATGTCATTTTTCTGACTCAAACGTTATAAAAATAATAATAATATTTCACTTTCGAATTTTTTGATAAATGCATAAACACCATAAATCAACACTTAAAAAAATATCAAAAGAAAATTGTCTAATAAAACGAAATCTAATTTGAGAATGATTTATAAAATCTTACCGTTTAGTCTTATTACTGTTTTACTTAATGAAAAATTATAGCCTGGAGAGATTTGATCTCTACGTTTATCGACTTCGTTTTCCAGTAGGCTGGCCGTTCTTATATTCTCATCACGAACTCATACTTTTAACAAGAATATCGGTATAAGTCGATATGAACTATTAAACTCTTACCGAACATGTAGAGTACATTTTTGTTAAAAAAGAAACATGTGTGTAGCATCTATAACATTATTTTATAGACTTGTCGTGAACGAAAAGAAAGTGATAACATATTTTTTTCCAAATAATATTGGAAGATTATAGACGAACTACACATATTAGTCTAATCTTTCATTTAAAGACATTTTCAAAAACGAATTCATTGATTTTTCATATGATATTTATTTATTTGAATTTTTATTATATTATAATTTATTTTTTTATACATGCTTATATTATTTATACAATCTTAGATTAGGACAAAATACATAAAATGTATTGTTCTTAATTTTTGAAATAATGAAATCTTCAAACATGATCTTACAGGAAAATTACATGAAATTTTAGTTAGAATAAAAGTTCTATTAAACATACATTTTATTTTTTTTATATAAAAAAAAAGAAAATGTAGGTCTATATTATATAAAAAATCGTCTATTTCAACTATCTTTAAGGTTTTTAAAGCTACAATCGATCGAAAAAATTCAATTTATACAGATATAAGCTTATAATAGCATCCATGAAGAGTAATGTTGCAGGAAGAAGTATATTATATTGACTATCACACGGAAAGTGAAGATATTACAGTAACTAGATAAGAACAAGTTTTCTCATTGCCCAAGGGAACATTTTAGTGTTCGTAATATAACAATACACGATGTACAAAATAATATCGAACGTTATTCAAATCATATATTGGCACTGAATGGAATAAGGAATAAACTGAAAATAAGTTAGACTTGTATCTAAAAAATTCCTACAGTACCTAATTTATTATTTATTTGCTTGATTTGAATTTTGTGCATTGATTAAAGTAGAATTTTTTTTTATTTTATTTAGAAACATGCAACAGATAAAAAGCAACATCAGTTCTTATAAAACAGATAAATTATACAGTAAATTAATTTTTATATAGATGACTCAGAATTATATTTCTTAATTAAATCGATACATTTTAATATTACTATAAAATGTTCTTGTTTATCTGTTTTTCAATTAGACTTATATGATCTTTATTTATATAAAAATATATAACTACTTACAAATAAAAATATTGTTATCATTTTCAAAAGAATGAAATAACTCCTATTGAATGTTGTCCTCGATGATATTAAAAAGTCACAAGGTAAATAATTTACAATTTTTTTTAATTGTAAAGTAGTTTTAAATCACAAATTGGACAACTACTGCTCTAAAAGTTGTAACGTTATTACGGATATCAGTTTCCTCTAAGCTGTCAGTATTTATTATTCATTTAAGTTCTATTTATAAGTTTGAAATTGTCTGACGTATGTCACAAGAACGAAATTGAATCGAACAGTACAGACTAGAGTTCATGAATAATGCTCTTATTTTATCTGATAATAATCTTTTATCTTAAGAAGTAATTTGATTGTCATGAACTTTTTTTAAGAAGTCATGAAAGAGACATGTTTAGTGACTTGAAACTTCTCCAATCATAAATGTCCTCAATAGTAGCTATAAAAATAACAGATAAATTGACAATGAATTTATAAAACAAATATTTTTGTACATTCTAATCAAAAATATATTATTTACTGTTATATATATATATAGAAACAAAGAGAGAGAGAGATATAACACAAATATATAAAAAAATAAGGAACAAATTTTATTTTTTTAAAGAGAATTTTTCTTCCACTTAATAAATAAGTTAAATCATAATATAAAATGAAAAGAGATTAAAAAAAAGCAAATAAATATTATAATAATTGTTCTTTTTTATACTTGTGATTCCAATGTTGTATTGACCTGGTGGTTGTGATCCTGGTGAATCATTTATGTATTTATTCTTCAGAACTATTTTTGACCTTTGAATCATGTCAAAGTGGCTTGTTAATAAATTAAACTACCCGAGGATTGCTCAAGGGTCTAAACTACTCATTGCTGATAAAAAAACAAAGAAAATTGTCGCAACCAAGTCTAAAAGATACATTTATAATTACAAGTAGTACGAATCGATTTATAACGCCTTTGATGTTATTTGAAGCCTATTTTTTTAAATTCTTATCTATTTTTCCATTTACCGTCTGTCAAATTCCATGAACTCACTTTTCCGTATTATTTTTGTCCAAATTATTATTGATTACTTTTTTCCCGTTTGTCTAATGTCGCTCATTTCATTATTTGCTTAGACAATCTTTCTTCATTCATTTTTTAGGGATACCGGTGCCAAATGGGACGTTATCCTTCTATATCATTCATTTCCACTTCTTATATACTAATTTCTTCGTTTCTTATTCAATTTTTGTACAAAATTATCATCGATCATTGGTCAAAACTCGTATGATTTTCTTTTTAACCCTATCCCTGATCCTCCATGTTTCAGAGCAATAAATCAAAATATTTTTTATAAGTATTTATATCAATTTTTAATTTATATCTAGTATTTTAAAAAATATAATTGCAATTAAAATACATCTTCTGAAAACCATAATAAAAATAAAATTCATACTTAAACCTGGAATTTTCATGAATTTTTTACTTATTTTTGAAAACTTAATAAAATATATAAATCAAAATAGAAATATTTATGTAAATAGTTATATAATTATATATATATATATATATATATATATATATATTTATATATAAATATATTATATAAATAATAAAAAATATATAAAATTAATTACTCACATTTAATTAATATAAATTGACTCAAGTATTATATATAAAGTATCTAAAATTAAAAGAGTTCATCTATATTTAATTCGAAAACTTAAGATAAATTAAATTAAAAAAACTATCTCTGTCATGCAAACAATAAAAATCATTTCATTTTTGGTAAATATCAACACCTTCGTTAATCGAGATATTAAACAGAGTTTAATATTATGAAAAAACATATTCATCTAAGAACTATATTATTATTTTTCATTATGAATAATAACTGATATATGCGACAACAAACCTGTTAAAATTAATTCATTTAATGGCTACTTCACTTTAATAATATCAATCAAATCAGTCATTTTTTGCAAACACTGTTGCATGTATCATGAAAATACTTAATTCATAATGTAAAAAATACCGTTTCATTCTATTATAATGTATTATATATATATATATATATATATATATATAGAATTTGTATAGTTCATGCATTTTATACTCCGATAACATAACATTTATCCCCGAGTGATATTCAAACCCACGACATTATATACAAAACTTGTAAAACTACTATCTCGCGTGTTCGGCAACAATTCTGAATATAATCTATTTTGATAACTTGAGTGCTCTATTCTCATGGGCTACCGTTTACTTTGAAGTTGAATATACGACCTAAAATTTCATAGATGGTTCAATATTTGATTTTTGATTTGAGTGCGCCATGTTTCTGTATAAAAAATTATTATATAAAGAATCGTCGGTTATTATAAAAATCTCAATTTTTTATAAAACATACATTTAACATGAAAAAATAAGAAAAATTTATTTCAATACAACATCTAGAATTACAAAATAAAATAAGAAAATGATGTTTCTGTTGAAAAGTATTCACAGTATATTTTTTATAATAAATTAAAATGTAAATCATTTTCAATTTGATTCAAAGAAGTAATCTAACATTTACTATGCTAATAAATCTTAACTCGGATCTTAAACCAAAAATAATTTTATTTATTGAAAATTATAAATATGAAAACTGGTATTAATATTAGAATGAAAAAAGACATTTTAAAATGTTTATCTCAATAAAAATTTGAAAAATAATTAAAACTAACACTTACTGACATTTGTACAACTAACTTTATAATACATTTATATATATATATATATATATATATATATATATATATATTTGTGTGTGTGAATAAAGAACTGAAATTCATACCTCATTACATAAGATCATTAAGCAAATCACTGAATCACAGATAGTTTTGACACAAAACGTAACATGTCTTGAAAACCGCCTATAAAATATGTTGTACATTAAAATTTTAAAAAATAAAAAAGCTTATTTATTAAAAGAGGCCGGCAGAACATCTTCAGAAATAATAATATACATTATTACTTTTGACAGTTCAGTCTCTTACAGTTTAAATTTATTCTTGTAGAGTTGTATTTTCAGACCTCCGATCGTGTTGTGTCTGTATTTCAGTTTCGCTTGATTATTGTAATTTGTAAAAGGTGAGTGAACGCACCATCTGTATACTTTCAAGTATTATTGTTGTTCGATCGATAATTTTTCTAAAATTAAACTTTACAAAACTAAAAATACATGAAGATGATATTTAGTAAGAATATTTATAAAATACCAAAACATGATTAATCGTTTATCACTGGGATTAAATTCAATCGTACAAATTAAATTTGCATTCTCACAAAAACCGTCCTTCTTTTCTGAGTAAAAATGTTCAATGATCGATTATTGATCATTTCTTATGCACAATTTAAAGCAATTTCAGAACACTTAGATACAGAGTTCTAAATAACTGTAGATATATAAAAATCAAAGAAAATGTAAAATAAATATATTTTCTATCCCTTAACGTTCTAAGGATGATATCACTATCTAAAAATGCATAAGCAATATTCAAAATAATCACTAATTACTTATTGATCATTTTTGATTCGATAAGTTTCATTTGTAAAGGGGTGAAAAAGTCATTTGTAATAATATACTCTTTACATCGGATTTCCTATTTCTGGATAATGATTTTAGTATTGAAATGTGCATAATTTTGATGTATAATAATAATTATTTATATAGTATTTAGTTATAAAAAAAATGTCTATAGTACTTAAACTGTTAATTAATTACTATATAGTTAATTATTCTTTCATTAAATCGTTGTTGAAATATTTACTTCTATGTTATTTGAAGTTACTATTTTTATTATCTGGATGGTCTTCATCCTTTTGGATCACCTAAGCGTCTATTCTTCTCTACTAGATTTCAGTACAAGTATAATACTCAGACAGATGTTGAAGATTAATTTTCAAATTAAATTTATGTTTAATTTATATATTCTCTACAGGGTGTGCTTTGTAATTTTAGTGCATAAAATAATGTATCACTATTTACTTTTGTTTGTTCTAAATATTATATTTATTTTTATACATATCTAGATTTTCTATAAGGTTTAATTTTATACTTTTATTTTCAATTTTTATTATTTGTATTGTTACTTATGTCATTAATATTAATATGTTTTAAAAACTGGACATAACATTAACAAACGTAAACAACACAATGGAAATAATAAAAATTGAAAGAAGAATAATAATTGAATAAAATAAAAATGGAATCTTTTAATATTTTAAACGAACAAATAAACAAAAATAGTGAAGAGTTATTTTATACACTAAAATTATAAACCAATCCCGATAAAACATACATATATTTGATTTTATAATTAATTTTACTTGTGGATGTATTTCTTGACGAAACTAGTAATGAAGAACAGACAGTTAGCTGATCAAAAAGGACAAATACTATAAGGAACAACTAAATCAGAGGTATAAAAATATGTAATGTTAACAACCATTATATTATTTTTGCATTAATTTTTAATATCGAATTTTTACATATGAGATTATAACGACCTAAAATCTAATTTAAACAATCATCAGTACTCATTCTGTTACTGGTGTGTTGAATTCCAATTAAACACGAATAAAAATCTTTTCAATGGTATTCAATTTCTTGAATTTTATTACAACAATTCGCTCAATACACAATCGATTATTTATATTCAACGAGTAGTGTTTTACATTAAATGTGCCTCGAGAGATTTGACGACTTTATGCAAGATAACTGTGGTTTAATCTCCTTTATCACCCCATTACACGAACAATGAACTTTTAATTACCTGATAATTCCATAAACTCTAATTTATATGTATATACTAGACAATTATATAGATTATTTTCATTTAAAAGAGTTATGAGATATATGTTAGAGTATTATACTACAATTAATTTTATAAAAAAAAATATTTAATCAATTAAACAAAATTAATACATAAAAATTATTTTTTATTAACATGAAAATATTTATAAATAAAAATATGAAAGCATATTTCTTTGTTGTTATAAAAATTTTGAATAAAAGAGTATAAATAGAAAAATGCAAATTATTTAAATGAAAGAAAAAACGACATAAAAAAGTAAATATTTAAGCACAAAAAATGTGCATTAATCCTGTTTCATTATGGTATATATATATATATATATATATATATATATATATATATATATATATATAATTGCCTCATAAATTTTGTCCGTTTCAAATTTCAAAGATCTTTTGTATCTATTTTATATATTTTGTTGCTTCTGAAGTTGTCTGAAACAGAGTAGCTATCAAACGTAATGTTACATTTAAAACTTAGCAAACAATATTTATAAATGTTTGTTGTATATCAGGGAAACGTTCCATTCGGCCCATTGACGTCCGATGACGTATGGACAGTTTAGTTTTAGTGGCCAATGTCGCACCCGTGACGTTTCAAAACGTACTGCTATTAATAACATTACTACAGACTAATAGTAATCGTGTTATTGGGAAAAATTTAGGACAGTCATAAAAAAATCATTAGTATGAAATTTTATTTGGCGTCAGGGTCAGAAATCAACACGGATCGTGATTTAAATACTCGCTGATTATAAAATCTTTTCAAGAGATATTTATAGATAACTTTTGGTAAAATATAATACATTTAGATGTGCTTAATAGAAATGTAAATATTTAAGCTAAGAAAATAAAAGAAATTTCAGTGTTGCTCTGAAATATAAAAGCATTATATATATATATATATATATATATATATATATATATATATATATATATATATATATATATATAATTTATTTTAATTCCACAGTTAGTTGCATACAGATACATATTTTTTAAATAAGAATAAATCTCTACTCTCACAAATAAATTATTTATTCATCCGATAAACTACAAAAAATTGTTCTCATTAAAAATGTTCAGTAATTTATTTTTGATAATTTTCGATCGCCGCTTACACGCATTTCGATGGCAATGCCATCATTCTCAAAGCACTGAGCTATATAATACTTTAATTAGAAAAAATAGATGGTTTATGGGGGAGTAAAGTCATCTGTGAAAATAAATTTAGCCACAGTATCAAAGCTATATTATAAATCTATCCCTTTTCAATTTTAATCCATTTCCTTTTTATCATATCATTTTTCTCCATTTTATTAGAAATCATATTTCTTCAACTATGTCATCATTTTATTATACATTACATATCATATACCCTTTTATGACATCATTTTATCAGGATTACACTCTACATTTCTAGTTACTGAAAAATAGCATATTCACTGTGATAAGGAAATATGCATATACTTTATTCATTAAATTTAAAATCCGTTACATTGTACCTGTTAAATTTATCGTTAATCGGTCGTTAAATATACCTCCCTCTATTCAAATAACTTATTAATAGTATCGACGAGAATAGTAACAAAAATAGTTTCCAATTTCTAAATACTTACAGTTAAACACATGTAAAGCAAAAAGGGTGAAGTAATATATATATATATATATATATATATATATATATATATATATATATATATATATATATATATATATATATATGTATATGTATATACCCATTTTTACTGCGTATTTTAATGTACATTAAAATTTTATATTAAAAAATATCTTTCATATTTATTAAATAAAAATTAATAAAACTACTCCTACAAAATTTATCTGATAAAATATTTATAAAATTGTTTATAAATTCTCTAAAATTTTCTTGTTGATGTAACTGTATATAAAATATTAAACACTTTAAGGAAAATTAATTATTTTGAAAACAATTAAGTTCCTTTATCATATTAAAATATATAAATATTTTAATTTTCATGTAAAAAATGCTGTTATGTTTTATAATTGTTAAAATGATATTAACACTTTTCTGTAAAAGAATATAAAAAACAAATAAATTGTTTTTTTAATAAGTTTATTATAAAAAAATGTAAGTCATTGTATAAATGTACACTGAACTGATCAAAAAATCATTATAATAGTAATATAATCACAATCTATTTTAAAACCTTAACTAAATACAATTAAGTAGAATCAATGGTAAATTATTATTAACTAATTTGTTAAGGAAAAAAAAATAAACATGTTAATACTTATATATTATTAATTTTTATATAGCATGTAAAATGGTTAAATGCATCTTTGTTAAAGGAATGTAAATATAATATGTCTTATACAAAATAATTACAAACTAAACAGAATAATACTTTTTTCAATAAATAAAAAAATCAAAAATGAGAATGTACACACATGAGAACATTTAATTAGAAATAATTTTACACATTTTCATATATATACTTTAAATTTCTTTCAATATAATCTTGTAAAGTTTTACAAAATATCGATTCTTCATATTTATCTTCAATATTTAATATTTAAAAATATGTAATTTCTATTCATTACATCTTTATAATCATTCAAGGAATTTTTATGGAAACGAGGATTTATTTTATAATATTTTAACTATTTATGAACATGTATCTTCATTGAGAAAAACGTATATTAAAACTAAAAACACTAGAAGTGAAAAAATCACAGGAACTTTCTTACCAGGAAATTAGTTTTTCAATTAGCACATCAAATATTTTTTGATAAAAATAAAAATCATTAAGCACATAACTTTTTGAGAGCCAATTATTTATATGTACCTGGTTCTTTAAAACAACTTATAGCTCCTATGATTTTAATATACTTGTTTAGCACACCATAACATTTTTAATTATTTACTTGTATGTTTTATCCTTTTTTCACATTTTCAAAACCCATAAACAAATACAATGTGAACCAAACATAGAAGTTCACTTTTAAACATAAAATGTTAAAAAAGCTACTTTACTAAAAAATTAATTCTTGTGAAAATTCAAACAAGATATTTATTTATTTCTTTAAGGTATTAATTTTGATACTTCTTGCTAAACAATATTAATACTATATACTAGAAAGCTTAAAACTATATTAATAATGTCACTTGAATATTGTAGTGTGCGATTAGTTTAACTTACTAAAAATAATACAGATATCGATCAGTCTTTGCTATAACTAGTCACCTTCAATATTTCAAATTTATTGCTTTCCAAATCAGTCCATCAATTATTAATAAATATGTTACTTTTGTCATTTTTTGCATGAGATCTCAAAGTGTATGTATAAAAACTTAAATACTCATAAGTGCAGATAAAATTGTATGTACAGTTGCAATAATTTAGTTGATTCTAGTAATTCATTTTCAATTATCATTATAAAGTGAAATTTCCAATGTATAATTTTTAGTATTTGAATTGTACATATTTTCTACCTGTTTATATAATTTAATCTTTCCAAGTTTTGTGCATTTCATTCAAATAATGAAAAAGAATCAAATCACTTATCAATATGAT
Organism: Acanthacorydalis orientalis; assembly: GCA_034766995.1. Taxonomy (NCBI): domain Eukaryota; kingdom Metazoa; phylum Arthropoda; class Insecta; order Megaloptera; family Corydalidae; genus Acanthacorydalis; species Acanthacorydalis orientalis. Next base: position 26,627,247 of record CM068322.1, on the reverse strand, counting down.
TTGATACAAATACATAATCATCTCCAAACCTTTGAATAAATTTATAATTATAAGAACTAAGGAATTGTTTCAACACTTTTGGCGATGGTTGTGTATCATGAATAGAATTACATTTTTTGATATGTATTGATATAACTTTCACTCTAATCAGATCGTATGGTAAAGTTTCTAATATATAAAATTCAGTACAATCAGAATCAATATTCAAAAAATCTAAACGTGTAGCATTTATTGCTAACATTAAAGAATATAAAGGAAAACATTTCACACGAGTATTAAACCAATCTTGGTCATCAGAAAAGAGACTATTTGAATGTGGAGCATTAATTTTAATTCCATCTCTTCCTTCTTGTGGTATAGAAATCTGAAACATTCATTAAAATTATATTAACTTTGAAATAAAATGACATTAGATCAACTTTATTACTTCTTTAGGATGTGGTTGATTGCTGAGACAGGCATGTATTGCTTTGGAATTAGGTCGATTATGTTTTAATAAATCAAAAAAATCATGCGGATAAGTTTGCACCAAAAGACCAGTCCATGATAAATTTCTCTCTAGCCATTCTGTATCAGAAAAACGGCCATGTCTGTATGCTCCGGTTTCGATAAACACACCATTTTTCTAAAAAAATATATACAAATATAACAGATATCTTGAGAATATATAAAATGTATAACATATAATGTAAACATATCTTACCTTATAATTTAATAACCTAGCTACAAGTTCTTCTTTTTCAGTAGGCTGAGAATAATTTTCAGACATGAACTGATGAAAAAAATCATGTGGAGTGGGTGCAGGATTTATTTCGATAGCAGGTCGAATATGCACCTCTCTAATATATGTAATCAATTGTGGATTATCTTGTGATACTCCCATAAGATCATAATCTTGTGTCATATTCATTTGAAATTGATGATGTTGCATTGCTTTATAGGAAAGAAAATAATTTTCAATAATTTCATCTGTATAATATTTACTAAGTTTCATAATTAACTAAATTTAACACTTCTTTTAAGTTTATAACTTTTATATAATATACATTAGAAAATACGGTAATAGTTTTGACTGTACAAAAAACACTTACCGGTTGTATCCATATAAATTAACAGTATGGTCATCACAGTTGCGAAAGTAATAAGAAAAGAAGCCACTGGTAGCAACCTACGCATTATATTAGGAACTGGTACATCGACTTTATTACAAGTCGTCGGAGGTATATTAGGTAAAGAATTATTATTATTTGGAACGATAGTACCACTAATAGTCGGATCTGCCATTTTCACATGGTATATTTCCAATTTATAATTTCTGTAATTCAACTTCATTATAAATAACCAGTATAAAACACTAATATTGTTTAAAAAAGATAGAATATATATTATAAAAACAACGTTATTAAAACAACAATCTTCTAAAAACAATTCTATAACAATAAAATATTTATTCAGTGACTGAGAACTATTAAACACCACAAAGATTACTATTTATTTCAATTTAATCAAAGTTTTTTTAACAGAATAGGGTTACACAATCATATAATTAATTTCGAGTTAACATTTGAAACAAATATTTCTTTCTAAAAAAATATATTAAATATTTATCGATGTGGTTTCAAATGTACATCATTTATTTTTGACGTACGGTAGAAGAGGGGAGTTAATATGTAAATTATGCTAAAATATTTCTGCTTGACAATATATTGATTGCATTTTCGTTTCGTATCAAATTATTCATTTAAAGCAATCGGCAATATTGCTGTTCGTACGTAGTAGTTTTATAATCATAAAAGAGTTAAAAAACAATAAACACGTGTTTTCCCATCAATATAAACAAAAGAACATTGAACTCGCGTTTTAAAATCATTGGAAACTATTTGCTTACTTACTTAAAATCGAATTGAATATTTATTTTCTTTGTTTTATGCATATATGAAAGATTGCACTATCACGAGATTTCCACAAATAATGTAACAGATATTTTACTTAAAAACGACGTTTTAAACAGTGTATCAAACATATCATTGTCATGAATATCCGGACAGTTAGGTCATCCAGGTGCATAATGTCGTTATGGTAAAATTAGTTGGTTATGAACTAACAATATGGTCCTTATTATATTTGTCCATCATATCCCTACCACAATGAATAGAATAGACAGGTTGTATTTGGACAGTCTTTTAATTGTCCAGTAATTTTCGTAAAAATTAATGATAGTGGGGAATCTGCAATTATTTTTAGTTTCGTATGCTAAGCATATCAGCGTTATTCAACCTTGTGCAATGAATGTTTTTAGATTGAAATTAATTCCTAAATAGGTTCATATCGTCATTTTTTAATTATTTTAGTCTACTTTAAGGAAACTTGACTAGACTACAACAAAAAGTTTATAATCCAATAAAGTAAAATAACTTTCCAGAATACTTTGATATATTTAGATGAAATATGTTTTTATAGATTATTAAAAATCAATTATTTTCGAATTTCAAACTGAAAAGACTATTTTATTAAATAAAACAAAATGCAAATGACATCCGTTAATTTAATATCCCATGAATATCATATACGTTGTATACTTGTTTGTACGTCTTTTTATTCGGAAAAAGTTTCATCTTTTAATTTTTAATTCGAATCATATGCAATAGCAATGAGCACATTTTTAGCATTTGTATTAAAAAATGTATCGGTTTGTAGATTTGAAAAATCTCTAATATTTTTAATTTATCTTGTTCCAGTTCAATCAATAAATCAATATACTTTTATTTAATGATAAATAATATATCTACCTTAATACACTATATAAAAATTAATTCATGTATAATTTTGATGTATAATTTTCATATTTATTTGCTTATTTTAAATAAGGCTTAATTTAATACAGAGAAATAAGTCGTTACTGATTATAAAAATGTGATATATATATATATATATATATATATATATATATATATATATATATATATGTATACATATATATATATATATACACATATATATATATATACATATATATATATATATATATATATATATATATATATATATATATATATATATATATATATATATATACATATATACATATATATTATTATCTAATTCTTTTGTACAATATCCTACATGAATTAGCATAGCTTTTTTAGACAATTCAAAATTTTATTGTAGGATCATCAAAACGTACACGTTTGATTTCAAAAATTTCATTTCTTAATTTCATTATATTTATTATCAGTTTGATGTATTAATTATGGGAATATTTGTAATTTGCCCATACTTTTTCATTAGTAATGCGAATTCCAGTTTCTGTTAGTGTATATTGCAATAACATTTATGTTATTTAATTTCGGTCAGATATAACCTATAAGTTTGGTTTTATGCAGATACGTATTTAAATAAGAATTAAAGAAGTAATTTAATAATACAAAATGCCAAAAGAACAATACCGTAATACAGATGTTGCACGAAAAATGTGAGTAAATTTCATATCAAACATTTTTTTCTATTTTTATGTTTACAAATAATTTGAATATAATTATTATAATATTTATGTTAAAATGTATTTTATATTTCTATTATAATATTAATTCGTCGTTTTTAGATCGTATGTAACTTTTGGAGTGGAGAGCCCTCAATCGATGCAACAAAATTCTCATTTACAAGTAGTAGCGAAAAACTTGTATAATCAGAATGCAGCTCGTACTCCAGTTGCATATGGTGTTTTGGATAGACGAATGGTAAAAATATGCAAAAAATTGTAGATTTATTGTATTAAAGTCATTCATATTCCTTATATTATTTATTTATTTATTTTATAAAGGGCACAAGTCAAAAAGATACATCATGTCAGACATGTGAAAAAGATTTAAAGCAGTGTATTGGGCATTTTGGATATATCGACTTAGAACTTCCTGTCTATCATGTTGGATATTTTAATAGTATTATTAGTATTTTACAAACTATATGTAAAGTAAGTAAATCAAGATGTTATTGTATTTTAAAATGTATATGTTTTATATTTATGTATATATTTATTTTTTTTTAGAAATGTTCACATGTACTATTAACTGAAGAAGAGAAAAAAGCTTATAGAACTCGAGTAGCAAATCCAGACTTATCATATATATTGAAAAAAGTTCTTAGAAAAAAAATATTAGTAAAAACAAAAAAGACAAGTATATGCCCTAATTGTAAAGAATTAAATGGCGCTGTTAAAAAAGTAACAGCAAATATGAAAATTGGGGGAGTTCTTAAAATTATTCATGAGAAGTTTCGTAGTAAAAAAGATAAAGATCCGATTGTGAAACGAGAATTAGGTAATATTAAGTAAAAAAAAATTATATTTGTACATTTAGTGTTTTTTTTATATTTAAATTATATTTGTAGATAATTTCAACGTAGCTCTTGATGTAAATCCAGAGATGAAAACAGCATTAAATAGTGGTCTAGTACATGTCTTGACACCTATAGAAGTATTGAAGTTATTTGAAATGATACCTGCACGTGATGTACCATTATTACTAATGGATTCAACTCGAGCACATCCTAAGGATTTAATTTTAACAAGAATGCTGGTACCACCTGTATGCATCCGTCCATCTGTTGTATCATCACTTAAGTCCGGCACGTAAGTAATTGTTTTATTTTTGTATGAATTTGAAAACTTACTTTTTCATCATCAGTTTTCTTTTCATTTCTGTAGGTATTTCAATTCATTGCAAAAATTAAATGAATATCTCATAAAAGTGCAATGTAATTTTTACAAATATATATTTTAATTATAGAAATGAAGATGATTTGACAATGAAACAATCAGAAATTGTTTTCATTAATGATGTAATTCGGAAACATAAATTATCAGGAGCATCAGTTACTATGTTTCAAGAAGGATGGGACTTTTTGCAATTACAAACTGCATTATATATTAATAGTGAATTATCTGGAATTCCACAAACAATGTTGGTAAGAAGAAAATGCATGCTAAATCCAAAATGACTTTTATATGAAATGCTGTGTTTTGCTCTCTTTGTTATTTGTATTTTATATCAAAGTTAACATTGTAAATTTTGATTGAATTAACTAATTATTATAAAAGTACAAAAACATTTTGTATAATTATGGGGAATTTTTGTATAGTATATACATTTATATTTCCACTTCTGAGTAATAAAGAAATTTGAAGATATTTTATATAAAAATATTTGACACTTATATTAATAAATATTCACATGTGAAATTTACAGCCAAAAAAACCAGGACGTGGGCTTGTACAGCGTTTGAAAGGTAAACAAGGTCGATTTCGTGGTAACTTATCTGGCAAACGTGTTGATTTTTCATCCCGAACTGTTATTTCACCTGATCCCAATTTAGAAATTGATCAGGTAATGTTACTTAGATTATTTAATTCTTGTTGTACTTAAATGATTAATTTTATCCATATTTTTTATAGGTAGGTGTACCTGTGCATGTGGCTAAAATCTTAACTTTTCCTGAACGTGTAAATAAAGCAAACTTAAAGATTTTGAAAAAATTTGTAACAAATGGACCAGATGTGTGGCCTGGCGCTAATTATGTTCAACAAAAAAACCTACCATTTAAAAAATTCCTCAAGTATGGTGATAGAGCAAGGTTGGCACAAGAACTAAAACTTGGAGATTTAGTGGAGAGACATTTATGTGATGGAGATGTTGTTTTATTCAATCGACAGCCAAGTTTACATAAACTTTCTATAATGGCACACCATGTCAAAGTACATAATCATAGAACATTTCGATTTAATGAAAGTGTTTGTAATCCATATAATGCTGATTTTGATGGTGATGAAATGAATTTACATTTACCACAAACAGAAGAAGCTAAAGCTGAAGCTCTTATTTTAATGGGAAATAAGTCAAACTTAGTTACACCAAAAAATGGTGAACTACTTATAGCACCTACACAAGATTTTTTAACAGGCTCATATTTATTAACTAGAAAAGATACATTTCTTGATTTTCGTCAAGCCTGTCAGTTATCTGCAACCCTTTTAGCTGGAAAAGATATACATATTAAAATAGAATTACCTCCACCTGCTATTATAAAGGTATTTTTTTTATAATTTATTTCTTTTTTATTGTATTCTAATAAAAAATATTTTTAGCCTCGTGTGTTATGGACTGGAAAACAAATCTTTGGACTTATTTTTCGACCAAACAAAGAATGCCCTGTTAAAGCTAATTTATCAGCAAAAGGTAAATCTTATACAAAGAATCTAGAAATGTGTGTAAAAGATTCTTATGTTATTGTACGAAACTCTGAATTGATTGCTGGAACTGTTGATAAAAGTCATCTGGGATCTGGTGGTAAAGGAGGAAATATATTTTATGTTATCTTAAGAGATTTTGGACAAGAATATGCTATTAGAGCAATGTGGCGCTGTGGTCGACTCGCTTCAACTTATCTAATGAATCGTGGATTCAGTATTGGAATTTCAGATGTCACACCTGGAAAATTATTACTTACTGAAAAACGAGCTTTGGTCACTCAAGGATACAGTAGATGTGATGAATTGATCGGTGAACTTGCACGTGGAAAATTGCAATCTCAACCGGGATGCACTCCCGAACAGACCTTAGAAAATCGGCTACTTGCCGAATTGTCTATAATTCGTGATCGTGCTGGTCAAGCATGCGTTGAACATCTTGAATCTGGAAATGGACCACTTGTCATGGCATTGAGTGGTTCGAAAGGTTCAATCATTAATATTTCTCAAATGATTGCTTGTGTAGGTCAACAAGCATTGAGTGGAAAACGAGTGCCGGATGGTTTTGAAGACCGTTCTTTACCTCATTTTCATCGACATGCTAAAACACCAGCGGCAAAAGGTTTTGTAGAAAATAGTTTTTATTCTGGATTAACGATGACTGAATTCTTCTTTCATACGATGGGTGGTCGTGAAGGGCTTGTTGATACAGCTGTAAAGACTGCTGAAACTGGTTATATGCAAAGGAGACTCGTTAAGTCGCTCGAAGATTTAGTTGTACATTATGATCGAACGGTGTGTAAAAAGTTATAGCAAAGCAAAAATTATTTAATAATTACATATAATGATTTTCTATGGTGAATTGACATTTTAATATGTATTTATATGGTTGTTTTTTTAAGGTAAGGGATGCAGATGGAGCTATAGTACAATTTGAATATGGTTGCGATGGTCTTGATCCAGCCTGCATGGAAGGAGATGCAGCACCTGTTGATTTTTCACATGTACTCGAACATGTACGATCTGTGCATAGATGTCGTACTGAAAAAAGACTCACAGCTGATCAAATTCGTAAAATTATAGACTGTACACTTGATTCTGAGACTAGTTCATCAGGAATGTTTTCCAAGAAAGAAGAAAATGAACTTACTGCATGCCGTGAAGCTTTTTCATCCTGTGATGAGTATTTTAAAAAAGATGTGAGGTATTAAATTATTTTAGACTGTAGTAATAATGAGTGAATATTGTTATAATTACTACATTTATGTTTAAAAGTTAATAATATATTAAGTTAGTTTCTTTTCAAATTGTAATATGAAAAAAAACAGTCTTTAATATATGCTTGTTTCATTTTCAGTCAATTTCTGGTGCGTAAAGCAGCAAATGTCGAACGTCTAGGTAAATCGTTGAATTCGACTGCTGCTGAAGTAGAACGACTTACAATTGGACAGTTGACAGAGTTTTTACATACTTGTGCCCGTAAGTATCTTCATTCTGTCATTGAACCAGGAACAGCAGTTGGTGCCTTAGCTGCTCAAAGTATTGGAGAACCAGGAACACAAATGACATTGAAAACATTTCATTTTGCTGGTGTTGCTGCTATGAATATCACACAGGGAGTTCCTAGGTAGGTAAATTTTTACGTTGTTTCATTTATTTTAGTTTTATATAAATTTATATTTCTACAATTGTTAATTTGTTCTTTATGTAAGTGTGTTTATTATTTTTATTTAAAACAAATGAAATAATTAGTAAAGATTTTGATTTTTCTTTTTTATTAGAATAAAGGAAATCATGAATGCTGGACAAAAAATAATGACTCCTGTAATTATTGCTGAACTTGATGATCCTTATGATCAAGAATTTGCTCGCCGAATTAAAGGAAGAATAGAAAAAACAACACTTGGTCAAGTTTCATCTTACATCGAAGAAGTGTATCTTCCAGATGAGTGTTTCCTTATAGTGAAACTTGATATAGATCGTATAAGAGTATTGAAACTCGAAGTTAATGTGGAATCAATTCGTTATAGTTTATGTACTTCTAAATTAAAATTGAAACCTCAGCAAGTTGTCGTGTTAAGTGAATCCTCGTTAAAAATTTTACCAGGTCCTGGTAAAGGAACTTATAAATTAAACTTTGCACTGTTAGCCTTAAAGGCAACAGTGCCGCAAGTAGTGATTAAAGGTTTAAAAACAGTCGCTCGTGCTGTTATTGAAAGAAGGGATAAAGGTAGTAAGCCAAGTTACAGGCTTGTAGTAGAAGGTGATGATCTTAGGGAAGTGATGGCAACTCCAGGTATCTTAGGCACACAAACAAAGTCGAATAATACATTTGAAGTATATAGATCTCTTGGAATTGAAGCGGCAAGACTTACTATAATTCATGAAATTGATGCTGTAATGCGTGGTCACGGTATGAGTGTAGATCCCCGACATATTATGTTATTAGCTGCCCAAATGACACATACAGGAGAAGTTTGTGGTATCACACGACATGGTCTTGCCAAAATGAAACAGTCTGTATTGAATCTAGCATCTTTTGAAAAAACTGCTGATCATTTATTCGATGCAGCATACTACGGTCAAACAGATCGAATAAATGGTGTATCTGAAAATATTATTGCTGGTCTACCTGCTCCTATTGGTACTGGTATTTTTCGTTTACTTCATAGGCCACAGCTGATCGATCCTCTTAAAGAAGAAAGTTTATTATTTGATGATAATTTTCAATAATTATACTAGTTCTGTTATATTTTTGTATTATTTATTTTATATAATAAAAAAAACTATTTTTCATAATTAGAATTAATAAAAATGTCAGAGGTATGTAGCATAGTTTGTTGATGTAGTATAGGTTGTTATGTAAGCATAAATATCTTATTGAAATTAACAAAGACCAATAGAAAAATTCATATTGATGTATAGATATATGTAACATTCATATAAAACATTTCTTGTTAGTTGAAGGTAAGTAAGCACTGAAAGTAATTAATGTTTGATATTAAATGAAAATTATAACAATTGTATATCACAATTAAAGGAATGAAGTATTCTTTATTAATTTTTGTTATTTTCAGCGCCACATTTTCGATATTAAAATGTGGTTGACAGGTGTTCCAGGTGTTAAAATAATCGACCGATTTTTTCCGCTGAAGTTTCAAATAAGTCATTGTATCATCTCAACAAAAAAATATTATAGAAATAATTATAGGTACAGTGACTATTTTTTTACATAAATTAAATAATGATGTATCATTGCCAATTTATTATCATTGCCTTTTTTAATAATTGGAATCCATGGCGGTCACTGGTGTCTGCCAAAATATATTTTACTCGGAAGAGAAATGTTGCTCAAAACGAATTTCTCAAATTACAATATGATTTTCTAATCAAGTGTTGGATTATAGTTTATTGATGATATTTTCTCGTCAAATGTATTTTATATAATTGAACATTATGACATATCTAACTAAATGGCCCTTAGCAATAATTAAAATGATCAATAAGCAATTATTGAACATTTTCGATCAAATTTCGATAAAAAATTTATAAATCCATGTTTTTAAAATAAATGTTTAATGTTTTCTTAATGTGCTAAAAATATTAAATAATGAAATTATTTTAAATTAATCTTAAACTTTAAAAACATTGAAATATTTGAAAATTGATATACTAAAATGGGTGGAAATATATATACACAGCCTTATATATATATATATATATATAATGAAAACATGTTCCTTTCTATTTATACATTTTTAAAATGAAATTATTGGTCCAATCTCTTACAATATTTGAAAGATTTAAATGATCTATTAGGAATTTGAAAATAAAATGAGTGGATATTTGAAAATAAATACAATTTTATGATTTATTATATTTTTTTATATGTATTTTTATTGAATACGCAACAGATGAGTTTGTGATTATTTGGATGACATAAATAAAATCTTAAAAACAATACATTCATAACAATTACTAATAATACATGTTTTTTTTTTATAATCAATAAAATCTTATTCAAGATATTTGATGCAAAAGTCAAGTGATAACATGTCATTTATAATATCCAATTGATTTTATTTGTTATCATATTAAGTGTATAACAAATAAATTGATATTTTCATTTGTATTGTCGGAAAATAATAAAAACAATAATGATAAAATGCATTTTATATATATATATATATATATATATATATATATATATATATATACAAAATATTTGTATGTTAATAAAATGTTAATCCATTTTGTTAGGTGCGTCGCCTTTAAACATATTGCGAAAATTTTTGCAGGGTCTATCAAAAATACTAGGTTGGTGCAAAAATAATTGCGGTTTTTATCATTTGAAAACTGTAAAAACCGCAATTATTTTTGTACCAACCAAATATATAAACGGAACGTTTAATATATTTCATAGAACATATTGGTTTTATAATTAAATTTAATGTAAAAAATATAATTCAATTATTATTCTAACAAATATTTTTATGAAATTAATTGAACAAAAAAATTAAGAAATTCAGCAAAAATCTTAATGTTAATTGACATTTTATTAACTTTTTATTAATCATTATCTTACATATTTTAATATGTCATTATTTATATCATTATTTTTTCTGCACAGTTATATATTCTATGAATTAAATACGATTTGAAATTTTAGTTTCAATTTAAATCAAAATGTATAATATATACATTTTCGAGATTACACCAACTTTTACTATGATCATTTTTAAAAAAATGTCTGTTAATTAATACTTTGGTTTAGTAGTTTGTAAATTGCATGATGTTTGTCCGTAAATGAAAAAATAATCATTCCTAAAAATATTAGCAACACTTTCGCAAAAATTGAAAAAAATAATAATGTAGTTTTATTGCTATTGAATCAATGTTCACTGTTTTATAAAAAAAGTTTAATCAATATTTTTAGCAGAGAAATAATTTCCAAAATTAATGTTGCATATACGCAACAGCGGCGTTTAATGGGTTAAATAATAAACAAAATTCTTAATGTGCTGCTAATTCAAATCTTATAAGTGCATTTAATATAGAATATTTGAATTATTATTGAATGATGGTTGTTTTGTAACACATTTACAATTTATGTGCAAGTACATGCAGTTGTACTTTGTATACAAGTATATAGTTTTTAATTTGACTTATACAGTTAGTCATTATTTTACAAATTACTATTTTAAGACAAAAATATTCTACTTAAACAATACTATAAACAAGTTGAAAGTTTTTTCTAATATTAAAAATATCACTTAATTATTTTTTTTACTGTCGATGATTATATCATCTTTTTTAATTGCACTGACCTCAATTTGTCTATCACTTTTTGTAATTTCATTTACATCCTGAATTTCGTTGAGTTGGTTTTGAAAATTGTTATTTTTTTCAGGAACATCTTCTGTAAAAAATCCGTTATTTAGAGGTTTCCTTAGTTTGTTTTTCTGTTTCCATCTTCCTGATTTAGACACAGACATTCGTCTTTCAAAATTAATTTCAGATGTTGTAGAATCAGAATTGTTTACATTTGTGACCTGTTTATCCGAAAAAAAGAAATTGAACAGTTTCGACATTTTAATATAACTAGTATTTTTTTTTAAATAATATTATATATTTTATTTAAATCAGTCTATTTTTTATATTATATTATAATTTTTATTTTCAGATGATGAAACTGACATCCACTCATAGTTAGTAAATACGACTAAGTACAGGTAAGATGCATTTTAATTTATACACAAACTTGTTTAAAAATGTTACAAAATTACTTTTTTTTTAGTTTATGTTTGAATGTTATTTTTGCTGCTCTGATTAATTATTAACGAGCACTGATACATTGTGCGAGTAATTCATATACCGTAGTATTTGTACTCTGAGAAAATCCCGTCCTTATCTTTTAAAAGATAAGTTGTTTTAATGAAACAATAAAAAGATAAAATATGTTCGTCAGTATTGTTTTCTAAAATATTATTAGATAAATACAGACACGTATTCCAAAGTTTTAATTAAAAATAATTTAATGTTATTTTCCACCCCTTTGTTAATAAATTTACCGATAAATGAGTAGACAAAAAATTGATTATATTTGTTTATTGGTCGCATTTTGGAATTTTTTATATTTATTATTGTCTAGCCAATAATTTCTGAATAACAAGCGTGTAAATATAGTTTGCTTACCAAACCTTACTGATTCCTTTCACCGATGAAAAATAATTTGCAAGAAATATAATATTTCAACGAATGAAAGCAAAATGTAAACATAAGAAATTAGATTTTAAAATTTTTTTTAATGTAAACGTATTCTTTAATTAAATCTTAAATTTTATATTAAATATCAATTTTATTGTTCGAAGATTAATAACATCTAATTCAGGTTTTCACAAATGATTTTCACTCATCACAAATCATAAAAAATATCTCATCAAAATGATCAGTAATTGATTATTACGATTATTTTTATGCAAATTTGAACAGTGATGTCCCATCATTTTAAGAGATCTAAAATTCAGAATCAATAATTGATCCTTTTAATTAAAAAATTTTTTTTTGGATTGTGAAAAGTGAAAATTTATGTGTGTGTGTGTGATTTTAGCTGTAGCACCAAAAAAAAACTATAATTCTGATCTATCTTTGTATATTTAAGTATAGTATATGACCGTTTCTTACAATTAATAGACATTTTGCAACAATTGAAAAACTGCAGCAGCTAAATCATATAAAAAATAATTCATTATAGGTAAGAATAAATAGTTTGTTTAACTCAAAATCATCATATTTTTATTCAAATATCACAAAATATATAGATATATAAAATTAAATAAATTTATCAAAAATTCCACTATGAAATTAGATAAATTCGAAGTTGCAAATAATCTTAAAAAATATAACAAATGAAACTTGTTAAACATTGATCCAGTCTAGAAATAATCATCCACTTTTATAATTAAAAAAATACTCAGAAAATGAAAAATAGCGATTTTTCATCTATAGAATTATTTTTTTTGAAACTGTTGTGGCTGCTAAATCAGAAATTTAAAAAATGAAAGAATTCAGTGCTGAATGAACTAAGGCCCTACTTTATAAACTTCTATTCTTTATTGATAAATATATTCTATGTCTAAATTTAATTTCATGATATACTTGGATTTTTATTACGAAAGGGAGATTGTTGACATGATGGTCAAGTTTCGATCTGAGCTATGTTTTAAATTTAATGTAAAAATATAATATTTCATTATTTTATATATTATAAAATATGTGAATTAAAAAAAGATAATTTAAATATTATACACTATGTCCGTTTCATTGTGGTAGTAGGCTATCACAAGAGACAAATAATATGAAAATGTGATAATAAATATTTTTATTAGGGTAAAATTCTTGTCATTAATCATAGGTTGGTAGAAAAATAATTCCAGTTAATGACCTACAAATTCATATACATTTTTTAATTTAAGTCGTTTTAAGTGGTCCAAAACTACTGGATGACTAACGCTTTACTTTTGTGCAAGCTCTCGAATTGTTGTGCTTGGTTCTGATACAATTAACGCCTCCAGTTGGTCGTTACGAACTGAAGAAGGACGCCCGTGTCCTTCTTCATCTTCAAAGCTCTCGTCCCCTGCATGAAATTTTTGGAATCACCATTGCACCGTACAATCTTTAACAGTACTTACACCAAAAGCATCGTTTAGTTTACAAGCAGTTTCTTCTGCTTTACCACCCGTCTTGAACTTATACAAAAAAATGTTCTTATTTACTTCTTTTCCATCTATAATTTAATAGTTCAATTTAAACCAAAATTAATAATAAAACCAAAGTTGATGTTATTTAAATATAGACCGAAAAATACAATTTTGAATGATATATAATGAACATGATAAAATGAGACTTTCATTGAAAAATATTAAGATTAGAATTCATGAAACGAAACCCGCAATTATTTTCCTACCAACCTAATATATTACAATACTTATTTGATAAAGATAACCTCTGATATATAAATAATCAGAAAATAGATGAGATACTTTATATTATATTTTGTTGAAAATTTAATCTGCTTTATAGATTATTTTAAATCCGATTTAAATTATTAATACATTTAAATGTTCAATAATATCAGACAGAATTTCCCAGCGTACGTTATTTTCTATTAAGAAAGTAATTGTTCTGCTCGTTCTTCAAAGAACTGAGAACTGCGAACATGTCTAATAAATTCGTTATATAAAATATAAAGATGTTATTAAGAAACATAATACGTTTAAGGAAACAGAAGCACTTTTTAAAATTAGAGGATTAAAAGATTATCCTTATATTTTAAAGTTTCATACAAATGTCTTATAGTTTGTTAAAAAAATACGCGCAGTTAAAGCCAAGAGATTATAATAAGCAGCTGACCAAAGTGTCATCTGTTTGAATTCGATCTTGTAGCAAATGCCACGATTTATATCAAGAAAGACTCATGATTTTAAATTGATAATGCTTGTAATTAATTGAATTTCTGTTGTACAGATATCCTCCAAATTTATCTATTTATTTACCTTACACTATTGTTTTAGTATCGATTGAATGTAATATCGTAATTGATTACACATTTTTTGATAATTAAAAATAAAATTTGTTTAAATGTTGTAGTCAAATATGATTGAAAAATTGAAATTGAGAAAAAATTTGAAAAATAGAATCTGCTAATAATTCTTTTTTTATATAAACATACATATTTTATATATTTTTTTCGCGCATATGTTTAGAAAAAATACCTTTTCTTAAATATTCTAAAGCAATTCCTTCCGAAAAGTAAATATGAATTTTATGCAAAACTGACGATTCCATGTATTTTTCTTTCATAAAATCTTTTTCATTGTATGTTGTCTGGTATTTTTAATTTTTGTATGACAGTAATTTATTTACTTTACTCGTTCTTGGAAATCATGTTTTAAATGAATTAAGTCAATAAATAAACTGCACTAGAATTTTTATCAAGATAAAAATTCCTAAATGCTTACCTCATATTCAGTTCAGTTATAAATTTTTCTTAATTGATTTATGTTTGAAAATGAATTGTGTTGAAAAATGATTACAGGAATTAAAATGTAAATAATTACATACCCACATACACACATATGTATATATATATAATGTGTATGTGTACATTTGCTAAATTAAATAATGCAAATTATCTATAAAATGTTTGCATTTCGAAAATAGAATATGATTTCATGTTACAAATATGAAAAACATAAAGCTTTAGAGTACATTCTGATTTTTTTATAATGTAAAATAATAAATCTGGATTTGTTGTAATTGTGAATTGAAAAAGAATCAATTTGAAAAAGTGAGTGTTTTATAAATAACAAATAAGATGAAGCTATTTTTTGTAGATTTTTAAATTCGATTCGAAAAAAGGGGCTAGTTTCATAAATACAATTGTTCAGTCTATAAATCGTGTAAACTTTGCTTCTTAAGATGATCAATAATTAATTATTGATCACTTTGTTTATTTCTTATATATATATATATATATATATATATATATATATATATATATATATATATATATATATATCACTAATTTCAGAAAAATAAGATAAGATGGCATCTCTGTCGAAATACACATAAGTAATAATTACAATGATTAACAATCATTTATTGAACATTGCGATCCGATTTTTTTGTGTGGGTGGGTATTCATTTGTGGAAGTGAATTTGGCTACAGTGCCAAAAACTATATTTGTGAAAGCGAAACGAATTAGTAATAAAAACAGTGTTTTCAGTAATTAAAAAAATCTTTTAATATTTAATTTTATTATTATTATAAATGGAAATTTATTTATGCATGATATTTTTAAACAATGTCGTAAAATATGAAAAAAATATAAGTTTTTGAGAAATATATAAAATACAGTTCTGACACTGTGGTGAAATTCACTTTTACAAATGAATTGATGGTCTTACTCGTTATCGCACCCTTAAATCTCAAATAACTGCAACTAAATTCTTTTTTTACCCCAGACACCACAAAGGGAAAGTCTGATAAAAAATGCCATCGTCTTCAGAGTACCAAGAATTTTCTGTACGCTGGCGCTCTGAAGATGATGACATCTGCGTTGAAATACGCATAAGTAAGAATAATGATTTATTGAAAACTTGTGACCAGAAATTGTTTGTTGTTTGTGGAGCGAAAAAAGAATTTATTTGTGAAAATAATTTGTACTTTTTTGATAGCGTGAAATAAAAAATGAAAGAAAGAATTGAAATCTAAAGGCAACTTTGTATTTTTGAACGTTTCCTTTAGTATTGAAAGATCAAAATAATTTCATTTTTTTAAAAAAAAATACCACATAAGAAACTAAGAAATTATTTTTTATATATAAGATATTTCAAATTTAAGAATTAGAAACGTTACAAGTACAAAATAAGGGCTGTACAGAGAAATATAAGCAAAAATATAATCATCCTATAAATTTAAATAGATGTTGTTAGCTATTGAGTAAATTTAGTGAACATTTCTAAAAACATCTCAGTATTTTAGAAAAAGTAAAAGAAATTGTACACAAAGACAAAGTTCTATTAATCAGATATTTGTCTTTCTAATAAAAGTTACAGGTGTTACAGTTAGAAATTATGTTTTATCTGATTTGTGGCATCGATTGTTTATTAGATTTTCGTTTATCGTTCTATCGAAAGTTATAATTATTAAGTTGGGAAGAAGTTAAATATTTTTTAAGTCGAAGGGTTTTAACTGGGATACGACTTTTTAAATCGGACGATCAAATACAACTAAATAAAGTTAATTAGTTAAAAACAGACAAAAATATTGTTTAAAAATCTATCTTTAAAAACTGTTTATTTTAAATAAATCTTTTTTTATATTTCTTATTTACAACCCCAGGTATCTATTAATATTTTCGTTTAATCAGAAAATAGATTTACCGAATTTTTAAAAACTGTATAAACCGGATAAAAGATATTTAAATCGAATTCTATTTAATTGTCCTCATAGTCATGTGTAAATAAAGAAATATAATATCAGGTAAAAACTGTGAAAACAGAAATGTTGACGTAATGTTTCTGATTAATTTTTAATTATAATTTTTACTGTTTCATTGAACTATGTGGAATAACGTCAGTGTGTCAAGGTCAAAATGATATTATATAAAAAAGCTTAAGTAGTATACCTTAGTAGTCATAGTTCGTATTTACCTGTACTTATTGTTAATTAGATGTTTGTCGATAATTCTTTATACGTTTATAAGCATATTAAAAAATATAAATTAGTTGAAATTGACCTTTAAGAAACCGTTGTTGCATGAGTGATACGATGAAATTAATCAAATTTTCATTTAGTGTAAACAGACCTCTAAACTAGCTATTTAGCACGTAATGAAATGTTAATTTCGTTCTCGGAATCGTGGAACTACTATTTCACACCGTGCATTATACTCAAGTATTCGTTGTGTTCAGTTTGATGAAGGTAGTTGATTAAATTTCAAATATTCCAAATCTAAATGTTAAAAAAATATATGAAATCATTTACACAAAAACTACTAGACAAATAAATAATGCATCGAGATTTTCGCAAAATATCGCCAGATGGACAGAAGGCAGTTAATCCAAGACCGGTATTTCTGGACGTTAAAGCGGCGCAAAATTCTGGAACAACTGACCGCCGGGTGGAAAACAATTTTCCGCAAGATGCGTTCGGCAGATCTGTCGCGGAAGAGAAAAGTGATATCGTTTACAAAAGTATGAGACCTGTGGTGATAATGCTTCGGCTCCTCGGCGGATTAGCGATCCAACACCCGAAGCCGGGCCTTACGAGATTCAGAAAATTATCGTTGCAAATGGCATACTCGATAATTATATTCGGATTAGTTTGTACTAATATTGGATACGTGTTCATGTCAGGAATCAAAATCAAGACGTCGAGTGAAGGGAGTTTTGAAGAGACAGTCATCGCTTATCTATTTATTGTATATCTGTTACCGATCTGTATGGTCCCTATTATGTGGTATGAAAGTGGAAAGATTTCAACCTCTTACAACGATTGGTCAGAATTTGAGGTAATTATGAATATTGTTTTTATCGAATATCGATAATTAATGTTTTCGACGATTCATGATTTTTCATCACGAATTAATTCATCTATTTAACCCCGCAAGCGTTTTGTTTTATTTTGAGAATGTGCACTGGCGTGCTTAATTATTTCTAGACGATGACGAGTATACTCGACGAAAACACAGTAAATGCACTTGCTGTAAGATTCAGTTAAATTATAATAAAATAATACATTTTTTTGGTTGTTCCTTTGAAATTTTTTTAATTTTATTAGTAATTCACAAATAGTACGAGTATTTCATTATTATTTGTTGGCATCCATTTTTTTAATCTTGAATGTTGTTTGAAATTCAGGCGACTTTCCAAATATTGTTCTGCATATAAATTATTTTGCTCCACTATTATGTTTAGTAAGTCATAATCTAAAAAAAATTCCACATAGAACACACATTTGGTTTTTGATAAATGGAGAATAGTGAAATTTCGGTCAGGATGAGCAGTAAATTTAAATGGTGCTCGCTCTTCACCTCTAATATTCCATTGTACATTTGAATTTTTATTTTCTTTATCGGGTTCGTTACCTTCTTCATCCTCATCACTACTTTCATCAGAAGACGTTGAAATTACTGATATTCTTTTCTGTGTCCTTTTATGTAAAACCGTATCTTCATTATCTTCTTCAACATCATCACTAATTTCATCAGAAGACGTTACAGGTGTTATCGCTCTTTTTCATTTTCTTCGATGTAGAGATATATTTTCCTCACTATCAGTAAAACTCATCTGGGAGGATAAATAAAAACATTATTCACTTCACAAGTTTTTCTATTACACCATATAATACCTTCTCTAGATATCAGACATGAGACTCACGAAACAAGGAAAAAACTATTTAGAAATATTCTAAAATGTGCTAAAATTACAGATATATATATTTTTTTTATCTAAATTTTACAATAAATACCAAAAACGAATTTTTTCTACATGACGAGTATGCTCGACATTAAACAAAAAAATACCATATTTTCATGACGAGCAGACTGGACATAAACGCTTAAGGGGTTAAATATTACACCAATTTTGATATCAAAAAAATTGATAAGTAATTCTTGTAATTTTAAGATTCTAATCATATTTCGATGAAAATGCTGTCATTTTCAAATACCAGATATAGAAAATCAGGTGTAGAAAATCTATGTTAGACTTAAATTTCTAAACCTTTAATATTTACTTTGAAAAAAATAGACTTATCATTAAAATATTTATCATTCTATTAAAAAAATACATTTAACATAATAGTAAAATATTAATTTTTTTTAATAAAAGAAAACCTGGTGTTCGAAACATTGATTAATGTGTGAAAGTGAATTTAGTCGCATAATCCAATTATTATTCTAAATAATTATTAATGTTTTACACCCGTTCCTATTAATTTTGTTTCATACATTTTCATACAAGTGTACAAAATTCATCGTCAATAGGTTAATGGGAATACAATTTTAATTAATCATTTTAACACAATTGTTCGTCAATAACAAAACACTTTATTATTTATATCTTCGTTTATTAATTATAATTGTATTTAGCTTTATACAAAAGTAAATATTTTTCATTCAAACAATTATTTACCAGAGGTAAATATTTGAAATGTTTACAAATACTGAAAGCCTAAATATTCAATCAATATCTAATCAATAGATTACTTTTTTTCGAGAATTTTCTGCTTTAATCGTTAATTTTCAAGCACTCACTTTTATACAGTTCTTTATATTTTCTAAAATTATTTTAGTAATATTTTCAAATGAAATAAAGTTATAAATAATATACAACTTTTTTTATATTGAAACATCAAATAAAATAATTATTCTCATTTTTCAATACACTTATGGAATTAAATACTATAATGTTACAGTTTTTATTCTTTTTATTATTAGCAAATTTTTCGTTACTTTCTATTTTTTAATTCAATAAAGCTGAATTATATACAGCTGTCCCAAAAAAATTAATACTGATTTTATTACCCAATCAAACCTGTAATGCCATTTTATCACTGTGGTTAATTTCATTTTCATAAATGAGCTTTTCTTCCATCCTACACACCACAAAATTTGTTCTGGTCAAACAGGTACAATGAATAGGTACAAATAATATGAACAGGTACAAATAAAAGATCTTTATTGTGACTTATTTTTGAAGAATTCCTCAAAAATAAGTCACAATATGTAATTAAGTAACAAGCACGCTTAATAAACACACAATATGTGTTGTGTGCTTATTAAGCGTACAATTTGATTCTGGGCCTTTTTTTTATAAAAAATGAATGTTTATAAAAAAATGGAATATATTTCAATCCTCATAATATCCCACATTATTTTATATGACTTTGCTCTATCTGTCGGGTAATTGATGAATCTCTAACGAAAAAAAATGTCGGCTTTGGGTCGATGAGATAATAATACATTTACTGATAATTTCTACCGTTTTAACATTTTAGCATGTTGTTCACTATTGTTTTGTGAGGTTATGCTAACTGTTTGGCTAGGATATATAGTGGTTTTAAATGTTAATGTTGGCACTTGAAAACTATAAAACGATAAGGAAATATTTTAATTCAGAACAGGAGTTATGATTGATTCAATTTAAAGGCACAGAATTAATTTTTATACTTCATATATTCTTTAATATATATTCTTATTTAAATTTATTTCTTATCAATGAAATACGGACGAGAAAAAATATTTTTAAATGATGGTCTCAATTATTATAAAATAAAAATATTTAAAAATCAAATTGAAATGTAAATCTTACTTTTAGAATTTATATAAAAGAGTAACTGGAAGAAACCTACCATTAAATGTAACGAGTAAGGCACTGTGGTCATCTTTAATGTTACCGATCATATCGATAGCATCGGCGATTATAAATCATGTAACGATGGTCCATTTTACAGTATACCACGTGATACCATACTGTTATCTAGCTGTGTTTATATACGTATTGGGCGGAAATTGGTATTTGATTTGTGAGATAATTGCGATTTCTGCGAACGGACTGGCGGACGATTTTCAAAAAGCACTCAAACATGTCGGACCCGCACACATTGTTGCCGATTATCGAGCATTGTGGCTAAGACTAAGCAAATTGACACGAGATACTGGCATTTCGATGTGCTATTTGCTCATTTTCTTAAGTCTCTATTTGTTCTTGGTAATAACACTCTCCATTTATGGACTCTTATCGCAAATTTCAACAGGATTCGGTACCAAAGACATTGGTTTGGTGTTAACAGCATTTTATAGCATAATTCTACTGTTCTTTATATGCGACGAAGCACATTATGCATCTACTTCAGTAAGCATATGATTTTTTTAATCATAGATTTTTTAAATTCGCTAGACTTTCTTGATACGTCACAGACAAAATAACCTGGAGACAATATAATAAATTTCTCCAATATATATTTTTTTAAATTTATTTGAATTTTCTTGTAAAATTTAAAAAGCACACTTGCAGAAAAATATAATTTTATATATGTATACGTAAAGAATTAAACTTATTTTATTTCTTACCTAATTTGTTGTTAAATTAAATTCTGAAGGATTGTTTCAATTTCGAATGAATATTTTTAGGTAAGAGTGAATTTCCAAAAAAAACTATTAACTGTCGAATTATCATGGATGAATTCGGATGCTCAAATTGAGGTATTTATGTTATTTTTTAATATTAATTCATTGTATTGGAAATAAAGCAGTTATTTAATATTATTTAAAATGATAAATATATTCATAAGTAGTGATAGTGCATTAAAAATGAATAAAAAATTATTAAATAAGTGTAACAATGAAATATATGCATGTATTTAATGTAGAATCATTAATAATACAATTGTCTTAGTTTGATTCAATTGAAATCTGATAATTCTAAACAAGTTAAGATAATTATACATTAGTATGTGTGTACTTTATTCTAGACATTTTTTATTGAATATATTTTTATATATAAATGTGTTACAACATATAGTTGTTGGCACTGTAGCCAAATTCATTTTTATCAATGAATTTCTCACTCCCTTATAAACTCAAAAGAGTATTTTTTTTTATTAAAAATATTCAATATTTGATTATAGATCATTTTTGATTCTTGCTTATTGCATAAGTACAGAAAAATCTTTATTATCGCTCTGAAAATGTCAGAATTGCCATCGAAATTTGCACAAGCAATGATAAAAATTATCAGTAATCATTTATTGAATATTTTAAGTTAGAGAAAATGTAGTTTGCATATGAGTGAAACATTTTTTAAATGATTTTATTAGATTATCATTTTAAATGATAATTTAAACATTATATTTTCACCTCGAATCAAAATTTAAGTATTTTTTGATATTATCTAAGTATCATTGTTTAATAAAAATCAAATTAAACCTTTATTATTTTGTATCTTAGTACTTTAAGACGTTCCATTTTTAAATATTTCTTTGGTATAATTTGCTTTAGAGAAAAAATACGTTCGACACAAAAATGTACATGAATTAAATCGATTGTCTAATGGTATTTATTGAAATTTACAGATAAATATGTTTCTCAAATCAACAGACTTGAACCCAACGGATGTAAGCTTGGATGGATTTTATAGTGTGAATAGATCTTTGTTTAAATCGGTAACTATGTTTGATTTTTATTGTATAGATTTTGACTCGTTTCAGAATTGATTTTTGATGTGTTATGGTTAATAATTGACTTTGACTTTCGAGTGTATCTTTATATGCATAGAATTTTTTTAGTTACAAACTTTATTGGATCCAATTTAACTGTTTATATATATATATATATATATATATATATATATATATATATATATATATATATATATAAGATATAACTTGTTTAGATTTAAGAGTGAAAAGTTACAAAATTAAAACAGAAAATTAAAAAAAAACTGTAAAAAATTTTTTCGTTATGTATTTAATCCTTCATGTATTGTCAGTACTTTAGAGTCTTGTAAACCAGAACTGATGTTAAATAATCAATGATTTATCTTTCACTTTACGGGATTCCTATGCCAAAAGTAAAAAAAAAACTGTTCTAAAATTTATATTTAAAATAAAATTACTCTTCTGTACTTTCAAATTTTATTATTTTTCATAACAAAATTTATCGTTTCATTTTTGGTCTTTCGGAAAGAAAGAGTTAACATTATGAACTCTTTAAAATGGAACATTTTATATTTTGAATTTTCAGAAATAATATGTTTTTCTCAGAAGAATGTAATTGCGAATTATTAAAAGGAGAAGGATGTTGTTGATTAAAAAATTGTATTAGATTTTTAAATATTTTTTTTTCTATTAAAAGTGTTACACGATTCAAATATTTTTAAACTACTACAAACTAGAATTTGTGGCTTTTCCAATATGACTGTTATTATGAAAATATTTTTTTTGTTAACCATTGAATCTCAGTTGATATTAGGTTGGTAGGAAAATAATTACGGTTTTTGTTTTCTGTATTATAATCATAATTTTTTTAAAGAAAGTGTCATTTTTCATGTTAATATCATTTTAAAGTGCATTTTTCAGTCTATATTTTGGTAACATCGACTTTGATTTTATTATTAATTTTGCTTCAAATTGGGTTATTGAATTAAAAATAGAAAAGAAGCAAATAAGAGCAATTTTTTGTATGAGTTAAATGGGTGGTAAAGCAGCAGAAACTGCTCATAAATTAAACAATACTTTTGGTGTGGAAATTTTGAGGAACGTGCAGTTTAATGGTGGTTCAGTTCGTAATGATAAACTGTGGGCATTAATTGAATCAGAACCACGCACAACAAGTTAAGAGCTTACACAAAAGTTAGGTGTTAGTCATCCAACCGTTCTGGACCACTTAAAAACACTTAAATTAAAAAATGTATACGAATTTAAAGATCATAAACCGCAATTATTTTTCTAAAAACCTAATACTTTTTTGGAATATCAGTATTCTATGAAAATTCACATCCGCTTTCTCCCATGTGCATATTTTTGATTCTGTCAATAATTTATTTTAATAAAAAGTGTTCTTCGTTTCCGAAAAACCCTAGAATAACTGTAATAAACTCTTAATACTTTTAGATACATTTGTTATCATCCTTTATCATCATATCTTTCGTCTCGGTGATGTATAGACTTCGGGGTGTTAGTCCTTTTGAAACACGAGTCTTCATCATTTTATCATTAAGCTCGGTACTAATGTCACATTTATGTACCTATGGAAGTACAAATATTCAAATGTCGCATAGGTGCTGAAACTGTTCTAAGATTATAAAAACTTGTACGATTTAAAAATAAGAAGACCATCAGGATAGTAATACATTTGTTTATATTTAGAATTTATTTACAAACATGAATATTTATTTGAATGCATGAATTCATTCTCTAATATATTTTATAATTAAATAAATTTAATGCGAAAAGAATTGAAGTTTATCTTAATTTGTATAATATATCAGCACATATTATATTCATTACACAACATATATATATATATATATATATATATATATATATATATATATATATATAAGATAAATGTAATGTAATATTTTCTGGACAATGTCAGAGATACGAAGCATAATATCACGTATTTAGAGATAATAATGTGTTCCTATCTTATTGAACACAATATAATGTCATTAATCCACAAATTAATTAAGAATAGTGCAAGATACGATTGTAAATGCAACTTGACAAATTATTCCGTATTCGGTTACAGCACCTGCAGTATTTAGGATTTATATTTTACAATCAATTCCTGTTCAACTGTGTGTAATTTAAATAATTACTGGTTGGTTTAATAAGAAAATTTAGTACAAATAGATGCATGCGCTATATATATATATATATATATATATATATATATATATATAATTTTATATCAATTATTAACTCTTAAATTTTATTTTAGCTATTGGCGACGATGGTAACATATCTTGTTGTATTACTGCAATTCCAAATTAGTATACCTGAAGGGACCAAGGCTGTAGTGAATACAACAGAACCGACAAATATAAAATAAAAAAACGAATAGGTTTAAATTTATGTAGATAGAATTTAAATAGAGAGATAAGTAATTTTTATATAGCTGTATTTTTACACATGCACTAAATAAATAATTTCTTACAGAGGAAAATGCGAGGTTGTTGATGTTCAATTTATTATTCTAAATAAAAATTGTACAAAATTAAATCGTTTAATAAAATTATAGGGAAAACATTCCTTTTAAATATAAATTATAATAGACAAGATTGAAGGATGTTCGATATGGAGTTGTGTTTTTGTGAAAAAACGTTTCGTTTGAATCTTTAAGGTTACGTTTGAGTTTATGTTATTTATGATCAGTTTTTATTAGGTTTGAACTTCAAGTAAATTTTAAATCAACATAAATGTTATCTAAATAGTATTCCTGGATATATTATAACTTTATCTGAAGATAAAAAAAATTAAATCGGTTAACTTTAGATTTTTTTTAAAAAATATCATAAATAGTTTTCAGATATTTAACATGCTTGAAATTGAATTTAAATAGCAATTTTTTTTAATTAAATATTTTTAATAATATAAGTTTCTTATGTTTGTTAATTGAGTCTTTATAATTGTATACACATCTGCGTATTATATAACTGATATTTTTCATTTCTTAAAAATGTTATATGAAAAAAAAACATTTATGAAAAAGAATTTCGCCATGGTACTAAAGACTGTAATTGAGATCTATTTAGAACAAGATATAAATTTATATGGATTTTTTTTAAATAACCAGAATTCGAAATTTCACTGATCTCTCTGCTTAATCTACTCTGAAAGCTTTATTGAGGAGTGGAGTAGTTGTGTTTGCATGCAAGAATGTAAAACATTCCAAGCTCGAGAATCTCTATGAAAGATTGAATATTTAGTTACTAGATTTTTCATATCTTTACACTTTAATGAATCATATGCTTTTGTTAAAAAAAGGTTTAGTATCTTAATTATATTTATATATATATATATATATATATATATATATATATACATTATAGAGAACAACATTAAATTGTTAAAACATATTTATTATTTTACTTAATGTACTTTTGATAATAATTTTATGAGATTTTCAATTAAATATTTAAATTTTCTATATATATATATATATATATATAACTATAGAAAATATTTGAAAATATTTATAATGGTAATATTTTATCTGTATTAAATCTCGATTATTTATTATTCATATATGGAATATCGCGTTTACGTTCAGTGGTCCTTTGGTTATTTTTGTATGAATAAACATTTTGTAGGATATTAATATGCTATTTTTTTGTTTGATACAGTTTAATTATAAAATTAACATTTTATAATTAAATTGTTTTTATTTTTAATGCGTTCGCTCGATTTTCATTCTTGCAAACGGATCAACAGCCTGTAAGTTAATAGTAATTGACACCCAATAAATCAGTAGTATAATTAATACTCCATAATTTGTTAGTGATATGTCATAAAATGAGAATTAAAACATATAATTACTAATCATTGATTATTTTCGGTATTATTCTAGCGAGATTATTGATTTGGTCAGATTTATATTAAATATTACTGGCTTTAACTCGAATTTGAGATTAGAAATTGAGCCAGAATATTAAAAGTCATATATATATATATATATATATATAAATATGTATATATATATAAATATATATATATATATATATATATTTATACAGTGGCGGGTCAAACGGGTATCGGATCTGGTGGCTTCCAGGGGCCTCGGGCTTCAGAGGGGCCTCGTGCTCGGAAAAAAATAACCATTACATAAAGAAACAAAGCTTACATTTCTACGTCTTAACTGATGTAATAAATTTGCGTGAAAAATGCAAATATATGAAGGAAAATGACCGATAGGATAAAGGAAAAAAATGATAGAAGAAAGGTTTTGCATGTAATACCATAGGCGGTATTGTGAAATTTTAGTTGTATTTTTATTCATGCAAAACACTTGCATAAAAATATCATCATCCGTCGTTGATTTTCTTATAGTTTTTGTTTCTTTATTTTTTTGAAAAATAATTTAGAATATTTTATTTTGATGTAATTATATATATATATATATATATATATGTATATATATAATTATATATATATATATATATATGTATATATATACATGTATATATATATATGTATATATATATATATATGTATATATATATAGAGAGAGCGAGAGAGAGAGAATAAAGTTATAGATATAAAGAAAAATATTTTAAAAAAATATTTTTACACGAAACCGTTTTTTGGGTCATCAGATAAATTTTTGAGGGTCCCATAAGCTTACCACCAGTTCGGTTATTCCGTCCCTATATATATATATATATATATATGTATGTATGTGTGTGTGTATGTGAATGGATGTAAGAATATAGTATTGAATACTGAAAGTAGTGTTAATTAAAAATGAAATATTTAGTTTAAGATCTTTATAATTAATTGATAATTTATGTTATAAAAATACTTACAAAAATTTATATTTATATATACATATATATATATATATATATATATATATATATATATATGTAAATGAAAAATTAGATAATAATGTCTATACAACGACTTACTTTGAAATTTCATTACATATGACAGGCCGAAGGGCCAAAAAGAAATATCACACTTTTTATATGTATACCGTTGTTAAATAACAATCTTGGAGTGAACTGCAATATACACGTACCGAACATAATGTTCAATATTGCAGCACAGAGAGGAAAAAATGCAGGTTTTATTGAGCACCAACCCTTATTTCGTATCACTGCGACTTTATGGTTTCAGTGATCATAAGGGTATTTTTTATTTCGTTTTTGTAATGGAGTCTTTTTTCGTCGTCGAATTCTAGAGGATAGTGGAAACAGGATGACTATATATATATATACATATATATATATATATATATATATATATATATATATATATATATGTATGTATGTATGTATCAAATTGTAACTTACATTAGTTTAATAATGAAGATGGATGAGGATCATGGGTCTCGGACAAAGTGATTCTTGACATATTTTTAAATTATTGGACGAATAAAACCGTATGATTGAATTCAGTACTCTGCTAAGTGTATGTTCTATATTCAGAGATAGAGTAATATTGTTTTCTGGTGTTTCTGTTGAAAATAAAATTTTATTGCAAGTCAACAGTTTCGGTTTTTATTCAATTCCTACGAGAGTTGCATTGATAATTATTCAATTTTGAATTGTTGTTCTAAACCAACTTCAATGTTCCGTTTAAAAATAGTTATTTTTTTTGTCATAAATAGATTATATTAAGTGAATTAAAATAGTACTTTTCTGTATATTTAATTTTATATTTATTTTGAATTCAAATTTGTTAAAAGTACAAATTTATTAAAAGTTACAAAATTAATTTATTAATAAAATTATATTTATGTGTCATTTTTATAACATAATTATTTTTCAGATATTGTAGGTTAAAACATTCAGATTGATTTTTTGAATATGAAATATTTTTGAAATAAATATTAAAAATATGGAATATATATATATATATATATATATATATATATTTATATATATGTATATATAATTTGAAATTATGTTATTTAAAATTGTTTTGTAGCAAAATCTCATTGAAAGAAAATGAACACTCTCCATTTGTTTTAGATTTGTAATCATAATTGTTATATAGATGTGGTACAATATTCTATGATCGATTTCATAAATATATCATTTACGAATATTAACCCTTTCAGTGCAGTAGAAATTTTCGATACATTATGAAAAATGCCGGAAAATTTAAATAAAAATGCATGGTTGTAGAAAAATTTTTATATTTCAATCAATTTTGAGTTGAAGTTAATTAAATGTTCATACAATACTAATAACATATCGGACTTCCTTTTTTACTAATAAAATCAAAAATAATTCGAAAGGTTTTACCAAAAAAAAAATTAAATATGGAAGAAATTTGTTTTAAGTTTTTATACTGGCACTGTTCGATTTTTTCTGAAAAAAATATAACCCACCGGTGATTTTTTTGCGAACATCCATATTGTAGTAATAAAGATAGATAAATGGATAAAATAAAATAAAATTTTGATTTAGTCGCGGCAACTTTTCGCACAGTTTGAACAGTAATATCGACAGTAAATTCACGAATTTAGTTTCGTCGTGCATTTAGTCAGTTATCGCACACGGTCTTAGAATAAAACGGATAGAACACATAAAAGTATGTGTGCATTAGCTTTTGACGTCCTTTTTATGAACCAAAGTTGACTTTTTTTATGAGTTATAGCACTTAGAACACAGAGAAACGATATATAGCTCTTGGCACTTTTCACAAATTTATGGAGGAGCGACATATCGCTCCTTGGCACTCAAAGGGTTAAATTTTAATAAATCATTTCTGTAAAAAATATGATAAAAGAAAAATTCTTCCGCACGATCTCTGAAACTGTTTCAGATATCCTCACTTCTACATTTTAAAAAAAAAAACTGCTTCATATCATAACTTGTTAATTTAACATTTTATTTCAAGGTTATTTTAATCAATTTTCTTACAAATCCATTATTTGCAATATTTAATTAATCAGTATTTAATCTTCTAATTAGAAATCATTTATAAACATTATTCACAAAATATTTTCATAAAAAAAATAAATAATATAAAATGTGTTGGAATTTTATTTTATACTTCAAATTTAATTTTTTTTATTGTTCAAACTGTATATAATTTATTTTAAGAATCGTTTAATGGTTCGTATGAGAGTTAATTAAGTTTGCATGACAGAGTATCTAAATGCACTCATTCGTACTGAATTAGATAGGGTCAGGTATTTTCACCTGCTTCACAGCTGTTAATTATGTCATTTAACTAACAATCAAACGGTTGAATTTGACGTTAATCATTTCCCAAATATATTTAATTTAATTAGAATAGTTAAAAGAGTTTATTCTATATTATTATCTATTTTCAAATACCAATCACACACACACATACATACATATATATATATATATATATATATATATATATATATATATATATATATATTGATGTATGCATACAATGCGTATGTTTACATGCCGTTGTATAATATATTCTTTTGGGAGATACGGTCTACTACCTGTATATGTGTATACATGCATTCAATTTGTAACGTAGTATATTTTTATATACATACATGGCACACATATTTAGTACATATTTCTGCTGAAATAAAATATTCTATCATGCAATAGAAAACATTGATTGCAATAGTACACAAAAAACTTGCAGTTGGGTTTTTAAATTTCTTTTATGAATATACATGAACAGATCATAATCTATGTTTGATGTGTGTTGGGTCAGTACTGAATGTTTTGATTATTTGTTAATATACATAACATATATTTATATTAGATTGGTAGGAAAATAATCGCGGTTTTCGTTTTTTGAATTCTAACCATAATTTTTCTGAATTGTAACCTTAACCTTAATAAAAGTATCATTCCATCGTGTCCATGTTAATATCATTTTACAGTGCATTTTTCGGTCTGTATTTTGGTGACGTCGACTTTGGTTTTATTATCAATTTTGGTTCAAATTGAGCTATTGAATTGAAAATAGAAAAGAAGCAGATAAGAGCAATTTTTTGTATGAGTTGAAAACGGGTGGGTACTGATAAGGAATGTACGGTGCAATGGTGGCTCCAAAAATTTCGTGCTGGAGACGAGAGCCTTAAAGATGCAGAAGGTCGTGGGCGTTTTCTTCAGTTGATAATAACTAACTGAAGGCGGTAGTTGAATCAGAACCTCGCACAAGTTATGTTAGTCATCCAACAGTTCTAGACCACTTAAAACAGTTAGGAAAATCAAAAAATCTTGACATTTATATGAATTTAAAGATCATAAACCGCAATTATTTTTCTAACAACCTAATGTATATATATATATATATATATATATGTGTGTACATTCAACCTGAAAATAAAAACGAATTGATTATAATATTCTTATAAAAGATTCTGGTCTCTGTTCTGATAAAAGGTTCTGGTGAAAATTTAAACTTTTATTGATTATATTTCTTGATGTGAAAAATTGTAAACTTATTTTACGGAAAAAAGTACAACTCCTTCCAAGCATTAAATTAAAGAACTTTGGGAATTCTTTAATGAATTCAAGATAATATATTATTTCGTGTACGAAAGTGTTTTATTATAAGGCATAGCTTTTACCAAATATACTAATTAATGGGTAGTTTTATAATACATATATTCATCCATATATATTTATGTTTATGTATATATATATATATATATATGGAGAATGCTTGAACGATTTTAATCAGTACTGGATAAACGTTGATATAGAATGTTTGAAAATTTTCTATAAAATTTTTATCTATGAACACGTACTATGAAAGTGAATTATAGGTGTAGGTGTGTAGATAAGAGTTGTGATTGGAACAAGTCTAAATTTCTAAAGGGAAATTGAAAGTTAAACTAGGGTGGATTTATTAAAGGGGAGATTTGCGAATTCAGGACTGTAATATACATATATATGTAGTATATATATATATATATATATATACATACATATATATATATATATATATATATACACACACTCATATATATATATATATATATATATATATATATATATTTAAATTTTATATGAAAATCAAATATTTTAACAAGTGTAGTGTATTCAAAAATGAACA
Source organism: Acanthacorydalis orientalis (assembly GCA_034766995.1). NCBI lineage: Eukaryota > Metazoa > Arthropoda > Insecta > Megaloptera > Corydalidae > Acanthacorydalis > Acanthacorydalis orientalis. Next base: position 26,595,199 of record CM068322.1, on the reverse strand, counting down.
AGAATATACCTGTCAGTAGATCAAAGCGTATGTCTTATAATAAAGTAACAGTGCAAAACAGTACTACAGAGGTGTACACTACATAAATGATGTTCTTTCAACTTTTGTTCGCTCATTTTTTTCAAAGTTATTCAGATGTATAACATATTTGTTTTCTTTCAAGTTTATTACATAAATATTTTATAAATTATTACAAGATTTTATACATTTTGGTATAATACATTAATATAAATAATTTTTATATACCAGAGGGCTCTTTTCTCTACTCGCTACATTCGTTGACTCTCGGGTGGGACTTCGCCTCTCGCTCGTTAACGCTTGCTCTCCCTTGACAGATTACAGAAATTCACAAATTATATACAAAAATAAGTCGTGGAAAATGTAAGTTGTAACATTTTTATTGAAAAAGTTTTATAAAAATTGACAATAAAATACAATGTTAAAATGTGTAACAATTTTTTTTACACTAAGCTTTAGTGAGTACAGTATTGTGAATAAATTTCTTAACAATTTTACACTGAAATTCGCATTTCAGTAGAAAAATATGCTGACAAAGCACCGAGAATGATTTGTTCAACTTTGGAGGAAGGTGTTGTAACGTATAAAACATGTAAAAAATGATAAAACAGCGGAAGAAGTCTGAAAATGCATTACAACTTCAAAGCTGACATCTTTTTATCGATTTATCGACAAGAACTTCATCAGTTACCCGACAGATAGAACAAAGTTATACAATGTTAAAAACAAAATTACTTTGGGGATTGAAATATATTCCATTTTTCCATAAACATTCATTTTCTATAAAAACGGTATTGAATTAATTTCACATCTAATAATATATTACTGAGATTGAAATATTCATTAATGTACTTCAAGCCCTAATATATATATATATATATATATATATATATATATATATATATATATGTGCGTGTGTGTGTGTGTGTGATTAAACTAATTGGATGATAATTATTTATATTACTTGAACTCTTGTGTTTTTTCAACACTATATATTTTCTATGTAAGCTATATGTAAGAGATATCACCAGGAAAAGTAAGAAAGGAATAGGATGAATGTAAAATATTAGTATTAGTTATAGATTTAAAAAGAGAAGATATTTTTAATGGAAATAAGCGAAAATATATGACAAGAAGAAACACGAAGACTGATATTAGATAATATTAATCGGAGCTAACGAAAACAGATAGGATAAATATATTAAGATATGCCTAGAAAATATTTGCAAATGATCTTTGCATTGTATCATTCAAGTTGAAAAAAATGGAAAGATTTTTATCTAATAGTGGGCTATTAAAAATTAAAGAATTTGTATGTATATATATATATATATATATATATATATATATATGATTAAACTAATTAAATGATAATTATTTATATTACTATTAACTCTTGTGGTTTTTCAAGATTATATATTTTCTATGTAAGCTATATGTAAGTGATCTCACAAGGGAAAGTAAGAAATGAATAGGATGAATGTAAAATACTATATAGTACTGATAGATGAATGTAAAATACTAGTTATAGATTTAAAAAAGTAGATACTTTGAATAGAAATAAGCGAAAATATTACAAGAAGAAATACGAAAACTGATATTAGATAATATTGATCGGAGATAACGAAAACAGACAGGATAAATATATCAAAATATGCGTAGCAAATATTTATAAATTAGAAGGATACTATCATTCAAACTGGAAAAAATGGAAATATTTTTGTCCAGTAGTGCATTATTAAAAATTGAACAATTTATATATATATATATATATATATATATATATATATATATATATATATATTAATATAAAATTAGTCATAACACATTTTCTTTTGTGTGTCATATAGACTTGTATTGTAAATGCCTTTTCTTTATAGGAGAAATCGAGCCAATTGTATTGATGTTCATTCTCATAACTTCATTTGAAATTTATCAGAAGAATCTATTCTCCTCCATCGATCTTCAGTACAAAATAACAATAAAGTCTGTTATATATGTTTGCACGAATGCACAAAGCCAACCCTGACCTTAATACACAGTGCGAATGCAGAAGAGGGAATGAGCGAGACAAGTAGGCCTTTTATACCATTGGCGGGGGTGGAATAAAGTTTCTATGTCAGTGAGTATAACGGGTGCGACGGAACGAGCGCGTGTAAGCAGACAGAGAAAGCGAACGGCGACGTCGCCGAGGACGCCGTAGCGTCCGTTTTTCTGTCAGACAGACACGACGGCAACCACCGGCTAATGTAGACGCGTAACGGCCACCACATGCGTCAGTCGCACACGTACGCGTGAACGCACGTTGTCAGATCAGTCGTTGTCCGCCGACCGAGACGCGAACACCGGACAGAATGTTAAAAGAACTGTAAGGCGGCGAAGAATAAAAAATCGGTCTAAATAGAAATAAACTCGTACGAATATAAATATAAAACGGGCGGATAAACAAATCGTGTTTGACAGCAATTAATCACATCGTCCGCGTCAACGAAAGCGCGCTGTTTGTTCCTGTCGATTATTCGTTTAAAAACATTTTTACACGGCGTTCAATGTGCAGAAAAAAATCAAAACTGTAACGGTATGATGTCGTCACACGTTGACACGGGAATCACTGAAAATTTAATTACTTTGTTTAGTGTTACTACCGCGACATTTAGTATTGTTTTCAGCGTTATGTTAGAATAAATTTACATTTTAAACGAGATTCAAATCCAATTTGTAACGTAGTGTGTCTGCAGTGTGAATTGTGATTATATAAACAACTGGTCATTTGATATTTTCCGTGTTTGTTGTTGCTTGTAATTTATTCAACGGATTACGTACTGACAGCATGTAATAGGTATAAGACAGATGCATTCATTTATGTATGTTTAATATGAATCGACTCATATGTTAGGTAATAATCTCGCGTTTAGTTTGTATGTAACTGTATTTATATGCTTTTATATTTATTTGAAAGAAATATTGACTTTATTTACACAGTTTCACATTTGAAAGACAGTTTGTTTTTCCAACTTGAAACTATCTGAAGTTTCAATCTTTTCAATTATAAATTTGCATTACGTTCTGTTTGTTTTTCAATATTTGCTTTTTTTAATTAAATTTCTGACGAATTTTTTTTATGTATGTTTAGATTTACATACATTTATTTAAGAAGACCATATATTTTTATAAATATATATTTAGTGACAAGAGCACGATTATTTAATAGTAAGTAACAGAAGTTTTTACATTATTTTTAAATGATAAATACATTTTTTTTTATATTTCACTTACTGTTTAAATTAATATATTAGTTTTTACTCACATATATTAATATTAATTTACTTTTACTTGCATATAAACTAATAACATTGCAATTTTATTCAGAATTTGAGAAACGGAATTTGAAAGGCAATATTGTTAAAATAATGTATATATATATATATATAAATATATATATATGTAAATATATGTATGTAAATATATATATATAAATATATATATATATATAAATATATATATATATATATATATATATATGTAAATATATATATATATATATATATATGTAAATATATATATATATATATATATGTAAATATATATATATATATATATGTAAATATATATATATATATATATATATATATGTAAATATATATATATATATATATATATATATATATATATATATATATATATATGTATATATAAATATATATATATATATATATAAATATATATATATATATATATATATATATATATATATATATATATTATTTTGAAATTATCTGAAAAATATTTTTAATCGACTAATTATCGAAATTAATACATTGAGTATTTTCATATAATTTCAAAACGATTTAAAATTATGATTTTATATATTTGTTGTAAAATGTTTGTACATATTTGTATCAATAATTTCATTGCAATTTAATACTTCTGTATATCTTCTAGAACCGATTTTCTTACAAGTTTCAATTACTAATCATTTTCAAGTTGATTATTTTTGAAGTTAATTTTTATATTACGTTTCAAGTTCAAAAATTAAATAAATTTTAATCTAAGCCTATTATATGATGGCTAATAATTCGAAACTGGTAATTGTAGACTGTAAGAAAAGACGTTTATGCAACATAGTTAGATAATGGATCACAGGCAGAGAAAAACTTTAATATCAAATGTCTAATCGTTTAACATTCTTATATATATATATATATATATATATATATATATATATATATATATATATATAAATATATATATATATATCTTAATAATTTTATAAATTAATTTCGAATATTTCATAAAATATTTTTAATTTAAATGACAAAAATTATTAATTAATTTTAAAGAATATTGAAGCATTCATTTATGTTTTTTTTGAAAAAGAAATGATATATATTTTTGAAAATCAGAAAAAAATTTTGCTTTTTTTTATCATTTAATACAAATTAATATCTATTTAAAGTTAAAATACTGTTGATCATAAAGAAAAAGCGTGCGATTAAAATTTTGATAATTTATACTTGAATTAATATTTAATGAATTTCTTTCCTTTATCTGATTTTATTAAAAAAATGTTCTTATATATTAACCCTTTACAGTCCACTGTCCAGATGTTCTGGACATCGCATTTCGATTGAACAGGTCCACTGTCCATTCTCTCTGGACAGATTTCAGTGCCATTCTGAAGATAAACCATTTTAAGCATGGCAATGAAATACATACACTAATCAACAAATACACCACTGTACAGAGGGACTGGACAGTGGGCCTGTTCAATCGAAACTAGAAGTCCAGGATATCTGGACAATGGACCGCAAAGGGTTAATGTACAAGAACATTTTTTTAATATATTTTTTACACAATTTTTATTTTTTTATACATCAAATGTGAGATTTTAAACCGAATAATTGGTATAAAAAATATTTGACAATTTTTTAAACACCTCATTAGCATTCAAATTATATATATATATATATATATATATATATATATATATATATATATATATATATATATATACTCGTATATATATAACTGATTTATAATAAAATCTATTTAAATACATAAAGAGGCATTGGAATATAAAGGAAAGTATGTATAAAAGAATACACGGTGACTATTCAAACAGAAAGTTGATTGAATAACATAAAGCCGAAACTATTATATAAACCCTCGATATCATTGAACGAATAAAGAGATTAACATGACAATGAGCAGGTCACATCGCGAGAAGAATTTATAGAAGATAGATAAGAGAAATTCTATATTAGATTCGAAAAGACAGATAGAGGTCGTTGAAACAAAGACGCGTACGATATGAGAGAAAATGAAAGACGTACACACAAAGAATGTCACGTAATTCATTATATATGTACATATATTTGGGCATGGATTTATAAACGTTATATATGTATGCATATATGTGTGTGTATTTAATTTTCCAATTATGGATTTAAAAATATTTGATCTAAAATGCATACAGTTTAAATGATTTAAAATCGATTATTTTTTGCCCAATTCAAGAATAAAGATTAAACATAGTATTGACTTATTTTCTGATTTTTAGTTTATATGAAATCTGTTTTTTGAAAATCTTTCCATTTTCTATTAAGATAAAGGACTACATAAAAAATAAATAAAATTTTATGTACTTTAAAGCAGATATTTCATTATTTGTGATTTTTTTTTTATTTTGAAAGTCATTTTTTAATTCTAGTTCATTTTATTATTTTTATTATTATCATACATAATGTTGAAACTCGTAACTTTTTAGTTTTGCAGTTGAGAGCTGTTTAAAGATGTTTTTTATGTAATATAGTTCTTAATCTTAATAATTCTCAACTCGGATAACCAGAATTTTTTTCTTTATTTGTTACTTTATGATAAATCTATTTGATACATCTATTTGTCTCCTTTTCAATTGCATCATTATGATTCTGTGGATTATTATAGCACTGAATCTATTTTACCATGATAATGTGTAGGAGTTATCGAGAGAGAATTTGGGTTTATATTTTTATCTTCTTTCAAATATGTTTTTCAGATTAATAATTGCATCTTTTTTGCTTTTATCATTTTTCCAGACACTTTATTCCAAGTACAGACAATTAGGTAGAAATTTTTATGGATAATTGTATATTTTTATATCTGTGATTTCGTTTGTGTTTTTACAGTGTGGCGCAAAAAGAACGAAGGAGTTTAAAACATTAATCTTTTTTTTGTTTTGTAATATTTTCATCTTTTTTTATTTCCCAAAATATAGTATAAGAATGTGGAATTTTTCATGATTGCACATGGAAAATGGGATAACGTAAGTGATGCCCATTTTCGGCTTCACAAAGTCAAGGTTTTTCTAAGGTATTTTCTATCACTTCACTCAGAATTCCTGGATATAACGCTCGAATTTCTTCCCGTATGTTGTTCTTTAGCTACAGGATGATTTTTGGCTTATTGGTGTATACATTTTCCTATAAGTAACCCCAAAGAAAAAAATTGGAAGTGACTTCATCTTGTAGGAACCACATCTGTGGATGATTATCAACAGCTAGTTTCAAAAATTTCTTTCGTCATACGGTATTTAGCACCATTTATGGTTACAGAAGTACCGTATTCATTTCAGAAGAAATAAGGGCCTATAATCATTTCGGACTTTATACCAAACGGTACACTTAAGTGGGTTTAATTGTCGCTGATAATATGCTTTTGGGTTCTTTGTAGCCCATATTGTACAGTTTTGTATGTTCACGAAGCCATTTAAGTGGAAATGAGCTTTTTAATCAAATTGTGAATAAATTTATTATTTTCATCTGCTTGTTAGCAAAAACGAATTGCATAATCAATGTGATTGTGATAATCTGCTGGCTTTAGTTCTTTCAGAAGTTGCACTTTATATGAAAATATTTTCAATGCGGCTAAAAATCTTTGCACTGAACTCTGAGATATTCCAAGTTGGGTTGAATACCCTCTTGGTTGACGTTTCAGGACTTTTCTCAATACTCTTCTGTACAAATTGAATATTTTTCTCAGAGTCAAAGAATATCTTCTAGACACTGGACGGTTACTAACTGCACTCAATTGTCGAAAACGTGCAACCAAACGATTAATCATTGATTCCGATGGTCTTGTTCTAACATTAAAATAACGACGATATCTTGACTGCGTTAAAATAGTTGAACCGGATTTTAAAAATAAAATTTAATTTTTTGGTACCTTGCTCCGTCGTGTACTACTCAAACCCCTGTGTCCTTTTTTGTGCCACCCTGTATATTGTTCTATTCATATTGTGTTAAATCACGGGTCTTTATCTTCTTCATTAGTTTCAGTTTTTCAGTTATGTTCAGGTAGCTTTTAAATAAAATAAATTTATTTGCAACCTCATGATGATGTTCTAAGAGCCAAAATTAGTTGCAGTATATAAAAATTTGTATGATTTCTAGAGAATCGAAGCTAGTCGTGGTAGATAAAGATTTAAGTAATTTATTGAAATTTTCAAAAATTAATCAGTCTACAAAATTAATACACTATACTAAAAAGAGAATTTTTATCTTTTCCTTCTCTGAAGATGATGGAATTTTAATAGAATTGAATATAAGTTAAAATTAAAATGAAAAATAAACATACGTTGACATTTTTGATAAAAAAAAACTATTGTAGAGTGTGTGAGAAATTTTTTTGTTAAATTTAATTTAGATATCTTTCTAAAACGTTAATTAATCTTTATTCCAATGTCTAACATTTTATATTGATCGAATTATTTAAAATTAAATTGAAATTCCTATGGCATAACAATTTGAAATCATCGATTGAATATTATAAATAAATAAATCTTAAAAGTTTTAAATTAAAAAAAATTATATTGTTTTAGAAAAGAATGTACATTATTTATATTTTGTAAATAGTTTGATATTCAAAAAGAAAATCGACTTTTTATCTAGAAATACAAAAAAATTGATTATATTTTTCAAATCACAAATGAAACTGATACATACAGAAAATTCAAGTTTCCTACGATAACGTTTTTAATAAAAGAGTATAAATTCAAATGGAAAATTTCATAAAAGTCCTTTGATATAATTTTAATAAACATTACGTCCAATTTATACACACAGTGTTTTCAATTTTTATATTGATGTAATTTTTATTACTTCAATAGTAGTATTGAGTTTTTTTTAACAATACACGTACATTTGTTGGAAATGAAGTCCTATTAGATGAAATATAAATTTGTAAATATTAAATTAAATGAATTTTTTGTACAATCGTACATATAATTTTAATATGTATTTTATTAGTAACAGTAATATAACTTTGTTTTCGTATAATATTTTGTTTTGTCACCGGTTTAGCGACATCGTTAGGGGATGGTCTTTTTAGATGTGTTTATATAATTACACACATTGTGTTTGTAATTAAATATCACATTAATAACATAATTTTAACAGTACAAAAGTAATGACTAACATTAATATATCCAAATGTTCCTGATTCCAAAAATAGCTACATATATGTATCAGTTTAGAAGGATAAAAAAAGAAATACAGAAACTAATATCACAGTTCTGTTTAATAACGTGGAAGTATTTATATCCAAATTTTAGAATAAACTTTAATACGGTTTAAAATATATTATTTTTTTTTTGTTGAAAAATATCAACCAGTTATCAATAATAAATATCGAATATTATGTTTATTTTAATTCTCAGCAGATCTTAGATTTTGTACATGATTCGTTTATGAATTTTTTTAAATAAAGAACAGATCTTTAAGTTATAATATGTGATTTTATCTCAAGCTTTGAGAAACAGAATATTAAGAAATAACATGAAAAAAACGATAAAATATAAACATCCATTTGATATGAATAATGGAATTTACTTCTTTTTGATGTTGAAGTTTTAAAATAACTGTCAAGTGCTAATCAAATTATTTTTTATTTTCTTTTCTACATAAAAATATAAATAATGAATTATATGGGTAATATTTAAATATAATTGATTCATAAATGAAACAGGAAATATTTTCAATAGTTTTCTTAAAGTATATCTTAACAGTTGGCATCATTTCTTCCATAAATTGTCCATTATTGAATCTTTTACTTCAATCCAATAATTTTTCAATGTGTTTTAAGTATTCTTTTTGATTTTGTCAGATTTTCTATGTTATATAAATTAGATATTAAATTTATTTAAACAAACTTTGATTATGAGAAATTTCCAGGTATCAAAAATCTCTTCATCGAATCGAATTTCTATTTTTTATGGAAATTAAATGTCTTTATTAAAATTATCACAAGGGATGTTTTGTCTTTATTCTCATCCATAAAATAAAAAGTGATTTGTTTCTTTTATAAGTATAATTATGTATCTCAATATTTTATATTCCAAGTATTTCACAAACAAATTTTTCAATCTGTCATAAACCAGGTTAAATTTCTTAATTAAAAATGGTCAATTGTTGATAACAGATATTTTAGATTGTGTTTTATGTACATTTTAATACTGATCTTATCATTCATACAATTTGAAAATAATAAATTATTGAATAATTTTAATGAAATAGTTTTCTAAATTCATTTTTTGAAAAAAATTCTATTTAATTCTTGTTAATAATATCTGTGTTATGTATGTATGTAAATTGTAATAAAATATAATTATTTTCCATAATATTCACATTTTAATATAAGACAATACGGTTTGTACATGTTTTCATTGTTATCAAGCTTTATTATTAGCTTTCTCTGTGAAGAAGGTATGAAAAGGCTTGAAATTTATCATAAACATAAAGTTCAGTATACGAAATTGTGCTTGTCACGATTTTCAGTATTTCAATGGTGCAAATCATTGAAGGAGGGTTGTAACTACGTGATGAATGTTACGCACAAGGTAAAGCAAAATCATTGCAGTCAATGATGTGATAATTTTGCGGACTGATGAGCTTATATAATGTCATAAAAGAACTAGTATTATGCGTGAATTTGCTTCAAAACTGAATATTTAGTGATATTATTTGCGTTGCGCTACAGAATAGGGTTATAGCTGAGTTGGTGGAATATCAATTTGATGATTAATTGTCTTGAGTAATGAGTTTAGATTTTTTACAAAGTTCTAAAGGAACTCAAATAAATTATACTTTCTAACAATTTAATGAAGTTTGGTTGATGAATGTAGGGTTGAATGTTGTTTTTAGTGAAAAAAGAATAAGTTTAAACTTTAACAATTCTGAATGAACTGTTTTAAATCATATTACTGAATCTTTAAATTATAAAATAGTAAATAACTATTTAAAGATTATCATCACGGTAGCATATCACATTTTTAGCTTAAAATATTCTGGAAATTAAAACTAAATCGTCTTATTTTATAAATTTCAACATTTATTTTTCAAAACTATCTCGGTAATGATACATTTATCATTAATTGGATAATTTTCAGCATGAAATATAAAAGTCTGTGTATTAAAGAATAAATAAGTTGAGTTTTAAATTTTTTTTCTCTACAAGTAAGGAACAAATACACACAAATTGGTAGAAAGGTTATTTTGATATATTGCTTCTTTTACTCATTCACAAAGCATAAAAAAGTAATTATGATTTCACACGGTGGCCAAATTCACTTTCACTAAATGATTATTGAAAATTTTTGATTGTTTCTTAAGCACGTTTTGATGAAATTTCTATCATCACATTGCTAAGTGACAGAAAAATCTGATTTTTCTTCTATTTATCATCCTTTATATTATTGTCTCTATTTCATTCATTATTCATCATACATTATATCATTATTTATTTATTTACTGAAATGTGTACAAGATCCAATTAAAAATAATCAATAATTATTCAATATTTTTGATCAGAACATTTGTTTGTGAGGGATTGAACAATTTATTTGTAAAAATTAAATATAGGCATAGTGCTAAAAAATTAATACCTAATAGGCATGTTATTTTTTTTCAGTATTAATTGGTATTAGAATCTTTATTTTTTTAAGTTGGAATACTACTTTTTATATTTTGTTGAATTAAATGAGAAAACTTTATGAAAACATTTTTAAAACTATTTCTTTTTCTCCGAGATAAACTTTAACTACGTGTCAATACTATGCAGAAGTATTTTTCATTAAAAATAAATACTTTCTTATTAGTAAATAACTAAAATGTTTTATGAAGATTTTCAAACAGAACTGTAATTAAGAGTGGTTGATAATTAATTTTTCTAAAGTCAGGTCGAAATATTTTTAAATTTTTTAAAATAAAGATAGTTTATTTAAAATTGTCACAAGAAAATTAATGCGATTTCTAATAATTTAACTAAACTGATATACACTTTTCTGTCTGTCATATAGTTTCGATTTTTAAATTTGTACTTTAATTATATTAACACTATTAATCTAATAAGACTATCGAAAAAAGTTAAAAAAGTCTGATTGATTAATTATGTTATTCTTCCAAATAAATTAGGTAATATTTTCTAAATTAACATACAACATTTTCTAAAAAGCTGGTATTGTATTATATTTCTTAAAAAAGTGAGATCTATTCATTAAAATTCAAGGAAAATTTTATTTATTTTCTTTGCATGTTCAAAAAAAACAGTTTAACTTTTTTTATTATTAATTAAAATTTTTAAAATAAATTATTACTCCATGTTAATGTAAATGAACATTAATGTACACTCAACAAATAATAAAAGACACATTTAAAATTCTTTCTTATTTTATATATTTAATTTTTCAATTCGAATTTAAATCGTACTTTATATAAACATACATAAACAAATTTAAATTTTATCTATCCGTTTGTAAACACACATACATTTTTCAGTCGCATGTATTCTCGTTCATATTTCCTTTTTTATTTATTTAATTCTAATTTAGTTTTATTTGTTCGTTTCTGTACTTCCCTTTGAAACGTTCTTTGTTTAGTATATAATTTGATGTATTTTAAAAGATGTGAGTTAAACGAAAAAGATATTTATTACTTTCTATACCTTTTATAAGGGTTCGCTTCACAAAATATTCAATAAAGATACTTTTTATTTCTTTTTCTCTGAAATTAATTAGAATATAAATCTTTGAGAACGTAACTTATTTTCGCTTTGATAACTTTGAAAGAAATTATCTTAATTAAAGGAATATATATATATATATATATATATATATATATATATATATATGTATATACTGTGTAAATATATGCATATGTATTAGTATATAAGAACATTGAGACTGCTAAAAAAATATTTCATTAATATGCAAATGTCATAAAATATAAAGTAAAATATATGGTCACATAGGGACCATGACAATCTATCGAATGTGACTGTCCAGTATGGAAACACATTTTCATTAGGATCAATATTTAAAATTGAATTTAGCGTAACAGTCTCATTTCATTATTTGTTCCAGTGTTGAAACGAACTTTATTTCGATGCGGCTTGCTGAAATAATTAAATAATTTATGTGAATCGCCCTACGATTCTTTATGAAAATATATTACGGAAGTTAAATATAGTAGATGTACTGTTATACAAATAGAAAATGGACTGTAGACTAGAACCAGTTAAAAATGTATTTTGAACAATTAAAAATAATATAGAAAATGTGTTTTTAATTAAACGAAAATGTGAAATCGGATTCTGTTATAATGCGTTAACATTAAAATACAATGTATATAAAAGAAGTGCTGTTTGTGAAAATTAAAGAAGCATTGTTACATCAAAAATCAGGAAGAATTACTTGATTCGCGGACATGACGAAAATGGGACAGTTCGTTTTGTATTTATGTGCGGTTTTCATGATTTGGCTCTGTCGACCTACTTGTGGATATATAGGTATGTATTTTTTTTTTACTTGCACGTTAATGCATTTGTATTATTTTGTACATGTAAGGATTAATTTTCATGTGGAATGAGTTTTAAAAATGTTAAAGAAAGAAAACACTGAGAATATTATGATGTGAAATGCAAACATGATGATAAATATTTTTTTTCATTTTGAAATAAAATTATTATTTATAAAAATGACCAAACAATTTTATATATATATATATATAAATTAAAATAATTAAAATTGTAATTATTAAAAAATTAAATTTGTAAATATTAATTTAGATGATAATTGTTTGAACTAAAAAATAATATATGTCCAGTGGTAAATTATCAAGAAAACAGACAAAGAAAAAATAAGGAAAGTTTTCTATATTTTTTTCTTATCTTAGAGTTCGGAAATAACAGAAGTGTATCCGAAATACGCATGTGTTATATTCAGAATCATCAATAATCAACGATTGAATATTTTGATTAGATTTTTTTGTGGTGTACAGGAAAAGAATTGGTTATTGAAAATGAATTAGGCTACAGTTCTAAAAAATATATTCATGAATAACATTAACTTGACGAATATTTCAATTTATTTAAAATTTTTAATAAAAAAATATATTCAGTTGTTTTGTCTTGAAGATGTTCTTCATTTACAATCACATAATGTCTGCTTTCTGTGATCGGTTTCGGCTCGTGTGTATTCTTCAGGTAGGTTTTGGGACTGAAAATGGACTGGAACCCACCTGAAGATGACATAAAATACAAAAACAGTAGTAAAAAGTAAACATTTAACTATTTTTAAAGGAAAAAGACACCCAGGACAGTAAAATAATATCACACATGAAATATTACAATTATCTCTTAAGTTATATTATTTTTATTTTATTTATTTTTATCTATTAAGTTTTATTATTACATTTTTATATGAAATTATCTTGCAGATCTTATATTTGTTAGTTGTATTTGTAACTGTAAAATATTACTAATTATAATTATATTCAGATTAATATTTCATACACTTTAGATAAT
>CM068322.1:26516345-26576345 GCA_034766995.1 Acanthacorydalis orientalis | reverse complement strand
ATGGATGTATTTGCATAAAAAATAGGGAGTCTCTATTAATTTCAATCGTAAAAGTGTAATAGAAAAATTCATGCTATAGACTCTACTTAAGCTAATTAAGTTGTATTATATACAAACCGTGTTACAAGAGTATCACGTTATAGGAGCGCTGTTGCAATTTTTGCTCCGCATTATATGGAAATCGCGTTATGAGAGAACTGCATTATAATAGGGTTTTATTGTATATATATATATATATATATATATATAGGTGATTCGGTTTAGGATTCTACATGAAAGTATTTAAAAACCTAATAATAAAAAAATTATGTTATTTTTATTTAGTATTTTAGTTCAATTTAATACTAAAATACAATTGAACTAAAATATTAAATAAAAATTAACTTTATTTTTTTATATTTTTTTATTACTTTTATGTGGAAGCCTAAATTGAATCACCTATATATATATATATATATATATATATATATATATTCATTTATTTATTTTAATTTAATGAACATTATTTTTTTATAAAACACGGTTCAATTATTTATCTAGAAGTTATTTAAATGTGTATAATTAAATCCGTCTTGATTTAAAAAAAACAAATTTTCTCTCCGATTTGTATATTTAATCGATTTCAAAATGATTTATTTTAATTCTATCGCTCAATCATCGACGAACAATAAAAATAATGTACGTCGAAAACATCAATTGATAGTTGCTTTAAATAAAACTGAACAAAAACACATATAATGCGTAAACAAGAAGCAATAATAGTATACATGCAGAAACATTTCCGTGAAACGTGTAGACAAAGCAATAAAATCGAGTTCGGTGAATTCAAATAAACAGTAATGCATATTCGATTTGATTGTTTGAACTCATTTATAATTTATACGTTTGTTATTTGTAAGACAGAAGGTATTTCTAAATGGTATTTTGATCATATCAATTTAAATATATAATCTTGAAATTAAGAAATGAAAAAGTATGCACATAGAAAATATTAAATTGAAATAAAATCGAAACAAATAATAAAAATATTTCAATTATACAAGCAATATAAATAAATTTCTTATACAGATATATTAGATAAGTGTTTCATGCTCTATCGATTACAGTTCTTAATGAAAGAGAAGTTGATTATTTTTAGTGGTTTTGTTAAAGTATCAGTTTGCTTTCAACAGAAGTCGAGACGTTAAAGTACAAAGATCAGCTTTTAGAAATTTAAATAAAATCTGTCGTTGAAGTATATATATATATATATATATATATATATATATATATATATATATATATATATATATATATTAGCATGTGTAATTCGACTTTGCAATTCAACAGCGAAACTTAATGAATATTCACTATAGAAGTAAGAAGTTGTGAAACAAACCTCGACAAAAGTTAAACTCTCGAAATTCCTTCCGTTTATTCAAAAGTTCATTGAAAGTCGCTTTTCAGACTGTTAGATCGTTTCTACGACTTGTGTTAAACGCTTCTAAGACATTTTAATAGAATGATATCACATACATGTATGTATATACTTTGTTAAGATATCATTGGCATGAATTAATTTTTAACAGTATACTATTAAATTATATACTTTGTTTAGTAAGTCATTTAGAGATTAAATTTAGATAAAATAAGATTTTGATCGTTTGTTTATAGACTTTGACGCGGATCATAGGATACTTATTTTCATTTTAATAAAAGATTTAAGCATGGAAATGAATGAAGTATTATGATGTTTTTCCTCAATATTTTTAACATGAGATTGATTATTATTTTTATATTAGAACTTATGAAATGTGTCTTTAAATTTCATACAATTTTCTCTCTCTCTCTCTCTCTCTCTCTCTCTATATATATATATATATATATATATATATGTATTTTGTAAAATTTTAAAAAATGAACGATAAAATATAAAAAAAGTGTAGATATTTTGTATTAAATTATTATGAACGATGACACCCGAATTTACACGAAATTTTCCCAAAAAATTATGGTATTGTAAAACAACTAAATTATTTTTCCACGAATTTTAAGAAAGTGTGTGTCATGTTATAGTGAAAGTATATACATACAAGTGATCAAAAAATATCTAATAAGACTAAAATATATTCAGTGTTTTTTATTGTCTATTTTTGACTCTAAGCTTATGTTTAATTCTACGAACGTTTTATCATTTTATCTATGTTTTAAACACATTTTTTATTATGTATAAACATATATATATATAAATATAAATTTAACGAAATTTCATATTTAGCAATGAGTGAAAAGTTACAGTGAAAGTTGAATTGAAAAGTTTTGTTTTATAATTGTGTATCCTGATATGGCCTCATGAGTTTGTATATGTTAATTATATGTTTCATGAAATGTTTTTTTCTGTATATATATATGTGTTTGTGTATATATACATATTTATATGAAAGAGAAAATAATTAAATGTTAAAGGACGCATTACATTTTAATCCGTTTCTCATTCATTTCAAAAGAACATTCTTTTTATATTTGTTTTCGTATAAAAAGCGAATACAATTGTTTTAAATGTTTGATTACTTTCAGTTGATCTCTTTTCTTTATGTTTTATTTTTCGAGTTTACTTAATCAATATTAGTACTTATACTAAGTTAACAAAGAACCGATTCTCTTAAATTCGAAAATGTTTATTTGAAATTCTATGCAAGCGATGACTGTACTCAAATAATATAAAAAATCACTATCAGAAAAATACATATGTAGATATCGAGAGAGTACTTTATCACACACTCACTTTATGTCGTGCCGTAAACGCAATCATGTCCAATCATTTAGAAAACAAACAGAACCCCGACGGGAGTTTAAAAGGTCCGAATAACCATATTGTGTCAACTTGCAGAGATGGTGGAAGAGTACGGATGCCACGATAATGAGTTCAGGCTGACGTGTCGACATTTGGACTCGCACATCGCAATTCTTGAGGCGACTTTTTATCCTGATGACCCCGCGGGAAACGTGTCATGTGGCATACAGAACACTACGACAAACGTCGTCGGCTCGACCGCAGGCGCTATCATCGCACCGGCGAACGTCAATATCACATCTGCTAGTAACGCCATCAACTACAGTGACCTCGATGACACGGAAGACACGAGTATGACCTCTGGTCTCAGTCGCTACTCTCATTTAAGACTGCCACTGAATCGCAGGTAAGCACGTTATTTACAGTTTTCCATTCTGTCTTTTTCGATTCTTGATGTCACATACATACACAGAGAAAATGACATGCACTTACATATATATATATATATATATGTATATATATATATATATATATATGTGTGTGTGTTTGTGTCTATTTTTTGGAAAAAGCTAGATTTTATATAATGCAGTAATCTATATTCTTTGTAAGGCTTATAGTTTTTTTTTGCCAGAAGGCAACTTTTATGTGCCAGTATAAATAGGTTTTTATATATTTGTACATAGCGTGTTGGTATTTTTTGGGAAAAAAAACTGGATATTATATAATGCTTTTATACACAACACAATATGTTTTCTTGTATAGTTTAGTGCTCTTGCATACAACACAATATAATTACATTATTTTACATTATATTTTTTACTGAAAGCTTTTAATATTTTCTTATAAAAATTTATATAAGAACCGAATAAATTAATTCTGTATTTAATTAAATAGTTCAAACATCTAACGTTCTGTTACTGTCGATAATTTTTTTTAATTTGTGTTAAAAACCGAGCTTTCTTAAAGATGATGTTTTAAAAATACAAATTTTACACATTGATTAAAAATAATTATATTTTTTAAGATTCCATGTAGATTAGTTTTAAATACTTTTCATTCTTCAAATAATAACGTATTTCATTTTATTATATATTTTTGAATCCTTTTTGTGGATTGAAAAAATGTTTAGATAACTTTAAATTCGGATAATTATCTAATATTCTATAAAAGTCTAGTAAAATATATATTCTTGAATTCTAATATGAATAATTATATATTTTTACACTAGTCATCTTGTTACTATTAGGTTGCTAGAAAAATAACAGCGGTTTGTGATCTTGAAATTTATATACATTTTTCTATTTGAGGCCCAGATCTATTGGATGACTAACTACCTAACTTTTGTGCAAGCTCTCGAATTGTTGTACGTAGTTCTGATTCAATTAACGCCTTCACTTGGTCGAAATAAATTGAAGAAGGACGCTCGCCACCTTTTTAATCTTCAAGGATCTCATCACCAGTACAAAATTTTTGGAACTACAATTGTACCGTACATTCCTTAACAGTAATCACATCAAAAGCATTGTTTAGTTTGCGAGCAGTTTCTGTTGCTTTACCACCCGTTTTGAACTCATACAAAACTTGCTCTTATTTGCTTCTTTTCCATCTTTAATTCAATAGCAATAACATCCTCATTGAACAATTCTGGACCATAAATGGAAAAATGTATATGAATTTCATGTCCATAAACCGCAATTATATTTCTACCAACCTAATAAATCTGTAAAATTTGGTATGCTTGCAATGGCGTGCTATCCTGAATTTTGGAAGGGTGGAATTTTGTCACCTTCACTCTCGTTGTTTAATGAAAATCTGTTGTAAAAAATCCTTGTCTTGCATTCAGGATAATACGATGCTTTCAAGACTAACTTCTAAAACGAATTCAGAAGAGTGATAAAATATTTTCGATTCAATATCTAAAAAAGAAAACTAATTCATTAATATACTTTGATCTCCATCAAGTTTTCTTAAAAAATTTTTTATATTATTGTGGAATAAAGTCGTGCATTTCTTATTCACTGAAACTGGCTATTTTTTGTTTGCAAACAAAGCTTTTAAAAGTATCTCTCATCTAATAGTTTCATTGGGTGGAAACAACTAACAAAAGATGATATCACAGGATTATTTTTTTATACACGAATTTTTTCAACATTACCTATACTTTTTTTTATATAAACCTTTTCTGTTTTATTCTCGAATCATCAGTTATAATATACAGATATTTTTACAGTGATTCAAATATCATTCTTTTATCATTCATAATTAAAAGTTTTTATTAAGTTAAGATTTTTTAAATGTGACAGATAATAGAACACTTTAATTCTTTTTATGAAGAAAATAATGAATTCAATTTTAATTCCATTTAAAATTCATGATTTTTAGACAAATATTTGATACAAAAATGTTTATTGTTAAATTTTATATATATATATATATATATATATATATATATTTATATATGTGTATATATATATATATATTTATATATGTGTATATATATATATATATATATATATATATATATATGTGTGTGTATGTGTATAACGTATCAGTTAGCCAACGTATAAATATTGAACAAAATCAATACTTATACCACATAAAACGAAAACACAAAGTCAACCTCAAACGTTAAACTAAGAAAAACGTTGTAAACTCTCATTTAGCCTTTTCGCGAAATTCCTCACAAATTAACTACATGCCTGTAAAACCGTTAAATCCAGGAATTTTAAATCGAGATTAAAAAAAAGAAATCACATTTAATTTGCATAAACAGTAAAGAAACAGAATCAGACCGACGTATTTATTTTCGAAGTCGACGATTCACAAAAAAAAATCGAGCTGTTAAAAGAAATTCAGTTACTTATTCTGAACGTTCTGAAACGTGCACGAATCTATAAATCATGGTGTAATTAGACCTCAGGACAGGCCAATTGGCCATTTATCCTTCGCTTATCTGCCACCATTCGCCGCAACCGACGAGCGTTTCGTGCGTTACAGAAACAGGAACATCTCCCAAATCGGTATGTATGTACATCACAACAAAATATATTGACATCTTCGATTACGTATAGGGGTGGAAATAGTTACAGTGGTACTAAGACAGTTTTATACGTTTACGATTTGATACACAGAAACTTGTGTTCTGTTCTTCAATACAGTTGTTTTTGACAAAATATATTGATATTTTATTAAAAAATAGATTTATATTTATAGTAAATTAATTCTCTCTCTCTCTCTCTCTCTATATATATATATATATATATATATATATATATAATATATGGTTGATAGAAAAATAATTGCGATTTATGACCTTCAGATTCATATATTTTTTAGTCTTTTTTGATTTTCCTAGCTATTTTAAGTAGTTCAGAACTATTGGATGACTAACGTTTAACTGTTGTGCAAGCTCTTAAATTGTTTTGCGTGATTGTAATTCAATTAACCCTTTCAGTTGGTCGTTATGAACTGAAGAACTCTCGCGATCTTCTTCATATTAGACTCTTGTCCCTATCACGAAATTTTTAGAATTACCATTGCACCGTATCATTCCTAAAAATACCACACCAAAAGCATCGTTTACTTTTCAAGCAGTTCTTATTGCTTTACCGCCTGTTTTGAATTCATACAAAAAATTGCTGTTATTTGCTTCTTTTCCATCTTTAATTTAATAGTCCGATTTTAAAAAAGCAAAATTAATTATAAAATCGAAATCTATGTAACGAAAATACAGAACGAAAAATGCACTTGAAAATGATATTAACATAAGCACGATGAGATGACACTTCCATTGAAAAAATTAAGAAGAATTAGAATTCATAAGACTGAAACCGCAATTATTTTCCTACCAACCTTGTATTAAATACAGGTAACAATTATATATATATATATATATTTCAAAATAATTTTCAATGCAATTCTATAACCACATGACATTTATAACATCAGTAATATCTTGAAATAGTATCGGTCGCCTCGAGGCAATATACACGAAATATATGTCTGTATTTCTTATTTTTCATTTTCCTTTCTTTTTCTAGTCTAAAATTATCCGGTATCTGGAGAAAGATCAATAATAACCAGTTCAATATTATGTTTTTTTCCGTGATATAATAATTTCGCTTTTACGAAGGAAAATAAATTCAACCTGAAGTTAAAAAATAATTTACTTCATAATAGGTTAATATTATTATATAAATATATAAAATTGCATTAGTATTTTTTATATACATATATATGTATATAAATATAAGTACATAATGACTTTTATACTATAAACCATACATATCCTTATTTTTAGATTTCTGTATTTAGTAATGTTGCAATTTAGTGAATTTTTAATTGTCGAGTTTAATGAGTACACACCGTTTGCACGAGAGTTGAATGTTTGGAAACATTATATTCGCGATATTCAAATGAGCGGCGGAAATAATGAATGAGATTAGACATGCAAAAGCACAGTTATTGTAAAGACGATTAAACGAAGACATTCTTAAATCCTAATAGTATCATTTACTTAATTTGTTTGTAAAAGTAAGGATGGAAATGTTCCCATTTCACTACAAATTAATGAATGGTACCATTTTATTGTCGTTATCATATTTTTGATTTACGGTCAGCGCAATTACTTTATTTACAATAAAATTTATGTATGCATACATACACACACACACACACATATATATATATATATATATATATAGAGAGAGAGAGAGAGAGAGAGAGAAAGAGAAATAGTAAGTGTTCTCAGAAATGGTCATAAACTATTCTTTGCGTGTTTTCTTAATAATTCCAATTGGAATACTTTTTCCTTCAAGTTAAAGTGATTTATTGAAAAATATTACCACTTATTAATTTGTTCATAATTATTTTTTTATTTTTTAAATTCTAAAAATAGTTCTTATTTTCAAAAGTATTTACCTGTTATTATATATATATATATATATATTATTCAATATGAATCTATTAGACTACTTGTACACTCTTTTCTTCCACGTGCAGTTCCTACTTTCATGATTCTCAGGTAGACTTTGATCTTGATGATTTCAATTTCTATCTGAAGATAAACTAAATCTAATCTGATTGTATCAGTAAAAAGGAACTTTCACGTGATCTAAACGTTTCGTATAAAGCAGTGGTCTTCAATCTCTGACGGCTCACGGAATTCTTCTGATTGTTATGCGAAGAATACATAGGCTGCAGGTTTGAAATTCTAAACTCAGATATTCGTTTACTATTATAGTTCATTGTGGATAATGAATGTACCACTATGACTTCTATTACTTGACTACTTTTTGCGATTCAAACTACTGTTTATATACTGTTCTGTGGATAATAAACTACTTTTATTTTATTTTAAGTATACGACCAGATGGATCATGACAAATCTAAACATTCGATTAATCACAGTTCAGACGTGTAAGTTCAGTTCATAAATGATTAATATTAAATAAATATTCATGATTACAAATAAGTTGAAGTATATTAGTAATAGGGTGGATACGTAACAAGATCATAATTTTTTTGTGGAACCCTTACCATCTCCAGGAAACTCAAGATGCATACCCTACAATTTTTGAAAATCAGCTATCTTGCATGACTAAATTTTATTATTTATATCTTATTTGTGCGGGATCGTAATGTGTACTCATAACTACAGTTTAACTGTATAATAATAGGTGTTTATAACAATAAAAGAAATTATTATGAATTAACTATTTTCAATTTTTAACTTTTCGGTTTTTTTCTCAAAAAATTCTTTCGAATTTCGACCTTTACTCGTGGAATCACTCAAGAGGTTGCGAGAGATCTCAGGGTTCCCGGAACACAGTTTCAAAGAGCACTGGTATAGAGTAATAAACAACAGTTACAGAAATTGGTAGGTTTGTTATATGGGATGTACGGTCACGTCGATAACTAAGATTATTAGCGTCCATGGGTACATAGGAAAACAATCAATTAAAGATCTATAAAATCTGTTGTAAAGAAAAATTTTTGGTATTAATGATTTACTTTTATTTAAGTTGTTTTGAAAAATGATTCAAGATATTTGTCATCTTTAACAGTTTGTGTAATAATTTTTAATTTACATTTCATAATCAATTTTTTGGTTTTAGATTTTAAACGATTTTTTAACTAAAACAATTCTTAGTTAATTTTCATTTCGATTAAAATCAGAGATATCTATTAAAGAAATAAGGATATGAGTTTGAATAACATTTAAACTTATTTAGCTTAAAGAATCCATCTTTTGAGAGAGTAGTTGAAGAAAATACGAATAAGTAACGAATAACAGATTAATAAGTTGTTCTCTGATTTTATTTTTAAACAATACTTTTATAGAGTTGTATTATTTTAACAAAAATCTGAATGAATATATTTATGCATTGCTTTCGTGGCCTTGTTTTGGATATATCTTGTTCCAATTTTCCATTATTAGTTCCGGAAAGTGCCCTATATTTAAGTAGAGTTGAGAAAACAGTAGTTGTCCAAGTTAATTAGTGACTAGAGTACTATTGATTAGAATTATGATATAATTTTTGTAATAAACTAATATTTTTTTAATATTAGGACAATATTTTTTAAATTTTTACAATATTATTTTTAAATATTAATATTTTACAGTAATATACAATTTTTAAGGCAGCTTAGAAGTATTATTAAAGTATTTATGGCAAGTATAACATCATAACTCAAAAGTAAATAATTGTTTTCTAGAAATTTTTTTTATATAAACTAGGCGTCTCCTCCTCTTGCTCACTACACTTGCCAATCTCTCCGTGGGATTCGTGCACTTAACGCTAACGGTCCACCCTAATAAATAATAGACAAATAATGAACAACAAGCATAAAATGTAAATCATAATTTTTTATCGGAAAAGTTTAAAATCTGTATATATATATATATATATATATAGATTTTAAAATTAACATAACAAATAACATCAAATTGAAGATATTATGTTGGTAGGAAAATAATTACGGTTTTTGTTTTTTGAATACTAACCTTATTTTTTTCAATCATAGTGTTATTTCATTGTATTTATGTTGATATCATTTTAAAGTGTGTTTTTCGGTATGTATTTTGGTGACATTGACTTTGATTTTATTAATAATTTTGCTTCAAATTGAATTAAAGATTGAAAAGAAGCAAATAAGTGTAATTTTTGTATGAGTTCAAAACAAATGATAAAGTAGCAGAAACTGCATGTAAATTAAACGATGCTTTTTCTGTCGGTACTGTTAAAAATGTACGGTAAAATTGTGATTCTAAAAATTTCGTTGAGGCCGGTCTACTTAAAACACCAAGAAAAATCAAAAAAGGTTAAAATGTATATTTGAATGTAATAAGTATCAATTATTTTTCTATCAACCTAATCATAATCAATTTAATTAATTAGGATGTAGATCATTCTATCATGCGATTCATATTAACCAGACAGGTCACGTGACTGAAATGAACCAATCGGAGAACGAATAAAAATCCCTCACCATTTTATAGTTATAGACGGAAATAAATATTTTCTAACTTGAAAAGAAATGTATATATGGAAGAAAGAATGACTTATTTATAATTTTGAAAATTTAAATTCTTGCAGAATATGAAATAGAGAATATATAATATTTGTTTATAAAAAAACATGCATAGTATTTATCCACTTTATGAAATTAGTGGTTCTCACTTGGTGTATTTATTTGTTCGTTACAAAAAAATGATTCAATATGTATTATAATTCCCTCATTAGTACATTGAGCTAACATAAAATAATTCCCTACCAATTCATTTATATGGTTAAACCGTTAAGGTTTATTACTTCACCTTCTATGACTTGCTGATTGCACGATAATAACTATTTTACGGTAAACATAAATGTTACCCTCGAGATTGATAATATATATCTATGTAGCTATATGAAATACGTAGTGCGGTCGAGTTTCGAAAATAATCACACATAATAATATCATTGAGCTTTTAGCATGTAGCAAAGTTTACGTCAACTATATCCACTGGAATTATGTACTAAAACTTTAATCTTTATAATCTTCGCAACAAGATTAGTACTGATTAGAAACACAGGAAACATACATGTTCGCCACATACGTACATGCCCCACACACGTAAGGAATTAGGGTCAGCGCTTCAACGATGTTCAACCTTTGACGAAGGTCTAACTGCTACAATGAATATTTCCTTTTTGAGGATTAATGAAAAAATTGCATTCTGTATGTTGTATAACCGTGATATATACATTTTCATTTAATGAGATATTTTTTAATAATGAATATTAATTTGGATCTGGGGCTATTCGTGTCAGTTACGCATGGAATTAAAAATAATTTATAAAAATACTTAAGGACAATTTTAAAATCGTATTGAAACGATATATATATATATATGTATATCATCATCATCTTCAGCCCCTGTTAATCCACTGCTGGATAAAGGCCTCTTCCATGATTTTTTATTTTCTTCGATTCAGTGCCTCTCTTTTCCACAGTTTTCCAAGAAAGTTTTTAATATCCTTATCCAATCTGTTCATTGGTCTCTTTCTCGGTCTTTTCATATTCCTTGGTTCCCAGTCAATAATTTCTCTTGTCCATAGGTTGTCTTCTCTTCTTGCGACATGTCCCGCCCATTTCCATTTCAGACTCTTTACTCTTCTTATTATATCTGTGACTCCTGTTTGTTTTCGTATCCATTCTATTCTCTTTCTATCTCTTCTTGTTATTCCCAACATGCATCGTTCCATACTTCGTTGTGTTGTTTGGAGTCTTTGAACTATTTTGGCGTTAAGCACGCATGTTTCGCTGCCGTAGGTAAGGACCGGTAGTATACACTGATCGAATACTTTTTCTTTAAACAAAGTGGGATTGTTGATTTAAATATCGAGGCGTTTCGTCCGAAAGAGCTCCATCCCATTTTTATTCTCCTATTTACTTCTTCAGTGAATGATCCATCTCTGTTGATAAGCTGGCCTAGATAGACATATTTCGTAACTTCTTCTTTTTCTGTTCCTTTTATTTCAATTTTTTTCGGACATACGAACGTATTATACAGTACTTTTGTCTTTGTATGATTCATTTTGAGGCCGATTTTTTGATTGGCATCGTTTAGTTCTTCTATTCTCTTTTGCAACTCTTTCGGAGTATTTGCGAAAATAACTATATCATCGGCAAACCGGAGATGGCTTAATCTTTCGCCCTTTATCTCGATTCCTTTGTCTTCCCAGTCGAGCTATTTGAATACATATATATATATATATATATATATATATATATATATATATATATTCAGTATTCAAGGTAAATAGATTAAATTAAACTCAGACAATTAATTCGTTCAGTTCTCAAGTCTAATTTCATTCAAAGCAGACTATTTATTTTAAATATATTTCCTATAGTCTCCTCTGATAAAAACGACAGTATTTGTAACTGTGGATAAATTAACAAATTGAATTTCTAATACACATTTCATTAATCAAACATAAAAACAGAGATATCAGAAAAGCAAATAATTATTAGAACCGAAAAGAGTTGTGGTTGTTATGAAGACAAAAAAGAAATTGAGATCTCTATAACTTGAGTTTGTTTATAATATTAGATTGGTAGAAAAATAATTGCGATTTATGACCTTCAGATTCATATAAATGGTAAGCTTTTTTTGATTTTGCTAGCTGTTTTAAGTGGGCCAGAACTTTTGTAAGACTAACGCCTTTTGTGCAAGCTGTTGAATTGTCGTACGTGGTTTTGATTCAATTAACACTTTCAGTTGGTCGTTATGAACTGCACCCGACCTTCTTCACCTTCAAGGCTCTCGTCCCTAGCACGAAATTTTGTGAACCACCACTGTACCGCACGTTCTTTAACACTACTTATTATAAAAGCATAATTTAATTTAAGAGCAGTTTCTGTTGCTTTACCATCCGCTTTGAACACATACAAAAATACTCTTACCTGCTTCTTTTACATCTGTAAGTCAATAGTCCAATTTGAGGCAAAATTAGTAATAAAACCAGTCTGTTACCAAAATACAGACCGAAAAATGTACTTTAAAATGATATTAACATGAACAGGATGAAATAACTATTTAATTGAAAAAAATTAAGGCTAGAATGCATAAAACAAAAACCGCAATTATTTTCATACCAATCTAATAAGATTGAAAAACAGTAATATTATTTTCATATTATATAAAGTATTAAAAACACTATAATGCAATTTAGTATACGTGTAAAAATCTCAAAGTTTTCAGAATAACAATATATTTTACTTGAAGATATAGTTTTAAAGTTTTGTATGTCTGTTTTCTTTTCAGTGTGATAATAGTTTGCACTAAAAGTTTTCGAGGGAAAAATAAATAAATGATTCATTAAAGGTTTTATAGATTTTATTTTATTAAAGACTAATTTTAGAGTGTGTTATTTTATAGTATTTTTTTAACAATTCCAAGAGAAAATTTCTTTATCAAAAATTATAAAAGCTTGTATTTATTGAGGTAATCGCAAATTTGTGATTAGTTTATGAAGATATTAAGAGATGTAATGTTCTTTTCTAACATTGAGAATTTACTTATTACAAATTGTTAGTGGTGAAGGAGTAAAAAATAAAAACCATTTTTTTTTTGAAACATTTAGTAAAAAGTTAATGGTATTAGATGGAAATCTGTTTGAAGAGAGATATATGTTTTGTTTGTTGATTTAATTAATTTTTTCCGTTTAAATTTCAAATAGCTATCGAAATTTTACTTTCTTATAAAAGAACTGGATGGGTTGTATGATTTATTTTGTAAAAAAATTTAGAATAAAAAAGTTTTAATGAATTTTTCTCTACTGTATCTCAAGAATTGTATAACAAAAATTAATCCGATTTATTTGTAAAGAAATTCCCTTACTCGCAAACAATACACGACCGTATTTCCGTCGCTCTGCGCACGTTTTGCGATTTTCACCGAATCGAATTAATTTAATTCAAAATTAAAACTTTCTGATACAATATTCAGTTCAAATATGATAGAATAAATGGCCACTTACAGTGAAGTTTGTGTAACTTTTACGCAGCCCTGAAGTTGTTACAAAGTTATAATCAAACAATCTATAATACGTTATATCTTGTACGACAATCGACAATAATTTCGTTTCCTCCGTCTTCGTCTAGTTCGAGGTTGGTCTTTTGTCACAAATTATTGAACCATATTATCAACAAGGAAAAAGTTAGTATTAGTCTAACAAGATTGTTGCCGGAACATTTCAATTCAAAACTTTGTTATTAAGCTATTTGTATTTCGAGAAAACTTGGACTAATTGGAACGAGCGGCAATGTTCAATTGGATTTGTTCTCATCTTGTACAACCGTGGAATAATTTTTTTATGGAATGTTTATGAATATTTTTATTGAGACAGGTCTGTGTTTATCAACACAGTAGTACATAGATAATAACTTTGAACTGTGCTTTCAGTTCTGATATGAAAAACTTTTAGTATAATCGGTGACGTAGAAGCTAAAACATTATCAGGACAGATTATTATTTTTCTTAACAAATAAATTGGTTTCAATATTTTATTCATAAATCAGAAAAGAAATAATTAATCATTGTTGAAAATATAAAAAATAAACAAGTTTAATTTAAAACTAATATTAAAAATAATGTTTTCTTTAA
Source organism: Acanthacorydalis orientalis (assembly GCA_034766995.1). NCBI lineage: Eukaryota > Metazoa > Arthropoda > Insecta > Megaloptera > Corydalidae > Acanthacorydalis > Acanthacorydalis orientalis. The sequence goes on along the minus strand of CM068322.1, from coordinate 26,561,916 downwards.
CAATTATGTCTCTGCATTGATAATATTTTTTACTCAGCCAAAAGTAATATTCTGTGCTTTGAAATATATGCTTTTTCGTAGAAGTTTTTCTTGTTTTTAAAATAACCAATTTTTTTGTAAATGATTATTATTTTTTCTTATACTAGGGGGTTTCGACCCCTACTCGATGTAGTGTCCAATCCATGGGGAAGAGCTTCATTCTCTGTTCTTCTGTAACAAATAACATAAATTAACAAATTATACAAACAAATAATCGGTGTAAATTAAATCATAAATTTTTTATTGGTAAAGTTTATAAAAATATATATAAAAAAATACAATGTTAAAAATTGTTACAACTTTTTTACTCTGTAGCTTCAGTGACTACAATATTTTGAATAAATTTCTCATCAGTATTATACTGAAATCGTATAACGTCTTTCGCTGTACACCGTGAAACACCCTTGATCATTTGACTGATATCAATCAATTAGAAAAGAGACCATGTGACTGAAATCAACCAACCAGAGAACGAATAAAAGGCACGTATAGCTGCGGGATTATTTTTTAGTTGCATATACAGAGATATGGTTCATTTGATGCAGTAAACCATTTAAAAAATAATTTCTGAACCAATCGAACGTGTTTATTTTAAAAAAATAATTTCATAATGAATAAGAATTAAAAATGGAGATGTCTACATTTTTTGAAAATAAAAATAATCAGTTTTATAAAAAAACTAAAATTTTTTTAACAAATTATTTTCTATTAATTGGACATTCTTTTATCATAAACAAAATAAAATTTCCAAATTTTCCGATTACAAGAAAAATATATTAATTCAGATTAGTTATTAGAAAAGTTTCATCTATCTGATATATCGTGGATCAAACGTGTTTATTTTAAAAAGATAATTCCATAATGAATAAGAATTAAGAATGGAGGTGTCTACATTTTTTGAAAATGAAAATAATCAGTTTTATAAAAATGGAATTTATAAATTGTCTTCTCGCTGGAAAAATGTTGTTCACTGTGAAGGCGGATATTTCGATGAATAATGTTATTCTATGTAAAAATACACAAGTGTTTTTTTCTCAATTGAAAAATGACAGAACTTTCTTCATTACCTGATATTTGTAAACAAATAAAGGTAAGAACATAACTTTCCTATTAAAAATATTTATAGTTGAAATATTTTTAATTTGATAAAAATGTAATAACTCATCCAAAAATAACAAACAATTTATTCTTATTTTAAACCATAATTAAAATATAATTAAGTATATTTCGATGCTATCGTCGTTTAAAATATTCTATATATTTGAACCAAAACAGAAACATTGAAATATTAATACAAACACACAAATATATAAATATCTAAACGAACATTCATATATATATATATATATATATATATATATATATATATATATAGAGAGAGAGAGAGAGAGAGAGAGCTCTGTGCATTGTACGAAATAATTCTATAAGTTATAACTAAATTTTCTTATGATCGATACAGTAATTTGATAAAATCTAATATCTTACGTTCAAGTGACCTGATTGAGGTTTATTTGGCGTTCTTATTAATTGCGGTTGAATTATATCGATTTCTTACCGTACGTAAAAAACGCCCTTGTATGTTTTCATGTGAATGTTCTAAGCGACAACTTGTGCTGAAATATAATTCGATCAGAATTATATATATATATATATATATATATATATATGAGAATAAATATATTTTAATACATTTGGATGTATCATAATATTTTATGTAATAAAATATAACAATTGCGCAATATGTTTTTGATCTATTTTGGTATCAATTGTGGTTGTATTTTGATATACTATTTTATTTTGAAATAAAATTAACATTGCTATAAATACGTATGATATTGTACTGACTCTTCAGTTTTTGTTTTTATATAATTCAGAAATTTATATATTTATATTATATTAGTCGTTTGTTTTAATAAGATGATTTAATCATTTTAAACCGGGTGCTAACATTTTTTAACAGATGCTTTTCTATTAATTGGACATTCTTTTATCATAAACAAAATAAAAATTGCAAGTTTTCCGGTTATAAGAAAAATATGTTAATTCAGATTAGCTATTAGAAAAGTTTCATCTCTCTGATCTATCGTGGAAAATTGTTGATAATAAACCAGACAACATTAATCTCTTAATCGAAAACATATAATTGACAGCTGAAAAATTGATTATAATTGAAAATTTTCAGAAATAACTTTACTGTTAATATGAAAAACTTTATAATAATCAAGTGTGCCCAAAACGATTTCACATCGGCCACATCTTGTATATGGAGTTTCGACATTTTTTTATATGCTTTCTCTTGATGATGAACTTTTGGAAACAAATACTATTCAACCCAATTCTCGAGTTCGTAATTTTTGTAGGTTTTCAAAATGAAAAAATCGCGATTTTTATGATTTTTGGACGACCGTAATTTTTTTAATGAAAGAAAGAGTTAAACTTTAGTCTCATTAGAAAGGGATTAGTGACCTTTAAGGGGACCCGGTGGTCTAGCGGCCTAAAATTTAAGCTATTTTAAAAAAATTTATCATTACTATAAATAATAATATGGATCCAGTATAATAATATTTGCAATTACTCGATGAAACTATTGAAACAGCAATAAAATCTGATCAAAAATGAATTATGTTTTTACCCAGCAACCACAATAATTTTTCAGATCAAATATCTTCAATAAATTATGATTAATCCTTTTCGACTGTTTCTTATACTCATTTCAGTGGAGATACCATCGTTTTCAGAACCTCAGTGTTGCATTTTTGATAGAATATTCTATCTGATCGGTAGGATAAGCCATATATTCTAGACATAGTTCTATCAAATTGTCTAGAAAATAGTACCGATGAAAATCTTTACTTCTTTTGAAAATCTGAAAATGAATGTGTCTTAATTCTTCCATAATTAACCTGCCATATTTTTCAGTAAATAAAAAGTAGACAATTTTTTTTAATAACCTAATATTTTGGTTTAAATTACATGAATAAATTAAAAGGTTCATCGTTTTTAATCGAAATGAAAACTTAAATCGAATTTCAGTTTTATTGTGTAGGCTCGAAATTTATTTCAGGAAACTGAAGTAACAAATATAGTTTTCTTAAATTTGTATATAATAATATTTGTATATCAATTTGTATATAAGTTTTCTTAAAATTGTATATATCTTTATACAGTCTATGAAAGTGGAAACAATGCAAAAGCTTAACCTTTGTTTACAACTTGCCAACCGTACAAAGTTTCTAATATTCAGGTAAGAAAGCACAATAGTCTGTGCTGTATGGTCATTCTAAGCAAATGATATCATATATCGTGAGTCATAAACTCCACGTAACTGAGAAAATATGTTTGCGCATTGGATTTGTCTGATAACAACAAAGTTTCGTGCAGTCGTCACTGTAATTGAAAAATATGGTACTTACTTGTTTGTAAAATAAACTTGTGTTATATCCTCGAGTTCCTGTAAAATACCAGTATTACTTGGTCTCTTACCTTCTTGCAGTTTTATTTTTTATATTTAAATATGTACGATTAAGTGATTAGACTAAAATATATAAAAATATAACATCAGTATAATATGCAGAGTTTAAATTCAAGTTTATTTTAATATTTTGTACAGGAAATTGTTTCAAATTCGAATCAAAGTATTGAAATTATTATTAATCAAATTATATTTTTAATTGCGTTATAAAAAGTATATAATTTATTTTCTAAATGAAAATAAATATAGAAAATTGTCATTGTTATTATTTGGAGTGTTAGGAGGCTTCAGCAGCTAAACATATAGGAAACAGTATTTTTAATGTTAACTTCTGAACCATTCAAAATAACTATAGAATTTAAATTCAGTTTTATTTTAATATTTTTGATAACATTGTTGCTGTTAAAAAAATATAATTTTAAATTGATTTAATAAAATCATTTAATAGTGTTTTTAATGTAAATAAATATAGAACTTGAAGATAATTAAGATTTAGTTTTTGAATTATTAAATGATCAATTGATTATTTTAGATGGATAAGTAATTCTGTTGTTAATTGAAAAATAAAATATTAATAATCAAAATTATTTAGTTTCTTATATAATAATATTATTTTCAAGTTTAAATATTGACTTTTGATAAGATATTTGAATAATTATCAATTAGGTTAAAAAATAAGACAAAAATTCTAGAAAAAAACATGAATGTGTATAGTTTTTTATTTATTGTTTTGTATTTTGTCGACATAATTGTACTTATTCTGAAAAGTAATTCCATAAAATGAATGTGTATAAAATTGAGAACTCAGTGTTTAAGTTTTAGATGAAAGCTAAATATTTATGTATTACATCTACAGTATATAATGGAAAATATTGTGTACGTTGTTTCATAAAACTATATGGTATTAAAGTTTTAACTAACAGACTCTCATAGAGAAAAGAATTACTTTATAAAATATTCTATTTTTTATAAAAAGGAAACACGATTATACACTTATCTGCTATATATAAAAAAATTTCAAGCAGGAAAGAATCATTCTCACTCACTCTTCATGGTCATAGTTTTTATAATAAACTTTGATACTTTCATATTATTCGATTCCATTATATTTATTTATAGCTGAGTGTTTCAATGATTAGATTTTATTTTTATAGATTACAGATAAATAATCGAAACCGTCCATTCATAAATAAATAAATATATTCCGATGACAAACTTAAACATATTACGGCGTTTCAAAAAAAAAAGTGAAATAAAATTTATATTTTTTGATTATCCTTTTGCGTTATGTTAAATTGCTACTGTCAAACTTGCGATCCTCTTCATAAATTTATGTACTCTGGGAACTGATAACGGCATCAAAAGGAAATATGACCCAAGTTCTCATTCATGGCGTTGTTGATTTTCGCATTGTGTTTTCCATTAGAGTTAGTGTTCCAAGAAGAGAAGTTGTTAAAGAAGAGAAAGTAGTTTGGAGACGTATTTTATATATTTTTCGTTCGCTTTTCAGCCTGTTATTTTAATCAAATATCAAGAATATTTAATTAGATAATGGATGTGCTAGCAAGATATAATTCTTGACACAATTTATTGATTTCTACTACTCATGCTTATTGTTAAATCTAGTTTTTTTAAAAAAAACGGAATTTTTAATTAAACATTATATGGAACAATTTTTATTTTTCGAAATTGTAAACAATGAAAATAAAGTTTTACCTACTTATTATAAAACACATATTAGCACTTAAACTTGTATAATTATTCTCTGAATCGATATATACCTATACACACTACAAGTATTCTCAATTCTCTGTCATCGGTGGCAAATAAGTTGTCGTATTCATGTCGAGCTGTTCGCAGAGTTGTTAATTTCTTCTATAAAATGTCACTTGAACTTAAGGAAAAGTTTTAAAGATAGGAGAAGTGATGTAAAATCGATACATCTATAACATATATCTTTGTAAAGAATGTATATGTTCTTGTTGTTGAATTATAATGGACTTATATATTGTTAAAGAACTCTTTTTATTTATTTAAATCATGGAAAAAAGGTTATACAGTCAATAAACACTTTACAATTTAATTTTTTTTAATAATTGGTGCTTAGGTTATCTATGTATCATGTTCAAAGTAGTAGACAATTGTTTTTATTATCTCAGAGTATTTATTGAATTAATCTTCGTTTTATGAAATATATTATAAAAAAATCACGACTAATACATTCATCACGATATAAAATTAATCATTTGATATAAATCGTTTAGTTTTAATAAATATTATATAAATGAATTATAAATATTTCGAAATTTACTATGACTAAGTAAATCTAATCAGAAATCTTATCCTTTACCACCGATAAAAATTTTTTACCTTTAATCAAATTCAATATTTTTTTTAAACAATTGAAAAGGAAGTGTGTGAGCGTTTTTTATCTCTACTTTTAAGTTCAACTCCTACGTACTTAAAGTGGATAAACGTATAAGTAACACTAATCTAAATGAAAGATAGTGCATCTTTGGTGTGCAGTTTATAATTAATTACTGTGTAGATTGAAATGAAATATTATTGTTACAATTATTTATAGTGTAAGAGTGGTGTTTAAATTTAATTTAAATAACTACGGGAAGCAATATTTTATATGAGTTTTAATGTTTAAAGTAATTTCTACGATTAAACGGTTGAAGTGTTTAGTAAACTTTAGTAATAAATAGAAGTAGAGAATCTCAAACAACAGCAATACTTTTAACTTTGTTTTATCTTTCTATGTTTGAGTTATTTGCAGTTATTTGATTAGATTAGTGGAGACAACTCTTGAATATTTATTTTCTGTAACCGGTTTCAATTTTATCTTTAAGTAGAGTTCATCATTAATACACAGAATTTATGTAAAAATGTTGCGAGTGAAACTGATTGTAAAAAAAACCTCAAATGTGGCTTCATGATTTTAATTAATTCTGTATTTGCGAATTGAAATATTTATGTCGAATTTAATATTCTAACAATTCCATAATACAGTTTTTCGTGCCGTATCTAAATTTATTTTTATAAATTCCATAATCTCGGAGTAGTAAAATACACAGAATTTTCTGTATCTCATAACTTTGAGAAATTCGATGTAGAAACGATTAAAAATGATCAATAATTATTTATTGAATATTTTAGATCAGAATTATTTTTCATAGTTTGTGTGATAACACAGAAATGATTTTGTGAAATCGAATTTATTCAGTGTCAGAACTATGACTGGATAAATTTATAGAATTTTTATAAAAGGTATTCTTAATGATTTCTAATATTTGTCGAGCACAAAAATATTTTTTATTTTTGGAACACTTATTTTATAAGAATATATGTATATATTAAAAAATATTTTTCCAATAATTCGTGTTTATAGGAAAATTTTATCTTAGTATAAATTATAAATTAAAAAAAATATAAAATAAAAAAAAATATAAATTTAATCATGTAGAGAAATGATCTTCAAAATAAGTAAAAAAATTCGTAATAAATTTGACTTAAAATAAAAAAACAGTCAGTAATTAAAACAGAAAATTAATTTAAAGAAATATCAAACACTTTTATCGGCGTTTACAAATCCTTTAACATTTTAAGGTATGAGGTGTTCTCACTCTGTGATTAAATTATTTTTCACAAATAGATATGCTGATTGCTTTTTTATTAAAAAAATATTCAATGATTGATTATTGATCATAAGTACAGAAAAAGAATTCATCATATCTTAGCTGTCTGAAAATGATGCTATCGTTATTGAAATATTCATAAGTAAAAATTAATCAGTCATTGAATATTATTGATCAGACAATATTTTATAGTTTTTTTGATAGAGAAAATTTTATTTTGTACTATAATGTTTTTCAAAAATGTGTTCTATCAGATCAGAAACATAACATTTTTAAAAACTAAAAATAGTACATTAAATTCTATAACAATAAAATCAAATTTAAAATTATAAAAAAGATTCAATATTTTCAATATTGAAAATAATATTCAAACTAATAAAAAAATAATCGTTTATATAAAACAAATTATTTTTAATTATTATTATTGATTTTTGAATTTTTTATAATGTGTGATATTAATTTTTGAACTCTATGAATTAATAAGATAAATATTATCTAAATTTATATAATTAAGCTATTAATTTTATATATATATATATTTAATATATATATATATATATATATATATATATATAGTTATTAAAGTTTAGGATAAAAATGGTGAATTAAAACACTAATGCCCATTAAAAACGATTTTTATTAAAATCGTTTTGGAATCATTGTATATTAACATTTTTATTTAATATCAAAATAGTAATTAAAAGTGTTTTATTTGTATTTTTTTTGTGATTTTCATATCATTCTTTCATCTATGTTACAAAAACAAATAAATTAAATTTAACAACAAATCAAAAATACAACATTTTTAGAAATAAAAACTGGCACATTAAATTCTATAATAATTAATCAAAACAAATTTAAGACTACAAAAAACGATTCAATACTTTCAACATGGAAAATAAATATTTAAACTAATAGAAAAAATAAATGGAACACAAAATTGAAAGCTTTTGTGAAACTTTGTTCAAGTTTGAAACTTATATTAAAATATGAGTGTAAATATTGATTTGTTTACATATTTCAAACTGATACGAATCTAAAATCTATTCAATATGAATGAAAAACAGACATGTAGAAAATCGTAACGTGCAACTGAAAAATATCTTAAAAAGCACATCTGCGCAACAGTCGTATGAAAATGTTTTATAATGCTTTTACTGTATTAAAATTGAATGATAGAAAAACGAATAAGAAATAAATAGCGTCGTTCTTTTATATATATATATATATATATATATATATATATATATATATATATATAATTATTTTCAAATACAACTGTCATTAAAATCTTTAAAAAATAAGTATTTGAAAGAGAACAAATCCAAAAAGAAACTGTCTCTATTTTGTACAACATTAATTCTTTTCCCGAACTATCATATATAATAAATCATTTCCTTATTATCGATTATTTCTTTTATTAAGCTAGAAATGTAAAATTTAATTTATTTTCACTTTTGAATACGTCAATATTTCAATTTATATTTTCGAATACAAGTCTTGTTATAAATCATAAAAAAAATATTGACATGAATTGATGCAAAGAGAACAATCAATGTCAATTATATATTTGTATAAAATGGAATAATAACGATTTATCCTTGATCTATATATCCGATAAATAAATTTACCTACGCAATAACCTACGAAATGTTGAATTAACTATACTGATATTCTATTCATAGAGTATTAAAACGGGTATTATTAAATATTTATGGAATGCCTACGCTTTATCTATCTGCACATCTGCAACTACTTTGTATATACACTTTATTCTTATATATACAATCATCACTAAAGAATACATCTATACTTTATATATATATATATATATATATATATATAAAACATTAAAAAAATATAAAACTATGTATAAGTAGGAATAGGCATGGTGCATAATATATGAATTATTAAAATATTAAGAAAAATATTTTTCTTGTAATAGAAAACAACTTTTTAATTTATTAAAGTAAAGGGTTGTTTATTATTAACGAAGATATTTTTTTTTAAATTTATTTTTGTTAAGCAGATGCAGAAAATGAATAATAGTTTATAGTAAAATAACGAAGTAGGTAGATAGGTAGATAGATCGATAGATAGACTCTGGAGGGGGAAATAACGAAGTAACATATTAGAAAATATTTAGTATTTCAGTTAATTTTTGTTACTTGAAAATATTAATATATAAAAGAACTCTCTGATCAATAGTATATATTTTGTGTCATTTTAACACATTGAGAATTTTATAAAGGTCAAAAATTGAACAAAAAGAAACTAGAAACTTCTAGATAAATGTCTTCAGTATGTTAATGGGTGATATTGATAATAACTTTATTCAATTTATTCATAAATTTTGAACGAACAAGAAGCTACAATTTAACTTCAGTTCGTCATCTTCAGGTGTTTTAGTAATGTATTAGATTGGTAGAAAAATAATTACGGTTTATGACTTTCAAATTCATATATATATATATATATATATATATATATATATATATATCATCATCTTCAGTCTCTGTTAATCCACTGCTGGATGAAGGCCTCTTCCATGATTTTCCATTTTGTTCGATTCAGTGCCTCTCTTTTCCACAGTTTTCCAAGAAAGTTTTTAATATCCTTATCCCATCTGTTCATTGGTCTCTTTCTGGGTCTTTTTATATTCCTTGGTTCCCAGACAATAATTTCTCTTGTCCATCGGTTGTCATATATATATATATTTAACGTACTATTTATTGCAACATAAATAATATTATATTGCAATATTACAAATAGTATTAAACAATTACTTTTTAAAAAATCTTATTACATGCAATTTATTTCCAAAAAAATACTATTTTAGAAATTCCGAAACCCGTCTCTGTTATCACGCAGATAGCATTGATATTTCATTATAACGACAATGAATATAATCAAGAAAAAATAGACTCCATTACAATGTACGTTTGCAATGAATACGCATGCTGTCCCTCGAAACGAGTTCATTTTTATAAAACAATCAGATAATACCAGCATCGGTCCTGCTGATAATAACATGCGGTTCACTAGATTGTAAAGATTGAACCACTACTTTATATACACATACATTAATGAATCTACGAAACATCGTATTAATGCCTCCGAATGTTTATGCAAGTCTACTATTAAACATTTGTTTTATCGCAAATATTTGTTCATTGAACATTTATAATATTATCGTTTGTTTTGCTATTCATACACACACACACACATATATATATATATATATATATATATATATATATATATAAGCTACTATATTTCAATTATCCAATATGAGTTTAATTAAATCTAACTATAATCACTGAAAGTATGTAAATATAAAATCCTGAAAACAAAAAAGTAAAATTATAAAATATTACATAATCAAATTAATCTTATATTTTTTACTTTTTTTGAAATTTTCTATATTGTTTGATATTTTAATATTTAAATAAAATACTTTTATGGTTTAAACAGTTTTGAATCACACTGAAAATAATACCAAAATTTGAAACAATTGTTGAACAATTCTTACTTTATAAATAATAATAAATCAACATTCTCGAGTTGAAAATGTGTATCATTCATGCATACACACACATACACACACACACACACACACATATATATATATATATATATATATATATATATATATATATGTAAGCTACTACATTTCAATTATCTAATATGAGTTTACTTAAATCTAACGATATAATCACTGAAAGTATGTAAATATAAAATCCTTAAAACAAAAAAATAAAATTATAAAATATTACATGATCAAATTAATCTTATTTTTTTAAAAAAAATTTCTATATTATTTGATATTTTAATATTTAGAAAAAATACTTTTATGGTTTAAACAGTTTTGAATCATAATTGAAAATAATAAAAAAAATTTGAAAGAAATATCAAACAATTCTTATTTTATAAACAATAATAAATCAACATTCTAGAGTTGTTAAAAATGTGTATCATTCTACAGACAACATAAGAATGTCGGTGAATAAATTCATTCGAATAGAAAATTAGCTCATTTTCAGCAAATAAGCAACAATCGAGAACACGACAAGAAAGTGGAAGAGATAACATTTAGACAATGATAAATAAAAACAACTCTTCGGCGAGTTTCCGCTTAATTTCTCAACTCGTGAAAAGAGTTTGTTCTGGTTCACTTAGTAGGGTACGAAAAGTGATACGGCGGATGTATTGAAAAGGTATACACATAAGGCATACGACGTGATCCCGGATACTTTTTCAACATTCCTGAAGTACCTATCGACTCTCGGGCACGATCTGTCTGGATCGTGTAATTCCGTGTAATTGGTATGCAGAGAACAAAATCAATTTATATACTTCATTGTTAGTGTTGTTTATAAGAAAACATACTGCTTCTTGTACTCACGTTACTAACGCTGCCACTTCAATATCAGAATCGTTAAAATTAATAGAATCGTATCCAATAGCAAGCCAATAAAATTTAACGGTCTTGTGACCTCTGAGTATTTTTTTGTATTTTAATATAACTTGGAAATTTATGATATCCTGTTTACAAAATTGTTACTCAAGTTTTTAAATACATTATACACATACACACACACACATACATATATATATATATATATATATATATATACATATATATATATATATATATATATATATATATATATATATATGTTTTTAAGAAAGAAAAAACATAAATTGATTTCCGGTCCGTTAGTAAAAATAGATTGACTTAGTTGCTTGTTATTTTGATTAATAAAATTTATCTTTCAGAAAGTTATCACAAATTTCATTTTTTTCCAAAAAAAATGACCTAAGATTTTTATGTGAAACGATTTAATAGAATATTTTTTAAATAATGTTATTACATGTTAATATATTTATCGATTATTTCTTCTTGAAATTATGTTAATAATTCAGAAAACGTTTTTAACCTACATTGATGTTTTAAGAGAATCATTATGAATGATTTGTACTCATACTGTTAATAGCATGGAGTACAAACTTTTATATTTTTCACTAACCAGGTGTTTCATATCCAATATTCATTCAACTAAAGACACATTGAAAAACTTTGATAATATAAAAAAATGTGTATTAATAATTAAAATTGAGATAAAATATTTCAACGTGTGTTCTGTGTAATTTATTGAAATGAATTTTGAAATTCAAAATAATGTACAATATACAAATAAACCATATTTTTATGGAAACAACTTTTCAATAAACCAAATGAAAAAATAAAGAGAATAAAAAATTAACTTTAAAAACCACGTTCCATTGCTCGGAACGAAATGTAAAGTTTGATGTGTTGTTTCTGCTCGCGGCATTATTGTTTTATTTTTCTCGAATCGACTGTAAACACAGTGTGTTAAACTCAGCTTCTGTAAGAGAAGTTCGTTTTCTATTGTACAAGTAACGTGTCTGAATTTTAATGAGTTCATTTGCTAATAAAATGAAATATGGTCGTGTATTGATGGTCATATTGTGTACATTATTCATGTTTAGATTTAAGATCAAACTGTTAACAAAAAAATGTTATAATTGAAGATTTTTAACTTTAATCTCTGCAATAAAAATTATAAAAATTTTTTAGGATATATATATATATATATACATACATATATTGAAAGATATCTAATCATATTTTGAAAGAATTGTTTCAATTAGTATCTATATTAATAATTTGAATAAATGTTAGAATATTGACAATCTTCCCTGGAAAATAATTTTGAACTGTGTATTTTCCTTTGATATTTTTTAAAAAATTACATAGAATATTTTAAGGATGGGTACATATATATATATATATATATATATTGAAAGATATCTAATCATATTTTATATAAACTGTTTCCATTAGTATCTATATTAATTATTTGAATAAATGTTAGAATATTGAAAATCTTCCCTGGAAAATAATATTGAACTGTGTATTTTCCTTTCATATTTTTTAAAAAATTACATAGAATATTTTAAGGATGGGTACATATATATATATATATATATATATATATATATATATATATATTGAAAGATATCTAATCATATTTTATATAAACTGTTTTCATTAGTATCTATATTAATAATTTGAATAAATGTTAGAATATTGACAATCTTCCCTGGAAAATAATATTGAACTGTGTCTTTTTCCTTTAATATTTTAAAAAAAAATTAAATAGAATATTTTAAGGATATATATATATATATATATATATATATATATATATATATATTGAAAGAAATCGAATCATATTTTACAAGAATTGTTTCCATTAGTATCTATATTAATTATTGGAATAAATGTTAGAATATTGAAAAATTTCCTGGAAAATAATATTGAACTGTGTATTTTTCCTTTGATTTTTTTTTTAAAATAAGAGAATATTTTCAGGATATATATATATATATATATATATATATATATATATATATATATATATACGAGATATATATATATATATATACTCGTATATATATATATTAGGTTAGTGCAAAAATAATTGCAGTGTTCCGTATTTTTTTAAAAAATATGCAGATGAATAAAATATAATTTTCAAACTTTTTGAAAAAAACAGAAATTAATTTCGGAATCTTAGAAAATAAAAAATTAATAGAAATATTTTTTAATTATTCTCATTAGGTAATACAAAAGATCATGTATGATTGCTTTTATTGTATGATTAGTTTGGATTTTCATCATCTTCAAATTGATTTTGAACTGTTTTAAAATTCAGTGTTCAAAATCTATTTATTCGAAATGGATTGTAGAAAAGGACAACTCCTACGCGTCTAGTAAGATTAAAAAAAAATAAACGAACAGATACATAGAAAAGTAGTACAATAACAATTTGTAATAACTAATTATAAATCAACTGCGGAAAAAATGATAATTTTTTATAGAATGTATTAGGTTGGTGCAAAAATAATTGCTGTTTTTATCATTTTAAGTTTGGCACCGATTTTTCTGTATCCACGAAATGAAAATTTTAACCTAACCAATAATTAAATTATATCATTTAAACAAATGATTATTTTTAATTATTTTTCGTTGTATAAATAATTCATATTTTTTTCTCTAGTTATTAGGATGGTGCAAATTCATTAATTCCAGGACTCCAGAATTCTATCTTGTAGAAATAAACAAACTTGTTTCCCTTTTGAAGAAATCTGTGCAGGTCAAGGGTCTTAATTCTGATATAATAAATATAATTTTAACTGATATATTCGTCTTTATACTCGATACGTAAAAACCGTAATTATTTTTGAACCAACCTATTATATATATATATATATATACACACACACATATGTATAAATAAATGAAGCTATAAAAATGACATTTTTTAGAATTGATGTTAGAAAGAACGAGATATCGGATTTAAGGGAAACTTACTCATACAGCAAAGAACATTTTAAAGTATCTGTTCAATACGTTTTATAAAATATTAGCAATTCGTATCAAGAAAAAAATGTCAAAATCTTCATCCCTTTCTATAATATTTAATTTTTTTTGAATATAAATGGTTTTTATATATTTGATAAAATCCCTATTAAAAATAGCTTTCATAAAAATTTATTTGATTATAAAAATAATTATTTACAATTTGATTGAATTTTTATTTGTAGTATTAGTAGTAATTCCATTAATAAAATCATCGAGATATTATATAAATAGTTAATTTGTATAAATAATTTGTTATAAAAATAATTTAATAATATGAACAATTTGTTATAAAAACACCGTTTCATTGATTTACTTTGAACGTCGAATATTTAAGAAACATTTTATTGAAAAATGTATATATTTTTATTATAAAATAATTTCTTTTTTATACTGTTACAATGTTTAACTGACATATATTCAGATTTTAACTGGAAAAAATGTCTTAAACGAATATAAAATATTTAATGGCATGTACTGCTCTTAGATTTGATTACAAAACTTATAATTAATTACTTATAAAACAGAATGTTTATTTTATGAACACACGTTTTGAAAGTAAAATATGACCTTTATACTGTGTTCTATCGTTGTTTGAATAAATGAAAATTCAGTCTTAATTTTCATGTATAGAGTCTAGAGTCTGTAACACTCAATAGGTAATTAATTTTATAATTCGAGAAATCCTATTAGTATATTCGTTATTGTAAGCAGGTATATTCACAATTATTAATTATATACATGCGAATGTCTCTAAATCAATTCGTGGAACTTGTTGTTTTGGATGTAAAGGCATTTCGGAGAAAGTGATTATTATTAGTTCAATGAAGAAAATAATGATGTTGTTTGTGGTGTTAGATGTTGTGTATTTTTTGGGTTATTAACCTATATTGATTTCAATTCTTTGTAATGTCAATTTTAATTTATGTAAACAAAGTTATTTGATAATGTTTAAATTATTTGATCTCTTTATAATTTTCTTTCTGTATTTGTCTTTGACAAGAGACTGGTAAGAAATATATGATTTTAGATTTATTTGGAAAGAATTCCTTGAAATAAGACTGAGTTTAGCAGATTTTATCTTATTTTCAGATTTTTATTACTATTTGTAAAATTGATTTATTAATGTATTAGATTGATAGAAAAATAACTGTTTTTTTTTTCTGAAATTTACCTTAATTCAATGAAAGTGTCATTTCATTGGGTTCGTATTAATATCATTTTAAAGTGCGTTTTTCGGTCTATATTTTGGTAACATAAACATTGGTTTTATTATTAATTTTGCTTCTAATTGGGCTATTGAATTAAAGATGAAAAAGAAGCAAATAACATTTTTTGTGTGAGTTCAAAACGGGTGGTAAAGCAGAAGAAAATGCTTGTCAACTAAACGATACTTTTGGTGTGGGTACTGTCAAGGAACGTACAGTGTAATCGTGATTACAAAAAATTCCTATTGAGGAAGAGATCCTTTAAGATGAAGAATGTCGTGGGCGTTCTTTTTCAGTTCATAACGATCAACTGAATCCGTTAGTTGAATCAGAACCATCCACAAAAATTTGAGAGCTTGCTCGAAAGTTAGGCGTTAGTCATCCAACAGTTCTGGACCACTTAAAACAGCTCGGAGAATCAAAAAAGCTGTAAATGTATATGAATTTGAACGTCATAAACCGCAGTTATTTTTCTACTAACATTATAGTTAATTTAAAGAAGTTAATGGATAAACAGTTAATATTCATTACTGTTCTCTTGAATGAAAGATATAAATTCATTCTAAATCTATTTCTGCTATTATTAATTATAGAAAATTGTTTAAAGTGATATAAAATTTAATAGATAGAAGCCAATATGAATTTGTTGATATTTTAGTGTTTTAAACTATGTTTTTAAAGTAACTGTTAGGAGTTTTTCACTTAAGAACTTTTTTCAAGTTATTAGACTGGAATTATTCTGAGTCAAATATGATGAGTAAGGATTATAGAGTTATGAAAAAATTATATATCATTTAATAAATCTCATGAATTATGTAAATATTCTGCAAATTGTTTTTATATATATATATATATATACACACACATATATATATATATACACATATATATATGCATATATATATATATATATATATATATATGTATAAAGAGAGAAAGGGATTATTATTGCCCATTGTGAAATGAACTACAATTCATCATTTTAACAGTTAGTTATTATATCAGTAAGAAATAAATTTCATCTGAATATTCTATTTTTCTTAGAAGCATCCTAAAACCCCAAATAATAAACAAAATAAATCTATTTTTCTATAAAAATCACAATACTACGGCTATGGGTTGTCGATCACGGTTATAGCCGAAACATTGTTCCATGGATCGTTTAGTAAGTTTAATATCCAGACTTGAGATGTTTTCATTATTTTTGTATTTTTTTTGATCAATTAAGTATGTTATTATACATCCTTTGCAAAAAATCTAAGATTTTAATTATATCCGTACCCACTGAATCTAAAATTCAGGTTCCATTTGAAACGACATATTTATATTCAATAATTTTTGTACTTATAAATGAGAAGTTATTTTTGTTATTTTATAAAAATAAAGTTTATTTTCTATTTGAAAGAAGACAGTTTTAGGAGAAAATCAAGTTTGTTTGTTATATCTGAGAAATGAGCTTGTGAATATGAGTATTTGTATAGAAATATGTGTGTATAAAATCAATATAAACATTTGCTTATAATAATTTTCAACGCGTTGTATCAATGCTTGTTATAATGAAGTTTGACTATATATATATATATATATATATATATATATATATATATATATATATATAATGTAAAAATAAATTAATGTTACAAAAAAGACTGGAGAAATTATTCATATTTTGTTTTATTACAAAGCATACAAATTTAATCAACTAATGGCTAATGTTCAGAGATTTATTCAACGGAATATAATTTCATTCAAGTAGTAATTAAGACACAAGAACAAAATTTAACAGTAAACAAGTATTGCAGAGCATAAGAGGTCGAAAGCGGAAAAGTGTATTTAACGTTTGATTTGCACGAAAGTCAATAAATTTTGTTGAAACGCGCGTTTCGGAGCACTAATCCGCAATGGTCCCAATCAAGTGATAGCCATTCGTAAATACATCTGAAGACCACGGATAGATAAGAAGAATCTAAATCTCGTTACGTGAACGTTCACTAACACTCTGTCTAACGAATATTCCACGCTCCATTGGATTCTGTTCGGTCAACGTGTCGACACAAGGAATTGTATTGTTGATTGTCTGATGAATAGTCGAATGGACATACTTATTTAGATGCTATTTAGAGTTCGCAACATAGGTCAGACAATTTATTGTTGGAATTTATGTCGGGATTATTTTATTGGGATTTTAGAGGTAATAAGTTCGTTTTTTCTCTTAAATTAGATTTACTTGACTTATATAACTCTTTTACAGAATAACTTCTCTCTCTCTCTCTCTCTCTGTATATATATATATATATATATATGTAAATAAATTGAATTAATTTTTTTATCTCAACGATTGAAATAAACCTACGAATAATTAATATTAAAAAATAAACAAGCTATGAAAAATTAACAATAAATATCACTTTTTAATATAATCTAATAATCCATGTAATCCATAATATTTATTGTATTGGCGTAACTGTCATTATTTAAGCTTTTATTGAAAATAGATATTTTATGATTAATCTACAGGATTATAAAAATAATTGTACGTTTGCTAGGACAGCAACACTAATGACATCGATACCAGTATAGAACAATTCTTCATTTTATACATACTTTACTGCTGAATGTGTTTTTAAAGTATTTCGCTGTATAAAGCAGTGGTTTCCACATAAAAACAAAGTGCTTTTAAGAAATATTGAATTTTTCTAATAAATTTCAAAATTTTTTATATAACTTTGTGTATAATCATTTTTATTTAAAAAAGTTATTCTTTTTTTCTCAAATATATTTTTGCTTAAACACATTCTTTCTTATCTTATTTGAGTATGGTAACATCTCCATCTGAATGAATATAAGCAGTAATTAAAAACAATCGATAATTAATTATTGAGCATTTTTGATTAGAACTATCTATGTGGTTTATAGGGCGAGCAAATATCCATTTGGGAAAGTAGAGTTAGCCATAGTGCTAAATCCATATTATCGAATTATATTTTCATTCAATTTCTCTCATATTTGATGTCTTTTAGACGATTAAATAGATAAAATAAAGTTGTTTTATCCTTCCTTTTAAATTTTTTGCACGAACATCCTTTAATCATACTACTTGGATCGTCCAATCTAAAATATATATTTAAAACAAAATTTGAATCTTATATACATTTTTGTAATATTAAAAAATGTTTTATTTTTACTGTATAATAATATCAGACATTAACAAGAATCTGAAATAAAATATAAAAATTATCGAGTGAATATAGTTATTTTTTAAAAATATTTAATTTAAATAAAATTATTATTTTTATTTATACTAAATTTTAAACATCAAAAGAGGTTGATCACATACAAACAAATACTAAGAGTTATATTATTTTAATTATTTTGATACAAGAAATATTTTATGGTGTTTGAGGTCCTGTTTATTAATTTGTGAGATTAAATTCAGCAACAAGGTTTCATTGTTATTGTGAAATTAGCTAGTTTTATAAATTTGAATATTTATATGCCTTCTGCAAATTCATTTTTCGAATTCTTATAACATTTTTTTCTTATAAAAATATTGAATAATTCATTTGTGATACATTTTTTGTATATTTAGATTCGATATTATCGCTAAAGTATAAGAAAATCTAAAATATGAGAATGATGGAATCATTGAATTAATTTTAATCATCATATTGAATTTTTTTAATAAGTAAGATTTTGTGTGAAAGTATAAAAAATTCATCAAAAAAAAAAAAGAATTTAACTATAACAATAAAAACTATTCCAGTGATAAATAATATTTTTTTCAAACAATATCATTTATGACCGGACTGATATTTTATAAACTTTTATAAAATGTTACTCAAAACTGAACTAAAAATATACGAATTTTAAATTCTTCTGGTCGAATAAAAATTCCAATAAAATTGAAAACAAATATCTTATAAACAATACAGTGTTTCATTTTCATTAATGGTTCACCTAATTTCCAATAATACGTCAAGTTGTAGTTATAAAACATATTTGTCTGACAGATTTCACCAACTATTGTCTGAATAATTTATTATAGACCTGACTCAATGTCAAATTTTAAGCCGGAGGTGTCAAATTCTCTAAATCGTCTCTATTTAGTTATATAGTCAAGGTTTATAATCTCTTTAATGCGTCTGTTACACACGAACTGGAGTACAGAATTATTCTTTTTTTTTCTTTTTCTTCGTCATTTTGTAACGTGGTGCGTGCTTTTTAAATTACTTGAGGGTATTTTAACAAAATAAATACATATTTACATATTCGGATGTATACTTAATCATATATACATACATATATATACATATAATATTTTCATGAAAATATGTATTCACTTTTTAACATGTTAAAAATAATAAAAAAGTTCAAACTTATTTTAATAATTGAATTTTAAGTAATTGTAAAGTAATCTAGATTTAATTAAAATTTAAATTTTTTGGCGAAATAAAATATTTATCAATATTTAAAGGAACTTTAAACTAGTTTATAATTTATATATTTTAATATATATATATATATATAAAAAAAAATATTTGGTTAACAAAATAATGAAGTTACCACATGAGAACTATCATACATTAATGGTTAACGATGGGACATCGTAATGGATAAAGGTCGTGGAGCTAGAGCTTTTATGTCCTTAATTTGTTCTACAGTATGTTGAGATCATGATATCACAGAATAAAATCATTATTATAACAAAACATGTATTAAATTGCCACCAATTCGGGTATGATTGTTCAATTAGCAATGATTGTTATTTTAAACTATTAGATTTATCCAATGAGTAACATGTTTTTATCGAAATTCAGTTACTGGACTTTAAATTGTTTGATTTTATTAATAATATTGTTATTTTATGAGAACCATAAATTTCGTGAGCTTGTAATTTTTAAATTTTTACATATTTACAAAATATTATCGAATTGATGTCTACAGTTAAATAAAAAACTGTTATATTAGAATTTCAATTTAATAGGAAATATTGATGGTTAAATATTTAATCGAAAATGTTTCCAAAGAATTAACATATGCATAGACTAAGGCATAGCTAATAGTATGTGTAAATCATACACTGAAATAAATTTAAACAGAAAAATTGGTATGCAAACATTTTTTAAGCAATAAATTACTGGAATCTCATATCAAATTTTCATGCATTTTCTTTCTGACTTGCAGAACTCAATGATATGAACTTCAGGGTGTTCATTTTTAAATCCCAGTTTTAGCTAAAGAAATCTTCAATTAATTTATCTCAGTTATTGATCCTTTGAAACCGGGCGTGGATCTAGGAATTCATTGATATTTTCCAAAGGAAATATGGTCTCAGAGCGCTATCTTTTGGATGATATATTTAAAGGTCACTAGTCTCTTTCTAATGAGACTACATTTATAACTCTTTTTTTCATTAAAAAAAATTAAGGTCGTCCAAAACCAGAGAAATCGCGGTTTTTTTCATTTGAAACCCTATAAAAGTTGTGAACTTGACAATTTGGTTGAATAATGTTCTCTTTTCTAAAATTTCATTATAGGAAGAAAGTGTATAAAAGATTTTCAGGTACAAAATTCGATCAATGTGAAACCATTTTGTGAATGTGAAAAATTTTTCACATTCGACAGTAATGTTACTTCTGCAAATTTTCAATTGTAATCAATTTTTCCGCTTTTAACTGTATGTTTCTCTGAATATTATCAACGATTTTCTATGATATATCATATAGATGTGAAATTTCTAAAGGCTAATCTGAATTGCTTTGTGACCGTAGATGTTTCGTCTTGGTATCGACGTTGATGGTTCTCAGGATCAACTCATGATTTCTTGGTTGTTAAAATAGATCCATTTTTTATCGTCGGTCACGATGCACGACGAGAAACTCTTCTTTTTATGCCTTTCAATCAAAGAAATCAAGATGTTTAAACGATTAGTAATGATATTTTCGGTCAATTCATATAGCAGTCATCTACCTTCTTTATGAATCTTTATCATGGCTTGTAAACTTCGTAAAATGGTCGATTTATCGACTTCGAGCTGTTGAGCCAATTCTTTAAGTGTTTAAGCAGGGGTTTCTTCCAATAGAGCAAGTAGTTGTTCATCTCAGAACTTTTTCGTTTGACCTAACCATTGTTTGTCGTTAACGTCACAGGCCCCACCTTTGAATCGTCGAAACCAATCTCTATATACTGTTTCTGTTCTACATAAGTTTTCTCAAGTAATCGATGAGTTTCAGCTACACATTTACACATCTGAAAAACAACTTATCGTCTTCCTTTTTAATTCGGTTATAGAAAAGCACTTGTGTAAATAAAAGATGGCGTCTGATGAGTGAATTTTAGTGGGAAATGTTTACACTTCAAAATGACATAAGAGACATCTATCACTGCCCACAGCATACTTACCTAGAGCCATCTACACATGAACAGGGACTTTCAATACAACCTCCTAATATATATATATATATATATATATATATATATATATATATATGTATATATATATATATATGTGTGTATGTGTGTGTAGATATATATTTAAAGATATACATATTATGCTATAATGGAAGATTCTAAATTATTATGCAAATTTTATGTGATATACAACCCCTAGGCGTAAAAACTCGTATTCTAAGGTAAATTGAACGCACTAAAAGTATGTTCTACGTCTGGTTGTACACATTCATCTTCTAATTTAATTCTGCCTTGCATTAATCTGCTAGCAGATTATCTTGAATTCCCGCAGTCTTATTTTTGTACTAAATATAAAGTTTAAAACTCACTTAAATGTTCCTGCATGCAAATATATATGTATATATATATATATATATATATATATATATACATAAATATACATAATATATATATATAGGCCAAATTCGTGAAAGTGTTATATACATTGTATATATTCTGTTGTATAAAAGATTTGAAGATTATGTACTTTTCATGTTTTATATATGAACATTTATTTCAAATAAACACATAAGTAGAAGAAGGAAAATGTTTAAATTTATAAAATCATAGCTCAATTAAATCTATATTAAGTATAAATACATGTATTTTATATATTGTAAGGATGAAATAATGAATGAACGTTGCTAATCACGTTAATTATGAAAATAAGAGGATTAAACGACTTGAGAAACTTGATCGTTGAATAATAATTAATGAAAATATTAACTTCAAGCGCTAATTGATAGTATAATGAATAATAATGGGCGATTTTTAGGAAAGAGATAATATTTGAGATTTGAGTAGAGATGTTTCTGAAGTATTCTTAAAATTTTTCTTTCGAAATTTTTTTAAAATACAGGTCAGAAATTAACAGATGAATTTTTAATTTTTTCAAAAATTACATTTTGTTTCCTGATAAAAAGTGTCAGTAATTTATTACTGATCACTTTTGGTTCTTGCTCGTGTACATTTCTATGATGATGCCTTCATATTCAGAGCACTGAGGTGCAAGTGCAAGATAGACATTTCTTTTTATCAAGAAAGCAGCTATTTTTACGTCTCTTGGAAATATTTCGCTTAGTAATGAGATACTTTAGAACTGTGAGTGGTTATAATATAAAGACGTAGTAGTGTACTTGACATAGCTTGATAAACTGGAATTTTATATAAACAGTTGATAAAATTGTATATACGTATATATATATATATATATATAACAATATAATTCTGACACTGTAGCTATATTCCCTTTCAAATATGACATTTTTCCTTACTGTAAAACTACAAAAAATTCTGTTTCTGTTCAATAATTAATTATTGTTTTTTTGATTGTATAAAGCGTACTAATTAATTCGGTTCCTTTTTTATATGAAATGGATTATGCAGAGTAATAGAATACATTTCAATCCTGACAATATCCCCTATTATTTTGTATAACTTTGCTCTATTTATCGGGTAATTGACAAATTCCTTATCAAAAAAAATATAGCAGCTTTGAGGCTATGAAGTCTTAATCTATTTTCGAACGTCTTCCACTGCTTTAGCATGTTTTATGCGCCACAACATTTTCCCACAAAGCTGAACAAATCATTTATAGCTGAACAAACATTTTTTTAACTGGAATGTGAAAAGTATCTAACACCTAATATGCAATTTTTCGGACACCATGATGTTCACTACTGTTTTATGAGGTTGTGCCAACTTGATTCAGATGTATAATGTTTTTAAATGTTAGAGTTGACATTTTAAAATCATAAAATATAATAAATAAAATTAAATCATAAAATATTTAATTTAAACCAGAGTTATGATTGATTTAGTACAAATATACAGAATTAATTTTTACACACAATATAGTTCTGACACTGTATTTAAGTTCCCTTTCAGACATGATTTTGTTCCTTACCGTACAAACTACAAAAAGTTCTGATAAGATATCAATAATCACTTAATTAATTATTTATAGTTAATTAATTAAAAAATTAACGATAATTAATTAATTATTGATCATTTTTGATTGCAACTTTGAGGGATTCATATTTCAATTTTATCATGGTAAAACAATATATATATATATATATATATATATATATATATATAAGAAAATTAACCAACTTTAATTTATTTGAAATAATTGAATAATTATTTTCATATTTAACTAACGAAAATTATGAAATCGAAAATAGATTTGTTTATAAAAATCATGCAATAAGTTAAATTAGGAATATATTACAAGAAATAAGTTAGATAAATAAAATAAATTATATTTTGTCTTGTATAACATTAACTTAATTTACAATTAAAATTTCATATTGTTTAAAAATATAGAATAATGAATAATGATTTATAAATTATAGAAAATAGATAATAGTCGAGATCTGAATAGAAATATATTTAAAGTATTGTTGTTCAAATATTTTTAAAATGCAAGTCGGAATTTAGCAAATGAATTTTTTAATTTTCCAAAAATTAAAATTTGTTTTCTGATCAAAAATAGTCAGTTAATTATTACTGATCATTTCTGATTCTTGCTTATGTACATTTCTATGATGATGCTTTCATATTCAGAGTCAAAAGTAGTCAAATATTATAAAATGAATGTGTGAGTGAGTGTCAGTTATTTTAAAATAAACGACTTATTTTTTACTATTTTTAAACTTTCAAATACAAAAATGCTCATCAGAATCGACTGATTAATTTCTGAAACGGGAAGTAATAAAATAGAAAATGAAATAAGATCATTTACATACATAAATGATTATGTGCATATGTTTACGTTTGAATGAAATACTTCATATAAAATTGACTTAATATTTCTTAAATTTTATCATAAATCACAACTTATTCGTATTTAAATATATTGAAATCTACCTAATTTACATGAAGTCACATAAAGTTGCAAAAGTTTTAAACCTCTTAAGTGACTACTTAATAAAATACCCACAAACTTTCTATCATTTCACAACCAGACGTTTACTTTAAATATGAGAGGAAATTGAAAACTAAAGATCGATAACTGAAAATTGTCATATACTCTTCAGAATACAACATGCATGCATGTACGTTATCATCTGTGGGAATATATATATATATATATATATATATATATATATATATATATATATATATATATATATATATATATATATATATATACACACGAGGGTGGTCCCAGAAGTACCCGACCCAACAAAGAAAACACAAACATTTTGGAAAAAAATATATTTATTTTTCAACATAATCTCCTTTCAGCTCTATACACTTTTCCCATCGATGTTCAATAAGTTCGATACCCTTTTTATAATAAGAACTGTCTTGCTCCTCAAAATACCCATTAACTGCCGACATCACTTCTTCATCGTTGGGAAATCTTTGATCACTGAGCCATTTTTTCAAGTTTGGGAACAGAAAATAATCCGAGGGGGCTAAATCTGGCGATTAGGGTGCATGAGGTAGCAATTCAAACTTTAATTCATTAATTTTGACCATTGCAATATCGGATTTGTGAGCTGGTGCATTGTCTTGATGAAACAACACTTTCTTCTTAGCCAAATGCGGCCGTTTTTGCTTGATTTCTTCGCCCAAACGTTGCAATAAGTTCGCATAATACTCGCCGTTGATAGTTTTTCCTCTTTCAAGATAGTCAATGAAAATTATCCCAAGCGCATCCCAAAAACCCGACGCCATGACCTTGCCTGCAGATGAAACGGTCTTCGCCTTCTTTGGAGCCGGTTCTCCCTTTTCAGTCCATTGTTTTGATTGTTCTTTTGTCTCGGGTGTGAAGTGATGGACCCATGTTTCATCCATGGTTATGAAACGGTGCAAAAATTCTGCTTTGTTGCTGTGAAACTTCGCTAAACACTCAATTGAAACATCTTCACGCCACTGTTTTTGCTCGAGTGTGAGCAAACGCGGCACCCATCTTGCACACAGCTTTCTCATGTCCAAATTTTCAGATAATATGCGATGTACCGCACTCTTTGAAGTGCCTACTATGTCTGCTATCTCGCGCACTTTCAGTCAACGATCATCCAGTACCGCCTTGTGGATTTTCTTCGCCATTTCTGGAGTCGTCACCTCATTTGGTCGACCACTGCGATGCTCGTCTTGGCAGCTCGTACGACCTCGTTTAAACTCTGCTACCTAATATTTCACTATTGTAAACGAAGGAGCAGACTCACCCAGAGTAGAATCCAGTTCAGCTTTTATATTCGTTGGGATGAGGCCTTTCAAATAAAAATATTGTATCACGTAACGATGACCAATTTTCTCCATTTTCACAAATTCACTGAAAACATTCACTATTGATGGCTGCCAAACAAATACTAAACAACGTGGCGTCCTCAAACTTGAAACATTTGCTTTATAGATTGTGTACTTTCTAATACAGTGATATTTTTCAAACAACTACCGCCATCTCTAGGTCAGGCCGGGTACTTCTGGAACCACCCTCGTATATATATATATATATGTTTTCTTTTTGAAAAATTCACAAAGAAATCTGGAACACGCACGTTTATTTATTGAATTTTCTTCTTTAATATTTTGTATATATATATGTATATATATATATATATATATATATATATATATATATATATATATAAGTATATGTATACACGAATATCGTTCAAAATGATGTATGAAGTTAAAAATTAAAGAGCAAAGTAATTGATGTAGAACGTAATATATAATATGTAAATAAGTGTGCACGATCTTGCTTACAATCTCAAACTTATGCAAGAACACTACTCTAGTCAGATGCTGTTGTGTTGAACTAAAGAAGAACCCATGTTATACTTATTAAGATTTACTGACAGTTTAATTATGTTATAGGTCTGCGTTTTAGCACCTATTTACACAAAAGTTTGTGAGTAAGTATCTAATTCAAAACAAATTTACGTTTAATCTTTAGTAATGTCACTTTGTTAGTTTTATAATGTCCGATGCTAATAGCTTTGTTTTCGTTACTTGCGATTAATTGAAAAAAATGCAGATTGCTCTTTTTTCAAGTTCATGCCTGACTAAGTAGTTTGATTTACGACACAGTAACAGATCTACTTCTATTCCTCTTCCTTTTCTTACATATATATTTATATATATATATACATATATATATAGAGTCAACAATAAAATACGAACGTTTTAAGTTTGTCACTATCTATAAATCAAAACACGAATATATCAAAAAACAGCATCCAATATAGAGTAGATTCTATATCGATCATCTTATCTATATTTTCCCAGTGGGAGAAAAACGTAGATTCGTGTTTGTGAAAGACATGTGGAAATCACTGAGCTGCGTATGTTGTTTGCATTGAAATTTTGATATAAAATAAAATGGCAAATGGTATTGACGTGAATAAGTTACAAATGACTTGCAGAACGTCGGTGATATCGGGAAACATTTTTTTAAAACACCAAAAAGAGAAGAAATTAGCAACTATGTGTTCGTAAATATTTGTTTTGGATTGAATTAAAAATTGATATATTATTATAATATTTTTTTTATTAAAATAATTGTGAACTTTTAGTTTATTGATTAAAGTTAAATCATTTTTCTAAATGTTTTAGAAAATAATATTATATCGTTGAAGTTTCTAATTTTCAACACAGAATTTAGATTTTTTATACCTGGCTTAGTAGTTTTCATTATAAGAGTATAAAATTACTGTAATGAAGAATATATATATATATATATATACATATATATATATATATATATATATAATTCATGTATTTAGAAAAATATGTGAATAAAATTATTCCTTAACCACATCGACCAATACATAAATATTTATATAGTTTACAAGCAATTTATCTGCAGAGAAAGTATGAAATATATTAAATTATATATTCCAGTTTCACAAACTAAGTTCTTATTCATTCCACAAACTGCAAACAGTTTTTCTTAAAAAAATGTTTAACAATTGATTACTAATTATTTTTGGTTGTTGATTATGAGAATTTCAATCATAATGAATTATCTTTAAAGTAATAAGATATTGAAAAAAATTAAAAAATGATCAAAAGTGAACTATTAAACCAGTTTTTGTGACTTGTAGAATGTATAAAAAATTATTTCCTAAAAGGGAATGTAGCCATCGTGTCAAAATTGTACTCTGTATGAGTATTTTAGATTATCAGGCAGTGAGAATTTTATTTAAAGATGCACCTGAACAATCATACATCATCCATCATCCATCAACAAATCAATTTCATTGCAAGGGAGAAAAGAAAAACAAACATTTCACTGTTCTATTTCACTGATTACTCGGTTGTTTACTGTACACTGCTTCATCTCTGTAGAATATCAATCATTAGTCTTAAATTCGAGGGGTCCACAAGTCATTTGGAGAAGAGATGCGTGTGTATTGTTTTCTCTGGCAGCATCGACGTATTCGAGGGATTATTCTGTTTTAACAGATGTCTAAAAACGAAAACATTGCACAAGTATAATATTTCAATTCAATGTAAATGGCCGGCGACTACGTAATTTGTGAACATAGTAATAGTAGAATTCCGATAAACTTGTTCATTAGGAATCTGCACCAACGTGGAAAAGAGTATCGGCGTTAAATGTCACTTTATAGTTCTTACAGCTTTTCCATTTGGCAGTGGGCCAAATGGAAAAGCTATAAGAACACTTTGTCAAATGATTTTTTTATTGTCTTTACTGAAAATTATAAATTTTATTCAAATTTAATATTAAAATATGATCACAAATTGTTTGTCTTCGAACTGAATCTCTTTTTATATATCTAAGAAATGAGATTAATCAATAACAAGTGAATAATGTTTGTAAAATCAGTTATATATTATAGATTAATAAATATAGTCAACAGTAAGAATAAAAATATTCGAAGAAAAAAATAAAAGTTAAGTTTCACAAATCTTAAGTATTATATTTTTTTAACTATATATATATATATTTAAATATAGATACTTTTTTATTTTTCATATTTAAAACTGAAATAATCAGTGAAATAAAATTGTACATATTTGTTCTTGCCAAAATAAAATTTCCATAATTTGATCAGCAATAAAAGAAAAATTTATAACATCATAAAATTTTACTATTTTTCATAGGACAGTGAGCATAAAAAAGATGTCATCTTTTGGACATTTTATGACTGACTTTCAATATGTTATTCTTGTCGAGATTTATATCTTATTCTTAAATATTCACAAAATATATATGCAAGTCAGTTATATATATATATATATATATATATATACATACAAATATTTTAATATGTGAATACAAAAAAAATATTTTTTAATTTCTTAATTCCCTCTAAACTCAATTCAAGATTCAACAAAGCAAAATGTATATTTTATTGAAGAACAAATCTGACATTTTATAGTGAAAAAATCTATATTGTGTTATAATTGGTTTCCTGCCATTTAAATATCACTTCTTTTATAAAAACACATCTTGCGAAAATAAAAGTACAATAAATAATACAAAAAAGTACGTTACCTATTATTATTATCATCAAAAAAGTCTTTTAATGCGCTTTTCATTTCTTAATTATTTACAATAATCGCAAAGTAAACAAATATTTGTGGATATATATATATATATATTAGAATAGAATATAAATTTGGTAAATATTGTATTCAAGTGATTCACTTCATCAAGATTGTAATAAAATGAAATCACTATGAAAATAGAGTAATTTGTAATGAAAGAGTAGGAACCTGTTTTTCAATCTCTGAACTGATTAATAATATATATATATATATATATATATATATATATATATATATATGTGTGTATGTATATATATATATATATAAAATAAAATCGATATATAAATACAGGTGGCGCGAAAAGAAGAGTGGGGTTTAAAGCATTAACATTTTTTTTTTTGCAATATTTTTATTTTTTTTTATTTCCCAAAATATAATGTAAGAATTGGGCTTTTTTTCTGATTAAACATGAAAAGTAACAATCACAAAGTCGAGATATTTCTAAGTCATTGTCTATTACTTCTTTCAGGATTTCTGGACATGGCGCTTGATTTTTTCTCATAAGTTGTTTTTTAGCATCAGGATAGTTTTTGACTGATTGACGTATAAAAGTTCTATTAAATAGTCCCAAAGAATAAAATCGGTAGTGCTCAAATCAAGCGAACGCACAGGCTAATTAAAATTCCTGTTTCTTGAAATTATGTCTCAACTATTAACTTAAGTATTAACTATTCAAACCCTTTCGTTCTCTTTGCTCACCCTGTATATATTTAATAATATTATTATTTGATTATTCATTTAGATATTTGAAAATACTTTTACAAAATCGATTGGTCAGAATGAAATTTTAAATATACTAAATTACTTAATAAAAAAGACTTATAATATGGTCTGATTCAAGGAAAAATGTAAGTGTCAAAATCTTTCCTCAATCCATCTCTGTGTGATCTAATTAAATTCTAGATAATTCGTATTTATTCTATAATAAAGTCTCTAAATTATTATTTTATAATTTTAATTTAATATTATAAAATTTAACTTTATTAATATTAAATGGAAACATTTCTTAGTTTATTCTTGGAAACTACATTCTGGTATAAAATATATTAAATATAATCCGGATAATAATTTCAAACGGAAGATATTTCAAATATAATTGCACATGAAGTGAAGTGTTGCACATACATTCAGTTATACTCTTTGCGATTTATTTGCCATTAAGTAATTGCATCTGAAGGATGTTATATGTACTTTTATTTATAAAGTAGCAGCGAATAAATGAAAATATAGAAACGTATAAAGAAAATAACAAAGTTATGAAATACGAACGATGACAGATCGGTCACTAATGAACCTTATTTTCGGATTCATGTTTATTAGTTGTCAGTATTCATTACAAAAACCTGTAGTGATGGTATTTGTTGACACTGAAAATATTTTAACTTTTCAACAAACGGTCGCATATTTTTTTATTTTTTTATTAGACTTGTTAAACAAGGTATCAAAATCTAGACTGATAAAACATTTGTTATATTCGTTTTTTTATTAAGGGGACCCGGTGGTCTAGCGGTCTAAAATTTAAGCTATTTTAAAAAATTTTTTTCTATATGAGGGTAATGAATAATGCTTTCAAATTTTTTTATACTTATTTTATTACTAATAAACTACACAAAAATGAAAATAAAGACAAAAAAAATTTTTTTTTAATTAGAAAAATGATGCTGAAGTCTCCCTCTCTAAAAAAATGGAATTGCCTGGTGAATGATGATTTATCTCTCCCTCTGATCTGAAAGAAAACAATTGACGAATTTTTAATTAGTTTAAGTATAGCTATCGCAGGAAGTAGAATAAGAAAAATTGACAAAATGGCGCGTAGTCAAAAGTACAAGTTTGAAAACGACCAGTATTTTTGAATGTTTTGTTAATAAAAAAAATATAAATATTTTACGGAAACTATTAGTACGGAAACTACTAGAGAGCTAGAACTATTCAGAATAACATATTAAAATTTCAGACAAATCGGTCAAGTAGTTTTTTTTTTCTGGCCCCCGCAAGACGAAAAAAAGTAGTTTCGAGATAAACGCGTTTAAAGTTTCAAGCAAGTATATTCTCAAGAAACTGACCTGACCTTCTATTGGCCTGTAGATCCTGAAATACTCTAAATTTCGTTATCAAATTTTAACAATATATTTTTAAGATACTATACTTTCGAAAAAAAAATCGATTTTTCGAAAATTCTAGACCACCGGGTCCCCTTAATGGAATTGTTTATTTAGATTTTTTCAGTGAAAATAGCTTGTTATTTAAACTTATATGGAAAAAGTGTTTAAATTAAAGGATTAATAAGATTTGTTATTTTAGATTTGATGATTTGCATAAATTTATTTGTTTAAAAAACAATTTTATGACTGAAAAATTTTATAACTGCATAGAAATACACACACATGTATATATATATATATATATATGTGTGTGTGTGTGTGGATAATAAAAGAAACTGAAATAAAAAACATGTCTAAATCTTCAGTAACATGAAATACGAGCACATATTCTAGAATAATATAGCATGAAGCTATTAAAACTGGATATGTTTTATCAGTTGATGCAGTTTAAAAATAATTAAGTACCACAAAAACTTTGATAATTCCAAAGTTAAAAGAATATTATTATCTCTTTTTTTAAAGATTATCAAACTCGTGCAGTAAAGAGGTAGTTAAAACGAGTATGAACTTGTATCAATAAAATTTTATATTTTTATATAATTTATTGTCTACATGATATGAACATGTTTGTGTTCGAAGAATAGAATCGTTTATATGTGAGAGATTTGATTCGAATTTATTTCATTTGAATCGTTTTTGTAAATAGTTCGAATAGCGTTTTGTTTTTGTCATAGTTTTTAATCCAAAAAAAAATGAATTTAATTTTGAATAATTGATATAAAAATGTTTGATGATATGTGAGTTTATTAAATGAGAGTTTGTAAAACAGTCATTAAAGAAAAATGAAAAAGAATCACTGATTAATCAAAGAAAATAAAGTAAACGAGTTCTGATAATAACTTATTATTCGTGTATATGAAATGTCAAGTTGAAGTCCTTTCATCAAACGTCAAATCGAATAAACATCACTGTAGCAAAAATAAAAGTTTTTCGTCGAGAGTTCCAACTAAACTATTTTTATCACATAGTGATGTTTCCTAACTAGCTGTATTTTTCGATTTCGACAAAGTGGCCTTGTATGCCTTGTTCTTTTTACTTATCACCGTTTCGTTTCCCCCTACGCAGTGATATGACACATTAAAAGTTTTCCTCCATTACATAAATTTCGTACGGACATTATCTAATAATGTAATCTTAGATTATAGTCTTTCGGCTTCATATAGAAGTCGCTGCGGAAATACGTTCACTACTGGTGTATTTTTTTTTTATCATGGATTGTCTACGGCTTAGATACTTGATTGGACCCCATCTATGTGCAAAGTTATATTCTGCGCAATTTTTTTTTCATATATTGGATCGATGTTTATTTTGTAGCCGTCTGTATGTTACGGGTTTTATTCGAATCTGATTTCTTTCTAATCTTATCTGAGTTTTAATTAAACGTTTTATGTATTTCTTCTTATTTAGTTATAGACATAAATCATTTTTTAGTACTTAGTAAAGTATAAAAATATAACTGAAGAGAAAATATGAATTATATATACGAAGAAGAAGAAATAATTAAAAAAATCTTTTGTTTAAATAATATAATTTCATTTTTGATTAGGTTAAAAATCGTGGATGAGTTCTTTTCAAAAATGAATCCCGAAAACGAAAATATTCACAAAATGTAGTTAATTTTCGTTTTTTCTCAAGATATTCTTTTATGTTACTTAATAGTATATCTTGTATAAAAAAAAATAAATCGAACGTTGCTTTCAAGATTCAAAATGAACGGAACAATGATTTTTATGAATAATATTTTATGAATACTCTTGTATAAACCAAGTATGGTCTAATTGTGAATCTCATAAAAGAAGATATTCTGTATAAAAGACGAACTCGAATGTGACCTTAAGGATTTAAACAAAATAACCATAAATAACGAGCATACAAAAAATACAATAACGAAATGTGTCTGATTTACTTATAAAAACAAATATTTTATCTGTGGATCGTTTGATAAGTTTGGTAAATTTTTATAATCTGATACCACCATCATCACAGTTATCAAGTGTCACTTTTCAAACTAGTATAGGCGAAATTTCAGCTAGAAGTGACGCGTTGTTCACGTTCTACAGATATTTGAAGCGAGAATTGTATCAGTTGTCACAAAAATGGAAAAACCCGAGCAGGCTTTTTATGTAGATTCGTCACCGTGGATGAAACAAGGATCCACCATTACACACCTGAGTCGAAACAGTAGCCAAAGCAGTGGAGAACGACTGGTGAAAGTACGCCGAAGAAGGCGAATACCGTTTTGTTGGGTGGGAAGGTAATAGCCACTATTTTTGGAGATTCCCAAGGAATCGTCCTGATCGAAGAAAGAAATCATTATTATTTATCACTATTTAACGAAGGAAAAAACGATAACAGGAGCTTATTATACAGCATTATTGGACCGTTTGAAAGAAGAGCTGAAACAAAAACGGCCAAGATTGTTGCACAAAAAAAGTGCTCTTTCACCAGAACAACGCGCTGTCCCACAAATCGACCGTCGCAATACAAAATAGCACGAATTAGGCTTCGAATTGATTCCTTATCCATCCTATTCTTTGAACTTGGCCCTGTGCGACGTCTTCCTCTTCCCAGACTTGAAAATTTGGAAATAAAGTTATAACCGTCGAAATGTATATCATGAAGAATTGATAAAGTTAAATAATCAATTATTGAACATGATTCTAAGTTGTGATATGAATAAAAAAAATAATTATTCAGTGAATTGAATGAAAAAATACCAAAAACACTGATTACATTACATTTTTAATAACAAAAAATTAAAACGTTTTCTGAATATAATAAGTAGAAAAAATCTAAAAAACTACTATATTATTTATCGACTTTGAAATATTTTTGATTATTAAAAATCTAAAAGTATCTAAGACTTGAAAAGAATGTCAATTATTTCGTAAAGTGAATAATGAACGTATTGTTCGAATTTCTATTAATAGAGAATATTGAAGTCAAGATCGTTTAATATTTTTAGGCAATGTGTAATTATTTACATGTCAGTTTCATTTCGTTAAACATATTCAGAATGAAAGATAATACTGTATATTCGAATACATTTTTAGAACAGTTCTGTATGTAAAAAATATTTTAAACAACTTTCATATAATTTTCAACGTAATGTGCAAAATTTCAGAAGTATTTAAAATATTAACTTTACGGAAGGATTTGTATGTTTTATGTAAATTATATTTAAGCATACACATGTGTGTACATATAAATTATTTATAATAGCTGTTTGTATGTATATATATATATATTTTAACTGTAAATCGTTTTATTAGGCTAAATGTTTTAATTTAGAATTAATGTTATGTACAATATATTAATATATATATATATATATATATATATATATATAATATTCATCCTAGATTAATATAAATAAAGCTGGTATTAAATAAACTGTTATTCAAAAATACTACATGTCGAAATTTTATATATATATACATATATATATATATATATATATATATATATATATATATATGTTATTGTAATTAAATGATTTTTATTCATGTTCTGATTGGTTGCTGGTGATCACATGATCTGCTTTCTGATTGGTTGATATCAGTACATGATTAGTGTTCAATTTTAGGGTGTAGAACGAAAGATGGTATATTATTTCAGTGTAAAACTGATAAAAAAAATTATTCAAAACATTGCAGTCACTGAAGCTTTAGAATATAAAAATTATTACATATATTTTAACATTGTATTTTTTTATGTCAATTTTCATAAACGCTTCCATTAAAAATTTAAGACTACAATTTTACACGGATTATTCGTGTGTATAATTTGTTAATTTCTCTTATTTGTTAGGTAGGGGGAGAGAGGGTGAACATTAGTGAAGCCATAAAGTTGTTTATAAATAATATTCTTTTAAGAAATATATTATTATATTTTTTAAAAAGAAAAAGAAATATACTTTTTATTTTATGGTCATAATTTAATTTATATATATATATATATATATATATATATATATATATTAGATTAGTAGGAAAATAATTACGATTTTTGTTTTCTGAATTTTAACATTAACTTTTTCAATGAAAATATCATTTTATCGTGTTCCTGTTAATATATTTTTAAGTACATTTGTCAAATTGTACATGTGTATGTGTAGTTGCAGCTGCGGCGTCATGGTAACGAGACGTTACTTAGTTACACAACAAGTGTACCATTTGTTAATAATAAATAGAGTTTTAATTTCAGTTTGTCACTCGGCATTTTTACTTTGAGATCTGGAACACATTTACACAATCAGAATATATTACCCGTTCCCTTTTAATAAAACATTATTCGGTCTATATTTTAGTACCATCGATTTTGGTTTTACTATTAATTGTGCATCAACTTTGGTTATTGAATCAGACAGAAAAGCAGCAAATAAGAGAAATTTTTTGTATGTGTTCAAAACGGGTGGTAAAGCAATAGAAACTGCTCGTAAACTAAACAATACTTTTGATGTGGCTACTGGTAAAGAACGTACAGTGCAATGGTGATTCTAAAAATTTTGTGCCGAAGACAAGTGACTCGAAGATGAAGGTCGCGGGTGTCTTTCTTCAGTTCATAACGATCAACTGAATGCGTTAGTTGAATCAGAACCACTCACAAGATTCTAGAGCTTGTACAAAAGTTAGTCGTTAGTCATCCAACAGTTCTGGACTACTTAAATTA
Source organism: Acanthacorydalis orientalis (assembly GCA_034766995.1). Classification (NCBI taxonomy): domain Eukaryota; kingdom Metazoa; phylum Arthropoda; class Insecta; order Megaloptera; family Corydalidae; genus Acanthacorydalis; species Acanthacorydalis orientalis. The sequence continues at coordinate 26,525,287 of CM068322.1, read as the reverse complement.
AATATATATATATATATATATATATATATATATATATATATATATATATATATCCACACACACATATAATAAGAAGAGTCACAGATATAATAAGAAGAGTAAAGAGTCTGAAATGGAAATGGGCAGGACATATCGCAAGAAGAGAAGACAACCGATGGACAAGAGAAATTATTGACTGGGAACCAAGGAATATTAAAAGACCGAGAAAGAGACCAATGAACAGATGGGATAAGGATATTAAAAACTTTCTTGGAAAACTGTGGAAAAGAGAGTCACTGAATCGAACAAAATGGAAAATCAAGGAAGAGGCCTTTATCCAGCAGTGGATTAACAGGGGCTGATGATGATGATGATGATATATATCCATTCTTTTTCTGACAGCCTAATACTTTTCTCTGGTGGTTTTCATCCTTTTCAAACATCTGAGTGTCTGTTCGTTACTACTAGTTTCAGCACCAATGCCATGTTCAAGTAGATGTTGAAATCTTTACTCAACATTGAACACCTGAAAATGGCAAATGTGCTAAAACTAGCAGTGGAAAACATGTTCCAAAATGATGAATAAAATCAGGACAACGTATCAACAACATCATGAGTATGAAAATATATAATTATAATTTTATATATTATGTTTGTATCAATTTACTGTCTGAATTATTTTCAGGTAATATATTTATATAATTATTCATTTCTCATAGAAATATTGATAGGTACGATTTGAATTGTTGAGTTAAAAAATTTTGTGAAATATATTTTATTATTGTATTATCATCAAACCGAAATTTAAATCAGAATGTTGAGTATCTATCTATTATTTGATTCTATTCATATATGAAATTTCATTTGTATGTAAATTGACAGTATTACAAAAAAATATCATCTCAGGTAAAGAAAAATTTTAGTTCACGTACAGTATTCCGTATTCTTTTCGTGTCGTGCATGGATTTTTAAATTATATTTTTTTATAAAAAAAAATGTAATAAAAAAGTTCATAATTACGCACGTCTTAACAGAACCTGTGAACGTTTTCCGAACACATCCGTCCACAAAAGAAAACACACACGATGAAAGTATAACACGTCAAAATGACGAGATCGTTACGCAAATCCAATTACACGAATAACTTTTCAAAATTCCTACCACATTTGTCATTTTATAACGAAAGCAATTAAAAACAAACAAAAAGCACCCCAAGATTCATATAGAAAAGAGGCACGTCCCGGCTCTAGTCACAACAAAAAGCGTACCGCCTGCAAAAAAACGTGTATATATATATATGTATATGCGCGTGTGTGAATGTGTGTGTGTGCGGTGGGATATAAGCGTGACACGACGAACACGGCGGAGTTTTCTATGAAATGTATGTCATTGCGCCATTGCAGCCTGACAAGTTGACCCTTTCGAAGACGTGCGATGTGTTTTGTAGTTGTATACTTTTTGTGTGATATTTGAATAATGTCAAATTGGATAGAAATTTTAATCTCGGACTGAACTCAACGACAACAATGAATAAGGTCGTCGTATGTCTTTTGCAAACTTTCAAGTTGGATTTCTAATATATGCGGAAGGTTCGTGTTTGCATTCAGCCTTTTTTATTGAAAGCATTATTAGATATTATACTTCCATCCATACATACACATTTTGTATAGAATGAGATGGTATAATTAATGCATCGTTTCGTATGTTTTTTTTCGTTCCGTTTTTAACATACCATCTCTTCATTATTATTGTTCATATCCGTTTTTTTTTGTTTAATTAAAATCATGAAAAAAACGACATGAAAAAGATTCATAGTTTAGAAGATACCTGCTTAGGATAAAACATTGTATAGTAAGGATGTCAGTAATGAATAAGGATGTAAATTTTATTCATACTTCTTATTATTCTATTCTTAAAAAAAATTACCGGAAGGAGGTAGTGATGTCAATATACAAATATTCACTTTCATAAACGGTTTTTTTACACATCCCACAAAGGATAAAAAGAAATTAGATCAAAAATGTTCAATAATAATTATTGAACATTCTTGATCTAATTTCTTTAAGAATAAAAATGATCAGTAATCATTAATTTAATGATTACTTTTATTCTTTCATATGCGAATTTCGACGACAATTATTAGATTGGTGCAAAAATAATTGCGGTTCTTACGTATCGAGTATAAAAACGCATACATTAGTTAAAAATTATATTTATTAATCAAAATAAAGACCATTGGCCTGCACACAATTCCCTCAACGGGAAACAAGTTGGTTCATTCCTACAAGATAGAATTATCGAGTCCTGGAATTAATGAGTTTATCGAAAGCGTTTTAAGCTGATGCTTGATCTTTGAAAATCTCTTGTGGGACATTACTCAAACGTTAAAAAATGATAATCTGTCCGAGACAGGTCCGGAGAAGGTGGGTAAGGTATGATTTCATAAACCAGTTTATTTAATTTTTTTAAAGTCATTTGTGAGACGTGTGATCGGGCGTGGTTATGAAGAAGAATTGGTCCTCTTCGATTGACTAATACTGGCCGTAAACGATAAAACTTCTCATGTATTTTTTTCAATTTCCTGATAATATTTTTCTGCTGTTATTGTTTTACTAGGATATAAGTAGTTGTAGTGAATGATGTCACTTTCCGATCACCAAACAGTGACCATAATCTTTTTTTCATGAAGCTTTAGTTCAGAAAACTGTTTTGGTACTTCTCCTAGGTCTAATCACTAAGATGAACGTTTCCAGTTGTTGTAGAGAATCCACTTTTCATCACATGTGACAATGCGATCAAGAAAGGGATCATTTTTGTTACACAAAAGAAGCAGAGAGCAGACTTCGTATCGCCGAATTGCTTACTCTTCATTTAGTTCATACAGCACCCATTTATCCAGCTTTTTCATTTTTCCAATTAGATTTAAATATCAGACAACTGTTGAATGATCAACATAGAGTTCTTCTGCCACTTCTTTAGTTGTTTTATGTGTGTCCGCTTCAATAATGGTTCTTAAATCATTATTGTGTATAGCTGAATGACATCCACGACCCTCCTCACCATCAAGGCTTTCGTTTGTATTACGAAATTTTTGGAACCAGTGTTTTGCTGTACATTCATTAATTGACTCTTCACCAAAAACAAATTTGATATTTAGAGCAGTTTCTGTTTCTTTTCGTTCCAATTTTAAGTCATACAACAAAATCTTGCGAATTTGTTTTTTCCATGACTAATTTAAGAAGTTACATCCAACAATACTAAAGAAAGAAAACGATAGACATAAGCTGAAATCAGGAGTGCTAATTTCATTGTTTACAATGTTGTATCACATGACTATAACAAAAAATAACCGTAACTAGAAAAATCGGCGCTAAACTTAAAATGATAAAAACCGAAATTATTTTTGCACCAACTAAATACATTATACACAAAGCTCTATTTTTTTTAAAAAAACCTCAAGCTAACTAAATACGATGAACTAACTGTCTGAAAGATATTCATTATCATTTAGTGAACATTTTTGACTAGAATTTAATTTTATAGTTTGTGGTGTGAGAACATAATTTATTTGCGAAGGTGAACTTAGACACAGTGTAAGAACTGTATTGATCTAAGAATGTAGTTCATTCAAAGCACAAACTCTTTTATGAAAAATTGAACATTCGCAAAGTAACTTCTTATAATTTTCTAATTTAATTTCATTAAAAAGGACGAAAATATTTTTAAATTATTTTTTCTTATCCTTCACGTGTCTCCAAAATGAATTGGCTATGTACACTAAAATTTAAAAAATTCTTCTTCCTTCTAAACTTGTTCATTCAGTGAAACGACCAGTATTTCTTTAATTTCATTCAACATCTTCTGTATACATAATATATTGTAGATCGATACATATTTACATTTATTAACATATATTTTAATTTAAAAAATGATTTTTGCCTATTTAAATATATAATTGTATGGAAAGTCGGAATAAAATATGCATATAAAGGTAATAAAATAACAGTACGGTTCAGTTTTGTTTACTTTTATTAAAAGTCTAGGATATATTTTTATTATGATTTATCAATTACATTTATAAGAAAACATATTTTCGGTGTAATGTAAAATTATTGGTTTCAAACTACAGAAAGAAAAATCAAAGTGAAGCTGTGTGAAAGTAATATAGACCTTAAAATATTGAGTGATTAAATTGTATATTAATTAATTTCAATTTATTAAAATAAATCTCGTTTTATTTACTAATTAAGTCGTTTTTACAATAATAATTGCGTATCGTGATTAAATTCCTTTATATACTACTTATTAACTTCATTAGAAATATAAACACTTCAATAATAATTTTGATTGAAACGTTCAATAACAAGTTGGTATCTTTTGATAAATTGACAATTATTTCAATTTATTGTAATTATTTTTACACTACAGAAAATTTCGATGTCATTTATTTATATAGAAACGTTTTCAGCAAATAAATCTCAAATGCGAAATTTGAAGTATTAATTCATTCGTATAAATAATTAACTGTTCATAAAAATCTTTTTTATTTAAAATTTTACGAGTTTCTGAAAAAGTTCTTGAAAAAATCATGAAAAAATTCTCCGAATCTTTTTCCAATAAATAGAAAACAATAAGTCACAGTGGTGATATTTAGCAGAAATTGAGCTGAAAAAATATATAAATATCAAGTTTGGTCAAGTATTTAAAATTTTACAAACTTTATTAATATATTTTTGTTTTTATACATGTATACTGCAAAAAAAATATGAAAAGAATCAAGCTTATGAACTTTATTATTTTCATTACTTACGGTTTAATTGATACTAATATTTTTATTGTATTCTTTTGTATTGACATTCTTGTTATCTGCTATAATTGGGTTCGATGAGTATATCAACGTTTTACTCTTAAATTTTAAGTTCTGATAGTTTAAAGTCTCTAAGATCATTTAAGATTCTGATACTAAGAATTAAATTTCAAATATTAAAATTTATTCATGAGGACTGTCTGAAGATCACTGATAGATTGAAACCGGTCATAGAAGATAACAGTAATATGGTCTAAGGTAACACGATAAGAAGATAAAGTTAAGCAACATTTTTTTATAGAGAAAATATTAATTTTTAAATTGAATTATAATATATATAAATATTTGAATGCGTGTAGAAGTAATATTTTCTTGTATAATCGTTTTATTTAAATATTAAAAAACTGCTATAAAACCCAATATATAAACTAAATAAAAGAATATCAAAAACAGTTATCTATTGTAATTATTTTGAAAACAAAAATATTTCCCTTACAAAAGACTATACTCAACATCTGCTGTTATATGAAAAAATATACAGTTCTGTTCATATCTCAGATTATCCTAGCATTATTGTTGTTATTATACATAATGCTTGTTCAGAACTTGTTACATTTAAGAAATCAGAAAATATATAAAAGAAAATTTTCCTCGTCGAGTATTATATATCATCTTTAAGTTCGCATGACAAGAATAAAAAAGTAGAATAAGAGGTAGATAAAGTCATAAAGGTGATCGGTCAAGTGTGTACCAACTCGAATATTGTAAATGACAAATAAACATGATATTGCTTTTATATTTATTTTAGTAATTGTTTTTATTATAATTACTTTAATGATGGTTTTATGATTGTACATTTTAAAAGATTTTTATAATTAAAAAAATATATAAAATGTTTATTTCAGATTTATGTTCAGAGATATGTTTATAAATTTGTGCTCACATAATTTATGATTTTATTTATATATATATATATATATATATATATATATATATATATATGTATATATGTATATATATGTATGTCTATGTAAATTTTATTTATTTTCGAGTTACGAATGGAACAAGAACTAAATAGTTATATTTTTTAAATAGTTATATTTTTTTAGTAAATATTAAGAAGATAAAAAAGAAAATAATTTTAAGTAAGTGTATTTATTTAGAATGTAAATCTCTCATTAATAAATCTATAATGATTAATAACCTTGATTTTTCAAAATATGTTCTTATGTTTGTTTTAAATTAAATTCAAAAATGTGTAATACTTGTGAAATCTATCAGAAATATTATACATTTGTTAATATATATATATACATATATATATATATATATATATATATATATATATATATATATATATATATATAAAATACAAAAATTTTAAAGTGAAGAGAGTATTATTAAATTACAAATTTTTAATAGATTACTTTAATTACAGATGTTCTGGATTAAATCACTGCAATTTCGTTCTTACCTCTGATGCACCTGGTGCGAATACCTGGGGTGCTGGTCTTGTGGCATTCAAGTATGCTTGTTTTTCAGGTAAGATATCAAGTCCTATTTAATTTTTCGTATCTCTTATTCGTGAATGTACTGAATTTATATATTATGGTTTTTCTTTTCTGTGTATTTAATCAGTTCTTGATAATTATTATGAGATATAATATTCATTAAAGGAAAATAAATCCAACATAAACGGATAATAAATAAGCAAAATTAATACCCTCTATTGGTAAATTGTTAACTGTTGAAAATTCTGCACTGAATATTCATTATTTTAAAACAAATTCGCCATTATTTTATTTTTTTAGATAATACTATTTTAGTAAGTTTCCAAAAAAGAGACTTTTTTCATTTAAGTATCAAATCTATAATCATTCATTTCTTTGAACTCGATGATAGAGGGCGTTAATATCCTCAGTTGTCGATGCACCCTAAATCACCAATAACTCACTCACTTGATGATAGAACTGGAAAAAAGAACGTTATGCAAAATAGCTGTGTAGCCTTAAAGCTGTAAAAATATGCAAACCTTTCTATTAATCAGCTACCTTGTGGTACTTTCATTTTTTTGATTGAAAAAGCATTTTTTTTATAAAGCGATATAAGATTTAATACTCTTATAGAATTTTATAGATTAATTCAGATAGATCAGGTTTTTTTTATTAATGATTCAAAATCGACATTAATTTAATTTAAATAAATAAAAAAACATTTCATAATAATAATACTGATTGATGTGGTCAAACTGATTTTCACAAATGATTTTTTTTCTTCGCAATTCATGGAAACATTTCTGATCAAAAATATTCAATAATTGATTTATATTAATGTGTATTTCTATGGTTATTCTCAGAATACTAAGATGCAGAGAAATCAGGTATAGAAAATATTTTTCTGTACGTTAAGGTTCTAATCATAATGGTAATGCTATCAAAATAAGCATTAATGTTAATAAAAAATATTAATAATCACGTTTTTGATAAAAAACATTTTGATTTGTCAGAAATTGAAAGTTAATTTGTAAAAATACAGATTTATTTCTACTTTTCATAATGGAAATGTTATTCCATGATGGTAAACTAAATAATATTTCAAAAGTTTTTATTTATTTTCTTCAGAATTATATTTTAATAATTGATTTTTATAACTGATCTATTTTAATCAATTTAAAAAAATTTATGAATGGCAGAAGACAAAATAAGGGTTTATTTTAATAAAATTCCTATTTAAACATTTTAATAATAATTCAAATCACTTACAAGAAACTATTCTATTATAATTCAAAATAAAATCATAAAAGAAACAGAATATTGATTGTTAATTTGTTAACTTTTTAATTAATATATTTTTCGGAAATTTAATTAAATAATATTTCTTTCCTCAAGAATAACTGTATTAAAGTAGATAAATCTTTGCAGATACTGTTGTGTATCCGAAAATTTTATTCTATTAAGTTCAGGTTCATTGATTAAATTTATTGGTCGGAAGAAACCAAACAACCTTGTAATATTTCATTCCAGCGAAAGTTTGTATCTGTATCAAATGAATTTATGGTACAGGTGGAATATAAACCTTAAATATTATTTTATTTATTTTATAATTAAGACAATCAAATTATAATTTCATATTTCAATTCATATTTGTAGTAAAATTATCATATTTATTCCTTATGTTGTATTATACAAACATTTACGAACTAAACCTTTTCTATTCAATTTTGGAATTTTTTGTGATAATATATTGGACTTGTATTCAAAAAATTAATATTTTAACTCATTCAGACCTGAATTAATTCTGTTGGGAATAATTGTTTCTCTTGATTGTAGCTGAAAGGGGTTTGACTAAGATAAAAATATTTTTTTATATTTTTTTATTGATTTTTCATGGTTTTCCAGAATGGGTGTAATTGGTCTAAATTAGTCTAAAGCGTTGTGAAAGTGATTCCTTAAAAAACTATTGCTTATTATTATTAGTTTGTTTTTAAGGACACCGATGGTTAATTGATGTCAAACAATTAATTTAGATATTATGAAACTTCAAAATAAATGTACATAGTTATATCCACAGGGTCTGAATAGGCTAAACAAAATTAATCCACTTTTACTTCATTTTATTTTTACTTAGTTTTATTTGTATAATAAATTTTATATAAAAACTGGGTTCTTCATTAAATAAAAATTTCGTTTGAAGTCATTTCCTTCACGTTGATGTTCAATTCGAACTGAATTCAATATGAACTTTTATATATTTTTGATATATTCTATTTTGGAGATGAAGGTATTTACATATGCATTGCCTTAGTAGTTCTGATTCTGATGAGTCATTTGATTATTTATCTACTTAGATTAGTCTCAGTTATTGAACCATCTTCAAGTTACTGGGTGATATCTGTGTGAGGGTATAAACAAGCTGATGATGATGATTCAAAAAATAAAAAACTATTAAAGTGGTTTGTCAGATCTAAGGCCAACAGGATTATCCATCAAAGGGATGAAAGTATAAAAATAGACACTTATTAAATTTGTATATGTATTAGATTTCTTCGTACATCGAATGTAGTGTTTTATATATTATTTTGTGTGAAATATTCGTTGAACTTTTCCAATAATCTAAACTATATAAAATATATAAAACATTTTACAAAATTCTCGAT
>CM068322.1:26296345-26511345 GCA_034766995.1 Acanthacorydalis orientalis | reverse complement strand
ATGTGTGAAACTAACTGCATTTCTCGTACCTTTCTCGATTTTTATCTTTTTTGTTTCTTCCTGTAGCTTCACCGACAAGTTTGCATTCTTGTAGATGTTATCTATCATAACATATATATATATATATATATATATATATATATATAAAGAGAAAGAGAGAGAGAGAAGAGAAAGAGATAAATATGTTCGTGTGTCTGTTAGAAAAGTCTCCGATCAATACAAAAACTTAATAAATTCTTTAATATTTCTTGAAGTCTTTATTTTATCATCTAACTAGAATCAAACATTCCATTGGTCAGCATGATATCAAGTTTGACCTCAATTAAGTAAATTGGAAAAAAATATGTTCGACCGGTCGTACTAAAAAAAGAATCACAAACGTTCAACGAACAACGACAAGTCAAACGAATGCAACACACAAATATTATTATTTTATATTCAAATTGATATTCCCAATATTTGATATGAATACACTTTCGTTTCCCGTACGCTTGAATAGATATTGTAGTAAAACTTTTATGTCTTATACAGCTGTTGAAAGATTGCTCTCAAGTGAATTTCATATGTTTGATTAAACATCGCACATGTGGAATGTGTTAAACGAAGACAGATATAATATAGAGTATGTAATTAACTATATATGTGCGAAAGGAAACGGTTTTATGTTTTTGTTTGTAAGTTGTTGTGCATAGATGATAATAGAAATATATTCTAGGCTACCCTATGATTTAGATTCTGAATAGGACAAGAGGAAAAACACACGATGCATAAAGCTTTGTGCGTTGGGGGTAGGTTAGAATTAGTAGTCAAATATTTTCAATTAGGGGTGGTAAAATACTGCAGGCAGAGATTCAGTAACACGAATTTTTCGTTTTGTAAATCGATTATTCACACAGTCTGTGTTTGTATATTATTTTAATTTATTTTAATCTCAATATATATTTTTATCCCATTAAATATTTTTTAATTTCAATTAATTCAAAAATGAAATTCTTCATAGTATGACTGAAACTTTCATCTTCACAGGGAGATGTGGATTTATAATGAATTTAATTAAAAAATATTCAAATAATATATATATATATATATATATATATATATATATTACTACTGAAAAATATATTGAAATATTTTAAAATATATAAAAAAATAAAATTATTTTATCTAAAGAATCGTTGATATTCAAAAAGAAAATCTATAATTTTTTGTGTATTCTTGTCACATATTAAATGAGTGGAATTAACTTAACCTATTTATTTACATTTTTGTTAAATACAAGGATTTATAAAGAATCATCCTGAATGAGACTAGATAACATGTTATTATACGATCTACTTTGTCCTGCTGATCATCATTCTGTTCAATCACTGAAATTTCTGTTATCCACAATTAGTGATCTTAAATCTTCCTGCAAATGTCACACATGCACAAACAAGTTGTGGAAAATGAAAGAGTGATTCAAAAGAATGAAAGTCACCATGACAAGGTATCAATAAAAACATAGGTATACAAATACAGTCGTGTATTACAATTTATTTAAAACAATAGTCTTGATATTGTAGCTAAATTCGATTTCATAAATGAATTTTTTAATTATCCGACAAATCAAATTTCGAAAATTTAGATTTTTTTAGTACCAAGCACTTAAGTATGATACTATCTCTATTGAAATGCATATAAGTTGTAATCAAAAATAATCGTTCTTATGTGATAGATAAAAATCATTTGTGAAAGAAAATTAATTATTTATCGACTTTTTGTGGCTTGTTGAGTGGGTAAATATGTCATTTATGAAAACATAATTTTTGTAACTGAATTATTTTTGTAGATATTTTAATTATTCAACATCCAATAAAAACGTAAATTTAATTATAATAAATTTAATAATAAAACGAATTAAAATTCCATTTACATTTTAAATATATATATATATATATATATATATATATATATATATGTATAATTACATCTATCTCAATTTGTCTGCAAATTATAAATTAGAATCATTTAATGCTACAAATGCAGACAGGGAATGAATTGGAATACGCATATAATCGATGGAACAAAAGTTGATTGCATTCGAATGTACTTTATTGTTATTGAAAAGCTCTCAATGTAATTAACAATATATTTCTCGGATAATTAAAATACGAGTTTGATGGAAAGTGCTGTAAATGTAATTAAGTAATATTGCCGTTTAGGGATTTACTTGTAGATTAAAAGGGGCATCTTTACTTTAATAATCCATCATGTTGAGTGTTAAAGTGTATGTCAGTGGAAATATAATTATTTCGTTTTGGTAAATGTCTAATAGAAATATATTAGTTTTGTCAAAAAGGAAATTGTTTAGTCTTATATTTCTGTTTTTTTTTTTAATATATATATATATATATATATATATATATATAATAAATATTGTCTGTGAATCATTTTGTGGTTATAGAGTTAAGTTTATAATTTTATTTGTATTTCCATATATAAAGTATTATTCAGTTTACTTTAATCATTTTTGATTATTAATTGTACCCATTTTTATAGTGATACTATCATCCTCAGAGCACTAGTTATAGAAATATTTTGATTTGTATTAACAAATAAAAAATGTAATGTCACTAAATATCTTAAATCATAAGTAAATGTTTTTTTTTTCAAAATTTAATTTGATTATTCCAATAAGAAAAATTTTTTTACTATTTAACTTTTGGTGATGATTGTATAGGATCGACATATAGATAAGTAGATTAAATTTTTATAAAATATTTATATATATATATATGAATTTAGTGTTTCCACGTATAAGGTTTTATGAAGAATAGAGTTTTTCCAAGAATATTTCTTTTAGGTAAAATTCCAAGTAGGAATAAAAATAAATAGCATTCATTTTAAATCAATATTCTATTTTATTTATATAATCTACTTATATACATTAGAATAAGAAAAAAAATCCATACTTTTATCTCTTTGATTTAGTTTTTCTTTTATAATGTTTTGATTCAGTTGGTTTAGTATTCGATTCATTCTTTATCTTTTTTATATTTTTTACCGACTACATCTGGGTATTTTTTTATTAGAATATATTTAAGTCTCATTCTGTCTCAAATGTTTTACTTCTGTGTTTTATTTCTTTTTTATGTACATTGTCATTATTTTATTTCGAAATGCGTTTTATTTTAAAGAATTTTAATTTATTTTTGATGTTTTTTTATTATCATTCTGTATACATATTATTAGTGAAATAATTTTGTTCTGTTTGATTTCGATAATAAGTTTTTGGCAATATGACTAAATTGATTTTCATAAAAAAATGTTTTAATCTTTACAAATTAAAATGTTCAATACTTGATTGAAAAAATCAAAACGGTTAATAACCAATTATTGATCATTTCTGATCAGAAAACTTTATATGAAAAATTTGTCTACAAAATTAATTGAATAAATAATTTTATTTTAAAAAAGAACTTGTATTTCAAGAAGTGCAACTTTTATATAAATATATATATAAACATTTTTTGAATCCAATGTCATACAATGAAATAATCGTTTGTAATGATTTTAAAACAATTTTCCAAATTAGATTATTCAAAATTTCACAAAAGATATTTCTGAAATAATAAACTATTAAATTTATTTCTCTTTTATTTAATGTTTATAAGTTTCACTAAAGTAATTTTATCGTGAAATAAATTGAAAGCAATTGTTAATAAATAAAATAATGTATTATTTATGATTGATACATATAAATGGGATGATTATTAATGTTTTTATTATCTTATATTTCATTATATAGAATTTTTCGTTTTGTTTTATATTAAAGAAACTGGTTTAGAAAATGAACTAATTTAAATTATGATGTTATTTCGAAATGAAATACATATACTTATTTACTAAGTTTTGATATAATCATATTTTAAAGTAAATGATTAAATTTTTCTAGTCTTTCAGTACTCTCAAGTTATAAATTTGAATAAAAGATGTAGGCAACAAAGGAAAAATCAATCAGTTATAATCTTTGTTTAAATAAGGGGATTATTTATATGTTCAGTACATGAAATACCGAAAAAAGAATTAAAAGATAAAAACCATTCAGAAATACATTTTACCACGTACGATTAGATATTAATTGAGCTTGTATGTAAATAACAACCTAGATTTTATTCAAATACTGTTGTTTACAATCTCAAATCAATATCAGTTCATATATTAAGATTGAACTCGATGTGCACCCCTGTTTGAGTCTTATCTCGTTTTAGTAGTAAAATAGTTGAGGTAAATCCACCCCATGAAATATTTCCTATTGGTCCAGAGACCGGAGGGTGCATGCAGTTTATGAGCGACTCCCGAGACGAACAATAACATTGAATTATAATAGTGAGGCATATTGATGGGTCTTGTGCGGGGGATGAAAATGTATACTATGACTTGCATATGCGTAGTTTCATGCATTTTATATTTACGTCCGCCTTGCTACACTTACTGCATTAATTTTAAATAGAGATGCGAAATAGGATTATTGATTTTTTTGCACGGAAATTTGCTTGGAACGATATTCAATGTCAATAGTGTATTTTGTTAGTGTGGGCTTCTAACTGAAACTTTTTTAATATATATATATATATATCATCATCATCAGCCCCTGTTAATCCACTGCTGGATAAAGGCCTCTTCCATGATTTTCCATTTTGTTCGATTCAGTGCCTCTCTTTTCCACAGTTTTCCAATAAAGTTTTTAATATCCTTATCCCATCTGTTCATTGGTCTCTTTTTCGATCTTTTCATATTCCTTGGTTCCCAGTCAATAATTTCTCTTGTCCATCGGTTGTCTTCTCTTCTTGCGAAAAAACCCAGGAAAACTCAGGAAATAAACAAACGGAACCTTGCCAATGTGCTCCATGTAAATGAAAATCTTGTCCAAACATAAAAATAGAACCCAAGAAGCATTCTACTGATTGTTCATGTGATAAGTGTCAATGTAGCCCTTGTTCCAAGATGAATACAACGGCCGCTTCTTCCCAGTTATGCGTATGTGACACATGTAAATGTAGAAATTGTAAAAAAGTGAAGAAAAATTCAAAATCGTCAAGTTCATGTGATTGTGATGTCTGTAAATGTAGAAATTGTTTAAAATTGTTAAAGAATTCTAAATCGCATGCAGAAGATTGTTGCTGCGCTGCTTGTAAATGTAAATCATGTCCATTTATGCCCAAAAGTAATAAACAAGGCGAAAAGTGTGACTGTGCTATTTGTAAATGTAAATCATGCCCGAATATCAAAATCGAAACTAAAACTCATCATGCCGATTGTAAATGTGCTTCTTGCCAATGTTCACCTTGTTCGAAAGCTCCAGCCGCTAATACTACTTCTATATATATATATATATATATATATATATATATATATATATATATATATATATATATATATGTACATACATATCAATATAATTAATATACAATTAATCGCCTGTTTTAATCGATTCGTAAAAACTAAAAATAGATCAAAAAGCAAAAATAAATAAATAAATCAAAAGTCAAATACTAAAAAAATTCAATTTTAAATATTTGTTAAAAAAATAATCTTTTATTTATCCAGTATATCTGTTAATTATATATTTTAATAATCTCTTAAGAAGGTTTCTTAAGAAAATGTATTTATTATTATTATTTATTAATAACTCTATTAATAAGTATATTAATAATACTACAAATAAGTTTTCTTTAATTTTATACCTTATAAATATATTTTCTTACTAGAAGTTAAAAAAATTCAATTTTAAATATTTGTTAAAAAAATAACATCTTATTTATCTTGCATATTTATTAATTGTATATTTTAATAATCTCTTAAGAAAGTTTCTTAAGAAAATGTATTTATTATTATTATTTTTTAATAATTCTATTAATAAGTATATTAATAATACTACAAATAAATTTAGCACATCCTTTAGGGGTTAAATCTGAGTGTAGTCATATATTAGATAATTGTGAATATACGGTTATTATTTTTTACATTCTAAATGCATAGAAGAAAATATTTGAATTCCTTTCAGTCTTTATGAAATTTAATTGAAAATTATATTATTGTGATTTAACTTTATACAGTGATACACGTTGAACAAAATATTATGATTTATTAAAAAGATATTGTTTAAAACGATTTTCTATTTTTCTAACATATCGAGTATTAAAGATTGTAGACAGAAATAAAAACTGACTTCCACTTTTAAATAACTTAATGTCAAACTTTGCAAAAATTTATTGAAAGCAATTTCTATTTTATAGAGTTTTGTTTTTATAAAGACGACACGTGGCATATTCTCTAGGGAGATTTTTTCTACCTGAAACAGCTGGTACAAATTGCTGAAAGTGTCAGACAATCATACTTGCTAATAAATCTTCGATCTCTGACAATTCCTTTCTTATATCTTGTCACTGATATAATAATATTTATGTACCTGTAAATAGAACTTTTATCTTCGGTAATGTAATTTATTGTATTATAAAAACTATTACTTTTTTTTACAAGAGAGCTAAAGAAAAAGTGTGACTTTTTTGATACATTTTTGGTTCAATGGTTTTAAAATTTCAGTTAAATTAATTAATCAAATTTTCGGCAGACATTTTACTTTTTCTGTTATATATAATTTTGTTATCGATAAAATATGAAGGTACAGAATGTACTAAATATCAGAATTTATTACATTTTTCATATTTGATAACTGTATTTTTTTACATATTTTTTAAAGTATGATAATTATGATTTGAATATAAGAATAGACTTATTTAGATATTAGATAAATAATAAAATATATATATATATATATATATATATATATATATGTAATGCTTATTTTTTTAAAAAAATCAATTTCTTAAAGATCTTTATGAAGAAAAAATCTATTTCCTTTATATGTTTTTTCAATTTATAAAACATAGTTTTTTTTATAAGAATGTCTTATTTTTTACCAGTTATATACATATATATATATATATATATATATATATATATATATACATATATATATATATATATATATATATATATATATAATATCCTTGAATAACAGGATTAAATGGTTCTTAGAAATCGCTTTTAATTAGATAAAATAGTGATGACTTTCTGACTGCAAAATTACTACTCAAAACTGAGAAATAAATGCATTTATTAATTTATTGTTTAACTAGTATCTATTCCCTTGATTATTATCTAGAGTATTTAATGAATGAATAACTGGATCAGTGTGTCTAAATCATTATTTCTACATTCGTTTGAAAATCTTGTCACAGGACTAATAATTTTCAAATCTTTTGAAGAAATGGTTAAAAGATAACTGACAAACTGTATTTTTCTCTTGTACAGTTCTTGATAACAAGTCTTCCATTTTATATTCTATAAGTTGTTGAAAACATGTTAGATTTTTTTCTGTAGAAAGTAAATATATACTCAATAAATATAAATTAGATTTCTCTTAGCATTAACAAAAAAAAAATTGAAATTAATTTATATGTTAATGATTTGTATTAGGAACTTGCATTGAAAGCCTCTGTTTTTTTGTGATGTTTTTATTTGAGCATTTTTTCAATAACAAAATGTGTTAGTACATTAAGTATTTGGCTTCGGAAGCTATGACTTTCCCACTTTTCTGGCAGAAGTTGAATTCCGCGACGAAAGAATGGTCTACTTTTGAGCCAATCAATTCAGCAACCCAATTTTCGACTTCTCCGTAGTTACATTTTACATTTTTGGTTATTCGGTTTTGACAAATAGTAAAATGTGTAAGTTTTTTATCTGTTCTATCCATTGTATTGTTTTTGATAAATGTTTGTAAATTGATTTTATATAATTCATATCGAATTATTAACATTTAATTTACCTTTTTAACCCATTTTTTATGCTATTCAACATTGGAATGTTGTTCAAATATAAAAATATTTTTTTCAAAATGTTTATTGTCATCAATCGATATTTTTAAGTGTACTAATACTCAGCTCCTAATTCATGTTATTTTTATATAAAAAAATAATAATTTTGTATATATATATATATTAATAGGTTGCATTGAAAGCCGCTGTTTTTTCTATTTTTGTAGGTTTTTTGAGCATTTATTTCAATAACAAAATTTGTGAATACATTAATCAAAGAATTTGTCCTCGGAAGCTTTGACTTTTTATCACTTTTTTGCAAGAAGTTGAATACTGCGACAAAAGAATCGTCTGTCTTTTCCATTGTAAGTGTTAATTCCTAATAGAACATTTTACTAATATAAAATGTTCTATTAGAAATTAACACTTAAATCATTTTGTATTTTTATTCGTTAGCATCTTTCTGAAGAAAAACATTTAAAAGAAGTGCATGCTTTTGCAGAGTGTTTATATATATATATATTCAGTAAATCATTTTTAATATTTGTCTCGACAATACAACACCAGCAAATCTCATACTCGTCTCGAAAATATATCGCCACGTTGAACGCCGTGCTACTGTCCATAACGAAGGGTCCATTATAACTCGAAAGCAAACAACAAGTAATTTCCGACCATTAAATCTTCTGAAATGGTTCGCAAACACTAGTACAAACATAATCTATCACGTTGCGACAACGTTGCGTGAACTGAAGTGCGTGAGCTCTTCATCATTCACACGCGTGCAGCATGTGAAAAGATTGGCATGATTTTCTGCGTATCGTAAGCGCACGTTAATCGAATGTGGGGTAGGTTGATAATAATGGTGTCAGAGGGGCGAGCGCGTTAAGCGTCATTGAATCTACACGACAGTTCTACGACGATCTATGTGTGTATATTTTTTTTTGTGTGCGCGTGCTAGGGAAATTGGAATAGTGTAGAAATGGACAAGATTTTACTTAAAATATCGATTCGAGTGTATGTTAGCGTACGTGACTTGATTTTATATATGTACCCATGTTTACGGTTTTTGTATTTTATATACACACATACACACACACACACACACATATATATATATATATACACATATACTCATATTTGTACATAAATGTATATGTAAACTACTATAAATTCTGTGATACATTAAAATGATATTTTTCGTTCCAGAAGAGAATAATATTTTATTTATCAACAATTTAAGTCAGTCTTTTATTTATTCAAATTTAATCTTAGATATTTGTTGTTTGTACTCATTCGATTTTTTCTTATTGAAGGTTATTTAATTCTGAAAAATCATAGAAAATTAAAATTTTAAATTTTTTTCATACATTATATTCTTAAAAGTTTAATACATATTTTATTCTTCTATTATTTGTGGGCACGCGAAAAATTAAAGATATATTTAAAAAATAAATGAGATTACCTAATTTATACGCACTTAATCTGATAATTAATAAGCTTTTTGGATTCTGTCCTAGAATAAACTTTTTGAATTTGTGCACTGTATTAAGAACCGAAACATATTCGTTTGTACCATTGATGAGGTACGTGTCTATTATTAGGGACCAAAGCGTAAGAGACAAAGTTTAGCGTGAAAACATCCATGATCATCCACACCAGAAAAAGTTTAAGACATGACCTATTATAGAAAAGTTGATGTTGACAATTTTTTGGTATATGAAAGGTGCCTTTTTGGTTAATTTCACACATAAACTGAAAAATAAATATTGGTAGCTACTGTGAAACTTTGTGGGAATTCAAGTCAAAATTCAAATTCAAGAAGAGTGGGAAACTGTCGAAAGATACAATTTTTCTTCAGGCAACGTTCGAATGATATAAATTTTCTTCAAGACAACGTTCGACTTCACACTTCTAATAAAACAAATCAGTGTATTCAACATCTAGATTTTGAGCTTTTAGACCATTCACTATATAATCCCTATTTAGCACTTACCGGTGTTCAAATTTAGGTGTCATCAAAAGAAAAGTTGTGATAATAAAAGTTTATATCTAATATGGTATAATAATGATTACACAAGAGACCAAAAAGTTTCTTTCAGAATGGAATTCAGAAGATTACTAAGTGTTTGACTAAGTGTAGAGACGTTATGGAGGTTTATGTAGAAAAATGACCTCCATAAAAATCCTATACATGTAATAAGAGTTTTTTTTCATCAATCTCTTTACTTTTCGTCTTTCTCCCATACATAATATTCTATATTCCATAACATTTTCATTTAAATACCACATTTGTAATTGATTTCAGTACAGCGTGTAAGATGCATATATAGATAGAACAATTTCTTATTAGAAATTGTATGCATACTCATGTTTATACATTCAGTCACGTTCATCTCTCTCTATCTTTCTATATATATATATATATATATATATATATATATATATATATATATGTGTGTGTGTGTGTGTGTGTATGTATGTATATATATTTATGTATGTATGACTAAAAATAAGAATATGTATATACAAAATCATTCCTGACCACTAAACATGTTTAACCATGCTGAAAATCTAGAAAAATATAAGAAAGAAAATTGTATGAGAATAAATAATCCTCCTTATGCTTACCCTAACAGCTACTTTTCCTTGTTTGAGGGTGACATATAACGAAGGGATGAATGTTTATGTACGTATGGCGAAGAGGTGATCAGAAAGTTAAAGGCAGGGGGAATAGTTAATGAAGGCTACTTATTATCATGCAAGTAATTAAAAGCCTCTCATAATAAATTATTCCTTATGATGTATGGGAATGTAATTTTATTAATAAGTAGCAATGAATTATCGTTAAATCTTTGTTGATGAAAGGATGATGTTTTTTTTTATAAATGAACTTTTAATATTATTTATATTTCAAAATCAAAAATTATATTTGGATTTTTTTTAAAATTTTGAGTAAAGTTAAATGAAACAATAATCTTGAAAATTTTTTATTAAGTACATTTTACATTTTTGTTGATTTTAATTTTTTAAAAACTTAACATCTTTCACAGACGAATTATTCTATTACTCCACAAACAACAAACAATATTTTTAATTAAAAATATTCAATCAATTACTTATTAAGGTTTGATAATCAGTGAAAATAATGTTCATAACTTAACATAAAAACACTGTATATGAAAGCATGTAAAAAGTCATGAATTTCAGAATCTCATCTATCTTCAGAATTAAGATAAACGAAAATTTAAATTGAAATACAAGAGATTTCGACTGTCAGAACCATAATTCTTTGTATAAAAACGTATTACACGTTATTGAGATTTTTTTATGATCAAAACTTTTTACGGTCGAAGAAACAATATTTTTTAAAGAAAATCATACAATAAGAATAGTTTAACAGAATAGAAAAAAATAAAAAACTAACATAAATAATCCTAAAAATAGTTTATTTTTGAAATGTTTTCTAGAATGAATTCTTTATTTCTCCAAAAATTATATACATTTTTTTTATTAAAAATGATTAATAATTAGTCATAAAGCATTGTGATGGTAAAGAGTTCATTGGTGAAAGTGAATTTAACCATAAATGTATCAAAACTGTAATATTTTCAGTATTTATATCCATTTAAGCAACACTTTCTTATAGGAATAAAAATATTATAATATATATATATATATATATATATATATATATACATACATACACAACTATTCTAATCAATGTTTGTTTGCAAGTATCATAAAATATAAATCACAGGAAAGAGATATTCTTTATACAAAATACTTGAAATAATCCCAGTCTTTGCCTAGAGCGCATGAAAAAACCACAAACATCGTTTTGAATGGTCGGTCAAGAGAGCATAAATTCTAACCTAAACTGATAAGAATTCGAATATGTATATGCAAAAATTATAGCTCCTCTCATGCATATATATATATATATATATATATATATATATATATATATATATATATATAAGTATACATATATTGATATTGTATATTTTTTATGAAAGTTTATACTTGAAAGAGAAATATAAAAAAACGGAGAATTTGATGAGAAAAGGTAAATATTATTGTTTAGATTTTGCATTGATTGAATCTTTGAATCAAATTGTGTTATCAGAAGATAACTTTAATACATACATATGATAAATACATACATATATATATATATATATATATATATATATATATATATATATATAAAATATGAATGGCGAAAAATTTAATGACTCGCATATTTTTCTTTTTAATTATTTTTATTATATCTTTGTTTTAAATATTCTATGTTAAGAAATTAATTTGTGGGGTACAAAAAAGAATTCATTTGTGAAAGTGAATTTAACCACAGTGATCAGAATTGTGTAGTGAGGTCCTTTTAAATTTTCAATGATAATTTATGCAAGGAAAATTAACGATGAGCTTGATTACGTTGACCGTGCTAAATGAATGAACAAAAATAAATCAAATAAAAACAATCAATAATGCCACGAGGTGAAACTCATAAGTGCGTTAATAAATACACGCCTGACAAACAAACCGCAATTGTATAAAAGAGTTATATTTTCATAATTGGCATATCGAAACAATTGTCCGTTCAACAATGATCGTATATCTGTACATATACATCACGTGTGCTTTGCATTGGTACGTTTACGGAACACAAAGGGTGGTGCAGAATCAACGGCTCCTGGTTCAGTCGCACGTGCGGGGGCGCACGCCATCGGTTAATTAATCATGTGTGTTCCGCATTGACGCATACCGTTCAACATATGATTTTGACCCGCGGGGCCAGAGATCGTTTCACACGTTCTGTTTGCATGAACAGATGTGGAAATTAGTTCATTACGGCTTGGGATTGTGATCATTTACTTTACGCGCAGGTACGTTTCGGATACTGCACAACAGGGAACCACACACTAATGTTGCTGAGGTGCTTTCTGAAAAATTGCTTGTACCCGTAATTGATATGTGTGTTCGCAAATATGTTTCGGATCGATGTAAATGAATAATACACGGATGTGGATACATCGATGTATCCACAAACACACTATCTGCGTTGTTGTGTACACACGATCGAAAATATAATCTGATACATTCGGTTTACTGCACACGTAGAGTCTGTGCAAACAATGTCGTTATCTCTAGATAAATATGGATGATTGAAAAGTCATGTTACCCGTTGTCTAACATTTGTTATTTTTAAGTGAAAATAAACAATGTTCGTTCACTACATAAAACAAATTCGGAAAGTATGAATAAAATACCGTAAATAAATATTAGTATTTGTAAATTTTATCTCCGGTTGTAATTCTATTTGCTTATCGAACTTGCATTATTTATTTTGGATAACATGCTATCATTTGCTACAAACAGGTAATAAATGTATCATGAAATAGTCTTTTGTCACATTAGTTATTTTGATTTGAATGTAAATTTTAATCAAATCGAAACTCTAATAAAAAATAACTATAATAGAAATAGTAACAATAATAGTATGCTTGTGTAGATCGAAAGATCCCATCAGATTAAGGGGACCCGGTGGTCTAGCGGCCTAAAATTTAAGCTATTTTAAAAAATTTTTTTCTATATGAGGGTAATGAATAATGCTTTCAAATTTTTTTACACTTGTTTTATTACTAATAAACTACACAAAAATGAAAATAAAGACAAAAAAAATTTTTTTTTTAATTAGAAAAATGATGCTGAAATCTCCCTCTCTAAAAAAATGGAATTGCGGGGTGAATGATGATTTATCGAAATTTATATTTTCCTGAAGTAGTTCTGTTACGTCTTTGAAAAAGTATCTTACTCTATTACAAAATCATGTAAAAAATCTTATATTTGATTTAATAAAATTTGGGAAAGCATTCATAAATAAAATAAACATCTGTAGATCTGTTACTCTGATTACGTTTATGAAAAATAATTTAAAAATCTTTAATAGAACCAAATTAAAAATACGCAAAGAAATTATAAATAAATATATAGATTCTTAAAAACATATTTATTATAACAAAAATCTATTCATCTGTATTGTATTTACAAAAGGTAACGGTAACTAAAAAAATCGATGCCAAACTTTAAATGATAAAAACCGCAATTATTTTTATACCAACCTGATACTAATACCATCATTTTAAGTGTTCTACAGAGTATGGCATTGCAATCTAAATGTATATAAATGACAGTTAAAATGATTAGTAATCGATTTTTAAATATTTTTATTTTTTTTGTATCTGTTTTATTTTATATTAATTCATTTGTAAAAATAAATTTAGGAACAATGATAAAATTGTAATTTAATAATTTCATACATGTTAAGAAATCGACATTATTCATTATTTAATTCTAAACAAATTTTAATTAACGATATTTCAAATTAAATATTAAAAAAATATGATCTGTGGAAAAATCGATTTAATGAAAATTTATTGTTTTATATGTTGTTTTTTTCGCAATACCTCAGCTTCTTTCGTTTGAAACAGTAATTATTCTTAAGTCAAGGATTATACATTGCATGTCTGATACTCAATACATCTGCATAATCATCCCATTACAATCAACTAATTGTAAATCAATAACAGCGTACGATTTTATTTTTATTTTTGCAGCAACCTAGGAAACTGTAAAAGCGTAATATAATTGATTTAACAATATTAAATGTCTTAAAAAATATCTTCGAATCAAAAACGAAACAAATACATCTTAATCCAACGACACGTGATTTCGTGCCTAAATTGCATGTCTCTTCGAGAAGGAAAATAAGAAATTATTTAATTTTGGTAACTTTTTCGTTTGTAACTATCCCAGTTATTTGTATTATAGAGAACACCTTTTACTCCTTATCAGATCATGCACACTTCTCAAGAATGTTTCTATTGCAATGATTAAAAGCAATAATTTAGATTTGTTTATATTCATTTATAAATTTTAATAGAAAATATTCATTTTTTATACATAAGAAGTTTACTGTAGTGTGTTTTAATTTTAGTCCGAGCTTCTGATATTCTGTAATATCACAATGAAATTATTTATAAATAATTCTTGTCAGTTTAAATATCGACAAGAGTTCATGAAAAGTAAAAAAATAAATATTATCATAAATAGAAAATCTATAAAAAAATCTCAAATGATTTTTATATTAAGTTCTGTATCATAAAATTATCATATTATTTTAATAAAAAATCGAATAAAAATTTTAATAATTTATTTTCATTCATTTATAAATTTTAATAGAAAATATTCATTATTTATAAATAAAAAGTTTACTGTAGTGTATTCTAATTTAAGTCCAAGCTTCTGATATTCTATAATATCACAATGAATTTTTTTATAAATAATTCTTGTCAGTTTAAATATCGACAAGAGTTCATGAAAAGTAAAAAAATAAATATTATCATAAATAGAAAATCTATAAAAAAATCTCAAATGATTTTTATATCAAGTTCTGTATTATAAAATTATTATATTATTTTGATAAAAAATCGAATAAAAATTTTAATAATTTATATTTATTCATTTTTAAATTTTAATAGAAAATATTCATTATTTATAAATAAAAAGTTTACTGTAGTTTGTTGTAATTTAAATCCGAGCTTCTGATATTCTGCAATATCATAATGAAAAATTTAATAAATAACTCTTCTATCAGTTTAAGTATCGACTAGAGTTCATAAGAAGTACAAAAATAAATATAATCATACATAGAAAACCTATAAAAAAATCTCAAATGATTTTTATATTAAGTTCTGTATCATAAAATGATCATATTATTTTAATAAAAAATCGAATAGAAATTTAAGTTATTGTAAAGACGAACGTCCACGCCATAAATTTACGAACGTGTTTTCGATACAACATTGTAATAATATTATACAGTTCCGTACAAATCTCGTCAATAATGAACATTGTTGGAGAACAATTCACGTGCAAGTACAATATTCACGACAATAAGCTCGTAAAATCATAAAAATTGCACCAAAGCAGAAGTTAGTTGCAATGAAAACGACGTACATTCTCGGTCATTACATTTTATTTTTGCTATGAAATTGAAATTTACGTGCATGCCTTTTATAGTTGTTTCTTTTCGTTCTGAAACTTAGCGCATAAATTTCTATTTATATCTGCGCAGTATGTATAGCCGTGTGTAATTGTTTTCGATTCGGAAATACGGTCGCCGCCTTTAAATTATGAATAAAAAATGTACAGTTCAAGTTCTGATAATCCCATAAATGTGTTGTTATTTTTATTTATGTGACGGATTTGTATCGTTTCAGTTATCACTGCTGGATATCAGTTTTCATTTAATTGGTTATAAAAACTTTTATTCAGATGTAATCATTCTGGGGCCGAATAGTTATGAAAATTGTATAGTTTCTAAAACGCGATACACACATCAACAGTTCTGCACGAAAAATAATCAGAAAAGCCTATAATTAAATTAGTTCTAGAACTGTAGAATTATTTAACCCATTAAGCGCCACTGTTACGTATACGCAACATTAACTTTGAATTTTTTTTCCTCTGCTAAAAATATTTTTTTTATATAAATCAATACCATTTATATCTCTATAGAATTTATTCTCATATCAAACATTGTTTCTGTCGGTACTCTAATATACTACCAATTGGATTTTCTTGTCTGTTTCATTTCAATTCATCGTTAATTCGTAGATTTATCTGCATCTTATATTCAGTATCTAGATTTTTATAAAAAAAATTTAATCGAATATCAATTCTGGTTATTATTCCATAATATTTTTGAGAAATAGTAAACATTTGATCAAGAAGAATTAGATAAAGATTAAACGTTTTAGAAGCAGATCATTAGTTCTTTTACAACAACAATGTTAATATTCTTTTAGTAAAAATCAATCTTTTATATTGAAGTAGATACTTTTTTAACAATTTTCAGAATTTATTTTTATTTTAATTCAGGTCACAGAATAATTAAAAAAATCTTTGTTTTTTTTTCTGTCTTTAGTCATCGGTTCATCCATAACAATTCAGTCGTCCTTTTCAATATTACTTAATCTCTAGAATTTTTATTTTGAAAACAAGAAATGTAGATGTTATAATGCTGTGCGCATTTTTAGTGAATCATTATTAATTATGAAATGCAATAGTAATAAATCATATTTGATTCAGAGCTTTTTAAAAATATTTTTAAATTTAGTTAATTTCGAAATTGATTATTTTTGTAATAGTGTGAATAAATTATATATATATATATATATATATATAAAGTGTAAAGTTTTTCTCCACCTGAAGTGTTTTAGCAACAATCTCACAATTTGATTTGAATTTTAATGAAATAAATGAATTTAAAACTTAAAAAAGATTAGTTTCTATGCACTTTTGAAGTAGTTTTTTTCTGATAATGCTCTACCATTAATCGCCGCTGTTGTATATACAAAGCATCTCAATGTGGAAATTTTTATTTTTTTTTCTTTCTAATACCAAATCAATTAGAAGAAACCTAGAACCAAACCATCTTAAGTGTTTCCGAAAATTCGTACGATTTTGAGTAGCGACGTTTAATGGGTTAAATACATAAAACATTATTTGAAAAAATCTAAAATTCTATTCGATCAGAATCATAAAATATATATTTATAGTTATTTGTTATTCTGTTTGAACAAATCTTGAAATGTACAAAAAAATAAATAAAAAATATATTGAAAGATGATAAATTTTGAAACCAGTTGTATAAAACAAGAACTCAGCAGTAGACTGAAGAATACATCATATTTAATAAAAGATTATCATCACTGGTTTCGATACAAATGTCATCTTCTTGTTAATTCAATTTTATTAAAATATTATTTTAATTTTTACTCAACATTATTTTATTTATTTCTTTCGATTATTAAAAGGAATGGTGTTATCTTTATTGTGTTGTTTTTGTCTGTACCTATTGTTAATTCTCTAGGCGATATATATATATATATATATATATATATATATATATATATATATATATATGTTTTTATTATAATTGTTTCTTTTAACTTCTTCAGATAAATCTTTAATTCAGTTCAAGATCTATCTGAAGATAACAAAGACTAAACTGATTGAAAAAGTAAGAACTCACGTGTACGGATGTGATTTTCAAAAAATGGGTTCATTTCATTTTATTTATTCACTTATAAAGAAATAATCATTTAAGTAAAATGTCTTTCATCCGTTTTAGTATTATGTAATCACAAGAAAGATAACTATTGTAAAAATAAACAACGTTAAAATATTTAAATATGAAAATAAAAATATTTTCCTGTAACAATCTGCTTCTCTCGCATGTATTTAAATGATTATTTGATAAATACGAGCTCTTCCATTTCAGAGAAAATAGTAAAGAACACTTGGTAATTTTATGTTCGTTTAATTCGCTAAGAAAGATTTATTTATTTGAATCCTAGCATAAAAATAAGTAATGATTTTCAGTAATTAAAAAACGTTTATATAAGTATAAATAATGAGCGCTGAACACAGATTATTTTATGAATATTTAAAAAAAAAAATAATTGATCGATTGTAAATAAATCTACTTCCAAATAATGAAAAGAAATAGCATTATTCCTGTTCAGAATAAATCAATCCAGTGGCAGGAGTTTCATTGGGAACAAAATTATCAAGTGACATATATTCCCTACTTTAGTCTCTTGTTGAAAGTATTTATAGAAGAAGGGAATAGTTACAGAATGTAAGATTGTAATTTATTTCAGATTCTCATTCTTCTGCTAAAATAAAATATTTGCACATTTTTCTTAAAATTGTTTCCTTTAATTTTATATTTTAAATAGTTTTGAGCTATGAAATATCAAATAATTTTTGATAACATTTCTTTCACAATTAATTTTTATTAAACATGTGTTTTGAAAGCTGTATTTCATCGTTTTTGACAAATGTAAAGCATTTTTAAAGGATATCTTAGTATGATATGGCTGAATTTAAAAAAAAAATAAAATTAAAAATATATAAAACTATATATATATATATATAATATGGAATTTAAATCCACATTTTAAAAAAATATAAGCTGTCAAAGATTTTTAAATCAGTTAATAAATCGAAACAATAAATAATTTATGTACAATTTTATTCATTAATTTACACATTGAAAAAGAGATGAGAAACTTTAGAGATTATGGAAAAAAAATATTTGAAAATCACTTCTTCCAAGCGATAAACTAGAGTTGTAAGCTGTCTTCTTTTTATTAAACTAATCCATCTAGTTTTTTAACACTTACCAGAACCATTAATCTTATAATATCTACACAAAACATAATAATCTTTTATCTGTATGTACTCGATACAACAAACTGTAAATAAGTTAGAGATAAAATTATTGTAAAAATAAAATCAAACATTTTTAAATAAAATGATTCAGTCATATACAAAGAAATTATTATTTAATTCACATGAATTCAATTCACAAATATGAATGATTTCAAAAGTCCATATAATTAAAAAAATATAAACCTTGTTTTAAGTTAAACTATGTATAAAAAATATTATTAAATATCGAACTGAATACAAATTTGTGCATGATAGAATTTTTGCTTAAAATAATGAAATTAAAATCTTGATAGCATACTCTTTACGACATGAAATATTAGATTATTAAAGATTTTTATATTTTTTTTTTCATAAAAAGGACGAAACATGACACTAAAAAGACATTATTTGTCAGATGTATAACCGTATTACTTATCTTCGCCTAAATAATATCACACCAATCATTTTAGAGATGACATTTTTGACACAATTGATTATACGGTTGGATATAATGACAAAATTTTCTATATATAAATATATATATATATATCAGGATAATTGATTGATTATGTATTATATAAGAGTGTTTTATAATTTTTTTAGAAAGCCAGTTTTCAAGTTTATGAACTCTAACATATATTAATAAAAACTTAAAAAATATATATATATGGGAAGAGTAATTATAGAGAAAAACACTTAACATTATTTCAATTCAGTTAAGTGAATATCGAATACACTTTTTACAGATCATTTAAATTAAGCAATAAATTATTTCATAAGTATTTTATCAGACCTTATATCAATATGACTGAACGACTAGGGTCCATTCCCAATAGGAACAACTCAATACGAATAATTTACATAACGAAACCATTTGTGAGGGACACAAAGGAATAGACACGTGTTTTTACCAACACTCATTTATAATTGTAAGGTTGTTCAATTCTATTTGCGGTTAATAAATTATAAAAGTATAGCTTTTTACAGTTGTCTGTGGAAAAAGAAATAGATTACTAATTCAGTTACAACATTCTTTATTCAATTATTTTTACCCTCGAATTCCTCGTCGAACACATAAATGTACATTTCTAACAGTGTTATGTGCACATTCGGTCTGTACCGAAAAGGATAACAAGGATGTTAAACCTGTTTTCCTTTCGAATGTGTTTTGTATGTGGATATTTTGAGTAAATGTTTAAATAGATAGCAGGAGCACGGAAATAAATATATTAGAGTACCGTTGTACATATATACATATATATATATATATATATATATATATATATATATATATATATATATATATATTTATTTATTTGATGTATAGTTTATAACCAAAAAAGTATACGATTCAATCTTTAATATTTTTATAAAGGATATAAAAAGAACTTCATTATATATGAATTCTATTTGAAAGTATAGAACGTCCTGGAAAATTTATAAATATTTTATATATACATTTTTATAGCAAGACAAGTTTATTGTTGTGAAATTTATTTTAAAGTTCATATACACAAATACATATATACACATACAAACATACACACACACACATATATATATATATATATATATGTCTTTTTTATACAAGAACTATTTCTGGGGTTTGTCCATACATCACTTGAATAAAAATTTGAATTTAATTTTTAAAAGAGTATATTTTTATGATATCTAAGACTTTATTACTTAAATTACGAATGCGTAATATCATTTATTTAATATTATGTTAATTATGTATCTCATAAGTGAATTAATATCCAACACGACAAACTTTTCTACATCAAACTGATTAAACATTTATTTTTGAATTTTTGATATGCTACTTCATATTCCGTTGGTAATTCCAGCATCTTTAGAGCATACGTTTTGAAAAAGGGAAGAACGAAATGAATTTAGATACAGTTACAGTCTTTAATTGTGGATTAAATGTTTATGTTGTCAATAAATTAAAAATTATTTTTCATTTTCAAATACATATTTTTTATTTTTAATATTCTCGAGTATACGAAAAGTATGTAGTTTTTTTGCATTAATATATATATATATATATATATATATATAATTGTTTTTTTTATATCTATGCTAATTAGTACTCAGATAATATTCATCTTTGTAGTCCTGTCGGTCTTTTTCTTTATTACATTAGCTAAATGTCTATCCCCACTACTAATTTAGGCAAGAATGTCATCTACAGGTAGAATTTGATGACATATTTTCAACATATTTCTAAAGATAATACTCGATCCTTTTTTAATGTGAATACTTTTTATAAATCCACGATTTATCCACTGGTGTAAGCCATAGTCTCTGCTCTCTAATATCATCCGAGCTATGAGACTTTCAATTTTGTGAATTTAATATAGTATTGTTCATATATGATAGGTCGAAATAAGTGTATCTCATTCTTTAAATAATACCTTCCTCATGTATATGTTTGATACTCAGCCTTTAACATCTATCTGACAATACAATTCGTGACGAAACTAGTAATGGAGAACAGACACTTAGCTGAACTGAATGGATGAAAATTAACAGAATAACGTATCATAATAAATCAACATTGTCTAAGAACCACTTAACATAGCTAAAACAATCACTTGATAAGTTTAATATAGATAAAAAAAAACATCTCTTACAAGAGATTAAAAGCTTGGTTGTTTAACTGAATTGAATTAAAGATTCTTCTAGTTTTCCAAATAAAAAATTTGGATATATCGACTTTTAGTTAGATAAAAACTTAAAAATAATGCATAAAATATTTTTCAGTGAGAATCGCCATTTTAAATAAAGAATGTGTTTTTATATATAAAATGTGTTTTAATAGATAAATAAAACAAATATAATAGATAGAGTTCCAGATACATTCTAGAATTGATTTCCAGATTCATTTGATTTTTATATATGGATTAAACCTAATTAACCCATTTTTGAAATTGCCTAAACGATGAAAACGAGCATTTATTTAATATTCCCAACTGTTTGAATACTTTTGCTTGCCACTGTATATATAGAAAAAGGCAACAGATTGTTATGAAGAAATATTTATGATGAAATAAAAAGTCTTTGAAAGAGAATATTCAAGAGTTGAGATGAAAATATTAGAAAGATACATTCTAGAATTGATTTCCAGATTCATTTGATTTTTATATGTGGATTAAACGTAATTAAACCATTTTTGAAATTGCCTAAACGATGAAAACGAGCATTTGTTTAATATTTCCAACCGTTTGAATACTTTTGCTGGCCACTGTATATATAGAAAAAGGCAACATATGGTTATGAAAAAAATATTTATTAGAAAATAAAGTCTTTGAAAGAGAATATTCAAGAGTTGAGATGAAAATATTAGAAAGTATCTTAGTATGTGCATTGACTCAAATATTGAATAGGTTAGTCTGATAATTATAGATGTTTGTCTATTCGTATACAATCTTGTAAATTGTATTTTTATATAAATATTTATTCGTGTCTGTTCTTTTGACAAACGGAACTTTAAATCTAGACGAATTCAAACAAATATTCTATTATATAAAAAGAAACCTACACACAGACTACACACACACACACACACATATATATATATATATATATATATATATATATATACACACACACGTGTGTGTGCATTTTTTTCATGTAACTCATTTTAATACGCAGCTAATAAATATGAAATTTTATTAATTATAAAAAAACACACTGAAAACATTTAATTATGAACTTCTTCGCAGGAAGTCGTATTTTTATTATTGTTTTTTTTGTGTGTGTGCCATTTCAACATGATTAAATAAAAATGACACAGTAGAGAATCGTAACAAAAGAATATTTTGCTACTTTGTTAATAATACCTTACGAAGAATCAACAGAAAGCGTACCGCTTGAAACGAGCAAAGCAATATTGTGTGTTCATCTAACAATGAATTATAATCCTCAGAGAACTACAAAGTCGGAACATTTTGAATCTTAGCAAATAATAATAACGAGCTGTATTTAATACTTTCACGTATCGAATTTCTTTTAAAATTTTCTCTCTCTCTCTCTCTGTCTCTCTCTCTCTCTCTCTATATATATATATATATATATATATATATATATATATATATATGTATATATAATAAATGAGATTGAAATAAAAAATAATGTAAAAGAAGATATTTCTTATAATGTACTCTTCTTTTTATTTTAGACAATATTTTACATAAAAATAATTAGTTAAGAGATATGAAACACAAAAAAAGATTGTAATTTATAAAAGAAGTCAATATTTGAAATGTTATATATATATACATATATATATATATATATATATATATATATATATATATATATATGTATAGTAAGTCAGACTAAAATAAAAAAATAATGTAAAAGAAAATTTTCTTACAATTTACTCTTATTTTTATTTTAGATAATATTTTACATAAAAATAATAAGTTAAAAGATATAAAACACAAAATAAAAAAAAATATAGTTTATAAAAGAAGTGAATATTTAAAATGTTATATATATATATATATATATATTTAATATAAAATATAAATATTTGTTGTAAAAAAGTTACCATTAACATTCTAAGAATTTAATATTCATGTTAATGAAAATTCATAAATTAATAAAATAATTTTAAAGACTGGAAACGAGTAAAATACCATTGAAATTAAAATCTTCCATACAAATATTAATCTATAGTATTTCATTTATGCTATAAAAACATTTTTTTTATGTTAATGAGAAACTGAATTATTAATTTGAACATTTGATCAACTCATTATCTTAATGTGAAATCCATTCATGATATAAAATCTAAATTTATTTGAGATATGATCAGTAATAAGTATAATTTATATAAAATGTTATCAGCGATATTTAATGTCCTTCCCTATGCGTACATTAATCAATTTTTTGACTATTTTCGCTTTATTATGAATCAACTTTGTATCCTTTTTAAATTATTAGGAGTAGAATTTAACTGGGTGCCTTTTTTATAGGAAATAAAAGTTTAAAAGGAAAAATAGAATACATTTCAATTCTCAAAATGTACCACATTATTTATTTCGTATAACTTTGCTCTTCCTGTGTCAGATAATTGACGGATTCCTTATCGAAAAAAAGATGGGGGCTTTGAATCGATGAAATCGTTTTGCACTTTAGGACCTTTTCTACTGTTTTAGAATTTTTTGCATGTTTTATGTGTCACGACACATTCCTCCACAGCTGAACAAATCATTCCCGCTGTTTCGGTATCATTTCAGTTTCACCTTCAATGTAAAAAATTTACAATACCTAATTTGTTGCTTTTCGGGCGCCAGTGTGTTCACTACTGTTTTGTGAGGTTATGCCAACTGCTTGGTCAAGATATATAGTGTTTTTAAATGTTAAAGTTGACACTTCAATATCCTAAAACGACGAGAAAATATTTTAATTTATAGCAAAGTTATAATTGATTCAATGTAAAGGCACAGAATTCATTTTCACATTTAATATATTCACTATAATTATTAGGTTGGTAGAAAAAGAATTGCGGTTTTCGTTTTCTGGGTTCTAACCTTAATTTTTTTCGACGAAAGTGTAATTTCATCCTGTTCATGTTAAGATCATTTTAAAGTGTAATTTTAGTTCTGTATTTTGGTAACATCGACTTTAGTTTTATTGTTAATTTTGCTACAAATTAGGCTATTGAATCAAAAATGGAAGAGAAGCAAATAAGAGCATTTTTGTATGAATTGAAAACGGCTGGTAAAGCAGCAGAAACTGCTTGTGAACTAAACGATGCTTTTGGTGTGGGTACTGTTAAGAAACGCACGAGTCAATGGTGGTTCCAAAAATTTCGTGCCGGGAAAAGAGCCTTGAAGATGAAGTTAACGGGCGTCCTTCTTCAATTCATAACAGCCAACTGAATGAGTTATTTGAATCCGAACCACATACAACAATTCAAGAGTTTGCACAAAAGTTAGACGTTAGTCATCCTACAGTTCTGAACCACTTAAAATAGCTATCTGAGAAAAATTAATATGAATTTAAAGATCGTAAACC
The DNA here is from genome assembly GCA_034766995.1 of Acanthacorydalis orientalis. Lineage (NCBI taxonomy): Eukaryota > Metazoa > Arthropoda > Insecta > Megaloptera > Corydalidae > Acanthacorydalis > Acanthacorydalis orientalis. The sequence continues at coordinate 26,486,170 of CM068322.1, read as the reverse complement.
GCAATTATTTTTCTACCAACATAATAAATACATTTTTTTAAATTATTTATTATATCACTTTCATAAACTATACATTTCATATTATAATTTGTAACTATATAAAAAAATGATTTTTATAAGTTTTACAATTAATGATAAATATGAATAGTTAATAAATATTTTAGAATTATCATTTTCGAAATTATCTTTAATTTTACGCCTTCTAAAATATATTTTCTTACTAATAGTTAAAAAATTAAATTGTAAATATTTGTTAAAAAAATAACATCTTATTTATCCTGTATATTTATTAATTATATATTTTAATAATCTCTTAAGAAGGTTTCTTAAGAAAATGTATTTATTATTATTATTTATTTATTTCTTTATTAATAAGTATATTAGTAATACTACTAATAAATTTTCTTTAATTTTATACCTTCTAAATATATTTTCATACTAGTAGTTAAAAAATTCGATTTTAAAAATTTGTTAAAAAATAACCTCTTATTTATCCTGTATATTTATTAATTGTATATTTTAATAATCTCTTAAGAAGGTTTCTTAAGAAAGTGTATTTATTATTATTATTTATTAATAACTGTATTAATAAGTATATTAATAATGCTACTAATTAATATGAAAACGTATTTGAAATGTTAAAAGTTATATTAGTTTTGATATAAACAAAAATATTTTAAATTATGTATATATATATATATATGTATATATATATATATATATACATATTGTTATTTTCGAAATATTTAATCAAATGTGTGCTGAGAATGACTATTAAATTCCTTGCAGCAATTTAACTTCAATCCATAGATAATTCTCGACCATCTGCAAAATTTCGCATCGATTTTAACAATTTTTGTCGTGGCACACATATCAAGGTAATCTTATCTACCCTATTCACTGCAAATTCTAACGAACAAAACGTGACTGTTCGACGAATGGTTTTCTGTACAGTCGCTACTATGTCGGTCTGCAGATCCATTAAATTTATACGTTATTCCAATTGATTATGCGATAAAACTATAAAGCAGCGATAGTAAAATTTTATGGTATTGTATGTGGTTCTAGGAATATAATTTCATTTTTCTAATGTAATTATTTTCGGTTAAGGGATGTTTTATATTATGACAAAAGATCATATCAGTTTTCGATATGATATTTTATATTCTGATATTTTACAATTTTGGTTATTCGATTTTGACAAATAATAAGTTTTTTTTTATGTGTTCTATTCATTGCATTGTTTTTCATAAATGTTTGTATATTGGTTTTATATAATTCATATCGAGTTATTAACATTTGATTTATTGTCTTTAACTCATTTTTTATGCTATTCGACATTGTTGAAGGTTGTTCAAATACGAATTTTTTTTTCAAAATGTTAATTGTAATCAGTCGATATTTTTAAAAATACTATTTTAAGTATATATATATATATATGGCACATAAATAAAAAATAGTTTTTCAGTACTGTTTTCTAGATTGATTTATCAATTTTATAAATTGTTTCCATTGTATTTTGTGTATATCTCTGTTCAAAATGTAACTTTCTATTATTAATTTGAAAAGTTGCGTGACTAGAATGATTAATTTTGATCTGATAAAATACTTCTTTCCTCCTAGAGCACATCTGATTATTATCTAGATGTTTTTAACTGAAGTGCTGTTAAGCTTGTATACTTAAAGTGTCGTTGATTCTGAACAGTAATTGAAATTTGACTATAATAAAGTTAAAGAATGTAAATAAATGTACTTACAACTTATTATTAAAACAATCATCATCAATGCAAAAATGTCAACTTCTTGTCAAGAGATAAACAATAATGTAAAATAATAAGTAGATGAGACTACAAAAGTGCATGTTATACTCTGTTTATGAATCTTTGTACAAATCGTTTTCATATCGTTGAAACAGAAAAAGATTTAACTATTTAACTAAATTTCTCTTATTTGCTTCTTTTTCATCTTTAATTCAATACCTCAATTTGAAACAAAATTAATAATAAATCCAGAGTCACTGTCACACAAAATACAGACCGAAAAATTTATTTTAAAATAATATTAACATGAATACCATGAAATGACACTTTTATTGAAAAAAAATAAGGTTATAATTCAAAAAAACAAAAACTGCAATTATTTTCCTACCAACTTGATATTTAAATATATTTAAAATTGCAAATTGTAAATGAAATTTCAATAACATTATTTGAATCTTCTTCTAAAGATTTGTACTATAAAATACATTGAATATAATTAATTTTAGACGTCAATTTAGTCTTATAAATTATTTTTTTCTCTTCACTAATTACATAAAAAAATGATGATTGATTGTGTATATTTTAGTGGAAATATTGAATGGAAAAATATTATTTTATATTTTTATACCTGTGAATTGATACGTTATTCAGGTGATCTTCATTCTTTAGGATCAAATGATTCGAAAGGACAAAAACCACCAAGAAAAAGCTGATCTGAGATTTTTTGTGTCCTAATTCTCTGTGGATAATAGCTTTACCATCGAAATACATATAAAAAAACAATCAAAAATAATGACTAAGCCTACTGTTGAACAATTTTGATTAAAAGTATGTTTTTTTTTACTAGTGGGTTGAGCAGAAATTTATTTGTGATTGAAAACGAATTTAGCCACAGTGCCAGAAACTATAATGTGATATTGCGCTGTGTTAGAATTTCGGTTAATTTTTATAAATAAATCCTGACGCATTAAGAAATAATACAGTGAAACATTATGTATTTTTTATTAATTTTTTCCTTTATATTCGTTTTTATTTTATGTTAATTTTACTATTATCAAAATAACTGAACAGAGATTTAATTTCCAATCATTTTTATTAATTTTTTATCATATAATATTCGTTACTAATAGTTTGTCACTGATTATTTGTTAGAATTAGGGAATAAAATTATTATTACCAGTAATATTAACCCTTTCCACTCGACTATCCCCTCTGTGGTGACTTTGTAAATCAGCAAATCATCAACAATATTATTTTTTTTATAAAACATCAATTAATAAATGTATTTTTGAAGTTTCATTTGAATAAAGAAATTATTTTATAATGCTATATCATTATATTTGAAGTTATTTGTTACTTGCTATTTTGTTAAAAAATATGTTCGAGTTACTGTTAAGTGAGGTGATAAAATCTCAAAGTGCAAAAGGGTTAATAACAAAATAAAAATTAATAAGAAAAACTAAAAGATTTGATTGTCAAAAAAAGGAAAGATAAAATTGAAACTTACTTTGTGTATGACAGAAGTTCATAAATTTCGATCTGGCTCTGTATTTATGAATGTTTGATTTTATGGTATTTTTAGATTTTATAAAGAAATGTTTAAGATATTCTTTAATGCAGAAAAATAACCCCGTGGGCGTTGATTTTCAGAAATCTATTTTAAAATTTTTCCATATAATTTGTATAAGAAAATAAGTACAGATTTAAATTTTCCTTGGACGGTTTCACGAAATGTGTTGTTTTCGAACATTGATAAATAAGTGTAAACCTTTTTGTGATAATCGCATACTTAAAGACGAATCTTGAATGTTTTTAGTGAATTTAATCTTTAAAATTGATCGGAATTATTTGGGCGACTTAAACAAATTTCACAATTGAGTCGGATGAATTGAGATGAAAGTGATTAATATTCTTTTCGAATACATTTTTTGTCTGAAAAAGATATTTATGACATTTCCGAAACGAACTATATTTGAAAAACCCATCCTTGTGTTTAGTGTCAAGCTTTAATACATATGAAAACGATTCAACTCGTTATTCTTGTTTTTTCCTTTTACTTTCTTAACGGAAACCATTGATGTCAGTGAAAAAGTATTCGGTTTAAAATATGCACGTTTTAACTTCGTCGAAAGTATTTTTTTCTAAATTGACTTTACTCTTTGCAATCTAACAGAAACATTTCTCTCGACTAGCAACCACCTCGCAGCACACCGATTCCTTGTTCAGTCATTTATCTTTTCGGTTTCCCATAAACTGCTTGTGTGAACATAAAAACCTCCATCGCTGTACTGATTGAGGTTACTGAACATTGCAAGTGTAGCTTTGAAATCTAATTCATTGAAAAATTGTCTGTAAAACTCATTCTTTACTACCTCGTATATTTTTAATGTGTCGTAAATTACAATTCTTTTTTCTCGTATTTGTTTCATACAGAACTTCTGTATCTGTGTTTATTGTTCTTTCTTTATTAATAAACTTTTGTGATACTATAATCTACTTTTTTCTTCACAATTATAAAATTTAAAATTACTACTATTAAATAGGAAAAAAGTTACTTTACTTTGAGTTAAATTTATTATTTACTTTTTTTTATATGTAAACATGTCAATTTCTTTTTAAAACATTTACATTTTTGATTTTTTATAATCAGAACTTGATATTTTAACAAATCAGACGTTTTTTAAGACAAAAACAGTCAAGTATTAAAATTTTAATAAGCGGCAATAACCGAAAATATAATAAAATTTAAAAATATGTTTATCCGTTGTTAGTTTTATACATAAATAGAGGTAGAAAACATTTCTATATAAAAACAGATAATATAACCCCTGAGCTTTAGAAACGTACATAAACATTTTTGTAAGAAAATAGAATCAGTGTTCGCCGTCGTGTTCCTTGTTCCCAGACATAACGGCCGCTGAAATCAGCACTCGTCTTATTTTACACTACAATGTGATTGATATATGTGTGCGAAATAAATGATACGAACGGTTCTATAATGGTATTTTCGCGAAAAAGAATCACTCGAAATCCATTCTTATGTATTCAAAAAAATACTCCTGAGATTTTTCAAACATGTCATACACGTCAGTCAAAATGAATAATATAATAAATATATGGAAAAAATGAAGAACAACATCAAAATTACATGCACGTGGTTACTATCATGAAAACCGCCATCTGCTACGAAATTTTCAGCCAGTTGGTGTACGATGAAACCTTCTTTCATGCAGCAACGTCATATTAACACACACATATATATATACATATATGTATATATATGTATATGTGTGTGTGTATGCACAGATCTGATTAAATTCTCTTTTTGGTCGTAGTATAAAAAAAACGAGTTTTGATTAAAAAACAAGAAATATGTTTCGAAAGTTTTGATGTGAAATAAGTTTAAGTTTTAGTTATATTACACAAATGTATTGGATATTTTTTTATTGCTCTAATGATAAAATAACAGATGAAATTAAAAAGTTTCATTCATTTTTCGAGACTGTTTCCTTTCTGTGATATTTTATTTTGAACTATGTTTCAACTAGAACCTACTTAAGTGAATATTATCTGAGAATGTGAATAATGAGTTTGATACTTGTCATCAAAACAAAACTCTCTCAGGCAGTCAGTATTAAATGTGAGTAATAAGTAGTATTATTTCAATTAACTCTCCTGTTCCTGTGCGGTAAACTCAGTTGTTTGCATGTTTTTATTTGCAAATATTCTTATTTCTGTTACACAAAACACACTGAAATTCCTTGTTATCATCTATTATTCGATATTATAATATTACTAATGGATTTTAAAAAATAATGATAGAAAAAAACAAATATTTCTTTAATTCTATCTTTTATTTCAAAACTAACCTCAACCCTGATACGCAAGCTTTGTTTAATAAATTTCAGTTTACTGATCGTCAGACCTTTTGCCATACGGAAGTAGAATGATATTTGTAATTATATTTCTTTATTTTCTTGTAATACACATGTTCTGTTGATACTAATAGATGATGTAAGAATGGACTTTGATATTCAATTAATTAAAAATCCATCTACTCCTTCATAAATAGCACATTTCATTAAAAATATTAGCAGTAAACTTTGTTTACTGCACCGCCATGGAGAATTTTAAAACGGAACCGGGCTGGAATAGTGAAAAAAATCAGCTGAATTTTGTTTTGGAACGATTTTCATGATATATCAACATTATTTCAGGAAAATTGTGATACACTATTGATATCTTTTAAGGCTTATCTGTTTTTATATAGTTTTTATAAAAATATGTTTATACATAATATAGTTTTCAAAACAATGACTAAATCATTTTTATTTTATTTCGTTCACTTCACTTATCATAAAAAAATTTTTCTCTACTTTGATGTGATGAAGATAATAGTAATGTTATCAAAACGTACATAAGCAATAATAAAAAATTATTAATAATTATTTATTGAACATTTTTGATCAGAAGCTATTTTTGTGATTTATGAACTGCAAAAAGAATTCATGTGTGAAATATGTTCCTACTTTAAAAGATCTTCCCGATATTAAATTTTTCTTGAGTTTTCAAAACACATTAGATGATATATCTGTAAAATGATGAGGTCCTGTAAATAGTTTATTTAATCAGATGAAGAGTAATAGTAGTTGTGCATATTTTCATAAGAAATTTCTGTTATTATTGTATAAACAATAGATTTTTAAAATAATCAGAAAAGAATTAACAGTAGAGAAAAAGTGTTTCATTAAATTGTTCAAGTTTTAATAATACATTTCTAGTATTTTGATTAAACTCACTTTCATAAATGAACTTTTCTCTCTCCGTACAAACTACAGGAACAGTTCTGATCAAAAATGTTCAATAAATATCTTGATCATTTAGATTTTTCTGCATATTATTATGATGAAAAATCTATGGAAATATATAAGCATACATAAGCAACAATTGAAAATGATTGATCATTTTTGATCGGAAACTTTTTTTTGATTTTGTGAAAATGTTCAAATTGTAATTTCATGTTTTTATACCTGCGATTTTAATAACTTCTTCGGGTTTTGTCATTTTAAATCAGAGTATTTTTTAACATCTACTTGAGGATGATACTCGTGCTGAAACTGGTAGAGAAGAGCAGGTACTTAGTTGATCTAAAAGGATGAAAACTTTCAGAGGAACGTTAGCATTCGAGTATTTCTTCTTTTAAAAAGAAATAAACTATTAAATTCAGAACTTGACATTCGATTTAACAGTAAAATATATTTAATAGACAACTTCGTTTTTAAAATTGTAGTTGTTATGGTTATAAAAATGAATTTCAAGTCTAAAAAATAAAATAGATTATATATATATATATATATATATATATATATATATATATATATATATTTAAATGAAAGTGTGGTACAAAATTAATCATTTTGCCGACACTACAAATGAACTGTTTCACCACTATACATCGTCGGGTCAGAGAATGGATGCAGCATAGACTGGTGAGACCCACGTGATCTGTCAGAGCTCTTCTATTGTATTCCCTGTCACCTTGTCGACTTGCGTGAATGCAATATGGGGTAAAATGCGTCAAATCGAAAACGAACGTGGGGTTTTTCAAATCCGATAGATCTCCGAATCCGTCACGCTGCAGCACGTAATGCGGTTCGACACACTCACACATTAGTTTCTATTACGTCATTATCGTGAAATGAGCTCTCGCACGCGGTGACAAAAGTTTCGTTAAAACACCCTGTTCCGCTTACTAGGTGTCCCCTTTCGGAACAGACACTTCCGAACGCTTTATTGCATATTATGGGCCGGTGCTAGTGGTTGCGGAAATCGCGACAGGGCGAATATGTTGTATATGATCTGGATGATTTTTTTTTTAATATTGTACAGTTGTTATAAGCGTATGGAATGTGTGAATTTGTTTGTATACTTATCTGATAAATCGGATTGATAGAAAAATATAAAATGTGTTAAAATATACTTCAATAAAAGTGTACTTCAAAAAGTATATTTCAATATAGTATGCTCAATATATTATTTGATAGAAATTTATTTAAATTTCAGTATTAAACATATCTTTAATCAAAAAAAAAAAAATACATTATGAGTGACTAAATACGTTTTTATAAACAAATTCTGCACCATTACCCAAGCTATTTTCTGATCAAAAATATTTACTTATATAGTTTTGACATTATGGCTAATTCCACTTTTACAAATGATTTTTTTTCAACTCAAAAAATCTCTTATTTTTTAAGATGAATAAAGAAAACAGAAAAAACATATTTTTCTGTACTTTAAAGCTTTGAAAACGATTGTATCAACCCTCAAATTCAAATAAGCAACAATCGGAAATGATTAATAATAATTTATTGAATGTTTTTGACCGGACTTTTTTTATGATTTATAGGATGAGGAAGAATTTATTCATAAAATAATAAAAAATTTTTAAACATTTCATGTTTAAACAATAATTATTAAACATTTTTAATCAGAAAATCTATCTAGTGTTTGTCAATGAAAATTTATTTGTAAAATATGATATATATATATATATATATATATATATATATATATATCTGATCGTGTCTAAATGTATTCATCTGTGAAAAATTGGAGTTAAATATTCACATACAGTTTTTAACAAGGATTCATTATTTAGCCTAAAAAAATAATCATTTAAATCTGGCACCATCTTGCAAAAAAAGTGAAATATGCAAAAAATATATGTATTTACATAAAGTCTGAGCCCCTAACTGTAATGTACAAGTTATTCAAACTACGGTTTATCTTTAAGATATTTACATAAATTTGAAATGATTGCAACTGTATGCAAATTTATTTTTATTTAAAATGTTATACGTCCTTAACATCGGTATACATTATCCTCAGTAGTATTATTAACATCTGTATTATGTTCGAGAAGATTTTACACTTTTCTGAATACTGTTTTACTTATTTTCTTAGAGATCGTCCATTATTTTAATGAAAAAAATGTCGATTTAATGTAAAATGAAGATTTCTTATTCATTTTTATTATATTTGTTTATATGTTTCTTATATATATATATATATATATATATATATATATATATATATATATATATATATATATATATATATATATAATCGTTTTATATGAATGTTTAAGAATAGATTCTATATGTACTTACTTACTTCTTTTACAATACTAATTATAATAGTAAGATCAAATTACATTACTTATTTCTCAAGATAACAGATTTTAATATAAGATAATTAATTCTTATGATATTTTGAACACTAAATGAATGTATTAGTCACTTAATATGACGATCTGGTTTATAAACTTAAAGACCACCTCAAATTTAGAATTTTTTTGCAGACAACTATTTAAATATTCATTTCTTTATCTAAAATGTCTGCATATTTGTAAAGAGTAAAAATTGGTTTGTAAAAATGAATGCCATACTAAAAACTGTAAAATAATTTAATTATGATTTTTAAATATTTCATTTATAAATGCAAACTATATATATATATATATATATATATATATACATGCAATTTTATTTATTCTTAACCACATAATGGCTCAGTACCAATTTTGGTTTATGCTTCTGAAAGTATTTGTCACCGACCAACTGTTCATAAAATTGTCATATCCCCAAGTATTTTTTCGATATATCGCAACAACTGGTGGTAAAATTGACAAATGAAAAAATACGTTCCATAAAATACATTTGTCACGGCGATTTCTCCACTGACTCATCGAAACGATACAGTAACAAAAGAATAATCGATACCCTTATATAACTGACACCTTTAATCGCCCCCTTACCTAATATTATGACAAATTGCGTAAATATTGAATTATATGTATTTATTTTTAGAAGTATATTTATATTTCGATGTGTGAATGATACAGTGAAATAATTTAATATTGTCTTTGACAATATTCTTAATTATTTAAAATGATATTTTTTTAATTCGGTAAATATTAATTATTAATTTCCTATTTTTATAAGGATGAAAAAAAATATTAATTCAGCTTTAAAGTATGTAGACTTTATTGTACTTTAATACGGGCAACCATTGTTTATAAACTTAGGAAATGTTTGAGAAATTTAAATTTTTAACAAGTCTTTTGCATGTACAACAAAATGTGTTTTTACCAAATATTTAATAATTGATTTTTATCTATTTAAGGACTGTAAATAAGGAACAAATATATAATTCAGTAGTCATTTTTGAATAAAATTTTCATTTTTAGTTTGCTTAGATACTCCAAAATTTAGCCAAGTTCTGATGAAGATAGAATTTCTATCAGAATAAAAACATTTCAAGTTCGAAGACAAGTTTACAGATATGAGAGAAATTCTTGAATAACTCTTTCAATTTTTGAAATTCTACATAGTTTAATTGTTTCAAGGCCTTGATCGACATAGTCCAATCTATCGATTTGAAAAATTAAATCGATTTTTCGACTTTCTAAATCTATCAGAGCCCTTAAAGTTTTATCACAGAACCTATAGAAATATCTATATATAAAAATCTGTAAAAAAAAATTTCACTACTTTACCTCTTCGAAGATGATGAAATCAACATTGAAATGCAAATAAGAAACAATCAAAAATAATAAATATATAATAATAGTCATATAATTATTGATTATATATATATATATATATATATATATATATATATAATCAATAATTATTTATTGAACATTTTTGATTTGAATTTTTTTAGTTTATGGAATGAAAAAAATTCATTTATGAAAACAATTTTAAATAGTTTTCAAACAATATCGTGCCACGAGTAGATTGCTAAAAAATTTTTTTTTGTATATTTGAATAATTTTGTCTTTTATTAAAATTTAAATCTTTGATTTATTCGCAAATTCCGAAAATTTATTTTAAAGTTATTGTATTTAGAATAAACTCAAAAACTGTTAAAATATCCTTCAGTTTGAATTCTCAATATGATCCTGGTTTAAATATGAAGTAGGAAGAAATATAAAATATGATTTATTATGAGTAATTTAATTTAATACTTAATTTTTTTACAAAAATAGTTTGTACCATTGTGGGTAAATTTCCTTTCATAAATGAATTTTCTGTGAGTAAATTTAGTTTCATGCAAGAATTTTCTGTGCCTAAATTTACTCTGCAATAAATCAAGATTTGGAAAAAAATTACGAAGTCTTATGAGGAAGTAAAAAATTCGTTTGTAAAACTTAATTTTCAATTATAGAAAAACCCTTGAATGTCTCTATAGGCCCACCATTTTTTAGAACACATATTTATTTAAGTTTTTATAAAATTTATTTGTATGTATAAAATTTACTTCTCTTTTAAATAATTTACATATGTTTTATTTAACAACGTGTGACAATTTAATTTGAACTGAAACGTGTATTAGTGCTAGCGAGAGGGAAAAAAATGAAATTGTATTAAGTAAAGGTAACATGGAATATTTAATACCCACGTTCTGGCAGGATATTAAATATAATGAAAGCCAGCGTTGTTTTCGTTCCATTGAAATTTATATCAGGATACGAATAATGCCATAATTCATACGCGAGAGATTTTTTCCAGCATAATCTTAAACACACAGACTACAAACGAAAACTTAACTTGTGAAAACATGACGCTGTACGCTGGAAAGCCGGAGTTTTGCGCCGCGCAAAATACAATTCTTGGAAAGAACACGCGCGCATATGTATCCTGTTTTAATTTACGATGTGGTTTTAGGATAATACAGCGTGTGTTTGAATACAAATTCGTTGCTTGTGAACAAACAGATCAACGATTATCGCTAATAGCCTGCGCTGAAATTACTTACGGTACCAAGGTGTGTATGCAAAATTATGCAGATACTTTTTTAACACCTATAACTGTACAGCATCAAATATTGTATAATGCACGCGCCGTTATCTTATATCAAACGCAAATATTGTTTCGCCCGTGTAAAATTTTATGTTTATTATTTAACATTTTTGAATATTACTACTATCTGATTCTTTTTCACACACATTTTCGTATTCTTTGTACGGTTTTTTTCTATTCGCTCGACGTTGAAATCACAATTTCTTCGAATTCGTTTCGCACATTCTGAAAACATATTTTAAAAATGTTAAGAAGTTTATATTTTTTCAAACCGCTCTTGACGTGGTGTAATATGTACCTTATTTTCCCTTTATCACATATTCCGTAAAGATTTTTCTATAATACATTCATTTCTCAAACAGATGCCATTTTATTACAGTAAAAAGGATTTATTTTTTTCATATATATTTTCAAATCATGTTAATAACACATTTAGATACTAGAATTTACAAATTTCGATTTGATAAATCAATCAAAAAGAAATACAGGAAAACATATACTGTAAATGTACTAAGTATCAAGAGAAATCTTCCATCAGCAAAACTCTTAATATAATTTAAGAAGATAAAACTGATGTTAACTTGTTCTAATAGGGTACGATAAGTACAGACGTTGTTAGAAGAAAATTAACAGTAATTCATTTTAATTTTTTAGAATTTTTCACAGTTGAAAATTCAAGTCTTTAGTTTATTATCACACTAATAGAATTAGAGAGACTGTTGTAACTAAATGAGTTGCATGCTTCTATCATCAGTACGAATTCATTCTTATGGAATATATCATTTTAATTAAGAGAGTGAGCGACTCTCCAGGGGAAAAAGAACAGTTAACGAGCTTTAATCTTAATAGAGTTGTAAGATAACTTGTATAAAAAAGTGCAGAGCACACAATACGAAACAGTTTTATATGGCAATAATTTTGTAAAAGTTTATAACAGTATTAAATATTATAAAATTTACCTAGAATTGCTTATAATTAAATTTTACGCTTTCTCATAAACTACACAATATTTTTTCGAACAAAAATATTCAATAATTGATTATTCCTCATTTTTGATTGTGACTTAAGAGGATTTCAATCATTGTCAGATCGCTAAAGTGTAGAAAAAATTCCCATAATCAAAACTGATCAATAATAATCAATTATTTAACATTTTAAATTAATTTTTTTACTTTCCAAAATATTTAATAATCCACTATTCATAATTTTTATTCTTATTTATATGAATTTTAACGATAATGCTGCTATTATCGAAGTACCAATATATAATTGTACTTAGCACTCTAGAATAATAACATTTAGCCAGAGTGCTAGAAAATATCACTGTGATGTCCATAGAATTTCAAATTATTGTTCTTTTCGAAATGTCAGTATCTTTAATGTAGAAGAGTACTGTTAATTATTAGGTTGGTATGAAAATAATTGCGGTCTATGACCTTCAAATTCATATACATTTTCCTCAGCTAATTATTAAATTTATTAATCGAAATAAGCACCATTGGAATCGATACATTTTTTCCAATTAATTACAAATTTATTTATTCCGGCGGTGTAAAATTCTGGAGTTGATAAAATCTCGAAATGCACTTTCGGCAGCAGCTTCGTTGTTGAAGACTTTACCTTGTAAGAAGTTACCGAAATGCTTAAATAAGTGATAATCTGATGGCGAGATGTCTGGTTAGTATTTGGATGAGGAAATGTTTCATACCACATTTTATTCAGCTTTTGGAAAATCAATCGTGCGACGTGTAGTCATGTATTGTCATGCAGCAGGATTGGACCTCTTCGATTGACCAGTACGGAGACCAGACTTTACAGTTCTTGGCGGATTTTTTCGATTTCTTGACAATAACTCTCAACTGTAATGGTTTCGACAGGATTGAAAAAATTGTAGTGGGTTATACCGAGCGTAGACCACCAAACAGTCACCATAATTTTCTTTCGGCGTAATTTCGGTTTCTCGAAATGCTTGGAGCTTCATTTTTGTCCAACCATTGTGCAGGTCGCTTCCTGTTGTCCTAAATCATCCACTTTTTGTCACATGTTACAATACGATCGAGAAATGGATCGTTTCTGTTGCGTAAAAGAACCATAGAACAAACTTCGGAACTGCGTTTGTATTTGGTTTTCGTTCAATTTATGCGACACTCATTTATCAAGCTTTTTTGATTTTTCTACCTATTTTAAATGGTCCAGAACTCTTTTGATAACTAACTCCTAACTTTTGTGTGTGCTTTCGAATTGTTGTGCCTGGTTTTGATTTAACTAACGCATTCAGGTGGTTGTTATGAACAGAAAAAGGACACATGGGACCTTCTTTATCTTCAAGGCTTTCGTACCCATCATGAAATTTTTGGAACCACTATTACACCGTACTTTCCTTAACAGTACCCACACCAACAGCATTATTTAGTTTACGAGCAGTTTCCATCATTTTGAACTCATAGAAAAAATGCTCTTATTTGCTTATTTTCCATCTTGAATTCAATAGCTCAGTTTGAAGCAAAATTAATAATAAAACTAAAGTCGATGTTACCAAAACACAGAACGAAAAATGCACTTTAAAATGATATTAACACAAATACGATAAAAAGGCACTTTAATTGAAAAAAATTAAGGTCAGAATTCAAAAAACAAATACCGTACTTATTTTCCTACCAAGCTCATATTTATAGATGAATTAAAGTTAAAGTTCACTTATCATTTTTTTATAAATTTATAAATTAATATTTTAAAATTTCATTTCCGATTGTATATAGAAAAATATATAAAAAATCCAAGAATGTTTCATATGATGCAGTGTCTGTTGTATAATGTAATCGAAGTAAGAAGTAGAAGTTATCTACAAATTATAATAGTTATATTAAGCAGAGTAATAATTTTTTATAGATATTTTTCTTGTCCTTGATATCATTATTCCTTGTTTTTGATTCCCCCTAACGGATTCGTCTGTCGAGATCTTCAGATGGATACTTTTAGTATTCATCTAAACATATCGAAGAACGAATCCGGTATTAAACGAAAACAAACATTATTGACCTCAAAGACAAGAAAAACAACATCAAATCTTGATACATACGAACGGAACAAATTACAAATTTATTTATATTATGAAATTGACTGTTAGTAATAACTTTCACTCGATACCTAACAGTAAAATATGTTTTTTATTAAAGTTTATTTATGTTTCGACCTACTCACATCTATAGGATGATTCAACTTTGACTTCCACGCGAAAGTATTAAAGAAATCGTAAAAAATAATAAAAAAACATGTAATCCCTCATTTAGTATTTTATTATTGAATTGAACTAAAATACTAAATAAAAAATAACAAGAATTTTCTTAACCACTGCGCTATTTTTTACTACTTCCATGTGGAAGCCTGAATTGAATCAACCTGTATATAGGAATAATAGTTAATTCAACGTAAAAAATTGCAATTAATTCTTTATCTACGATTGAATATTCAGTTATTTTTTTTTTATATAAACTTATAACTAATATCATTTATGAATTCCATGTCTGAAAAATATATAAAAATCCCAAGAATACTTGAAACGACGATGAAACATCGGTCGAATAGTCTAAACGCAGTATGAAAACTGGTTTAAATTTATAATAGTTATTTTAATAAATCAGAGTGTATTTCTTTATATTAGAAATTAACTGGCAGTAATAACTTTCGCTGGGTACTTAACACTACAATATGCTTTTTAATTAACGTTCCTCTCTTTATTGACCTACATTAAGCAACAAACCGTTTTTTATGGAGCACATCAAACATTATTACGATATACAAGCCGTATATATCACAACACACACACACACACACACTCTATCTTATGAATGTTTACTTCATTCAACATCTAATACGTTCATAAGTAAATATGCGCGCCGTACATATAACTTTTTGCCGTAAAATTGACATAATAGTTACGTCGTGATTCTGTAACATAAACTCACATCGCCATACCAACATGGAAGTCAAATAACTTGACGGTTAGACGTTTGTGTGCCTATGCTAATGAGAACGTAACTCCCGGAACGACCACTATCGTAAAATAATTTCCCGATGTGATTGCGTTCGCCGCGCGTTCCGTGACTCCGGCTTTCGTACCATGAATTTTGATTCAGCCATCCATTTATTTCTATAATAACAAATACGGCTTCACAAATTATTTCGTATCGTGTACGATCCGTTGAGTTCTGGTGCGCCGATGTACGGAGCGAAACAAACACTCCGGCGGTGGGTTTATAAAAGGTTCGCTAAGCTGTGTACGAAAATACAGTACATAGAGTCGATACAACGGTCCCTTTAAACAAACCGATGTTGTATTGTAATCAATGAATAGTGTTTAGTGCGATATTGTTAACATAAATAAGGATACTGTAGCAGTATGTCTAAACATTTCAAGGTAGTTTAGTTTAGTTTAGAAACCAGTACAAGAGATAAAGTGTTTTATTTCTGAGTGTATGAATAAATATTTGCATTTCTAATTCAAAGAAGTTAAAAAGGATTTCTCTTCTTTACAGCATATCGTGTTACACATTTTTGCAATACGGATATTGTATTGAGCAGCAATGGACTTAACGAGGGTTTCGCACAAACCCCTGGATATCCTAAATACTACGTTGGAATTGAAGAGTGTCGCTGGAGATTTTTGGCCGCTGTCGGTCAAACGATTCAAATAATGCTGTTAGATATATCGTTAAGAAGTAAGTTACTTTTTATAAAAATTTACTGCCTAAGTATTTTTTTCCATAAATTGTTCCATCTGAACATTTTTTTAATTAGTATTTTGAGATTTCTTTTTTCGTTCGTTAGTTTAGATTTGTAAATGTTTCAGATTTCTTTCTTTATAGTAAGATTTCAAAAGTAGAATTAAATCTTTTCATTGAAATTGTTTGAAAACATTTAATGAGATGTATGTTTGGTTGATTTGTTTGTGAAATACACCGTCTATCTTTTAAAAATGTCTTTACTAAAAAGCAGCTACTGCATAAACTTCAAACTTAATGAAATTATAACAAACAGTACTGGATAAATTATATTATGAATTTATGAATCAAATTTTAAATAAAAAAAATTATATATAGTATTTTCTAATATTAAAATATATATATAATTTTTTTTATTCATCTTATTCCAAAAAATTGTATTTAAATATCATTTTTCTTAGTTTCAATTTAAAATTTGAAATAGATTTTGAAAATTGTAATATTTTCACCTAGAAGGACTGCTGTTTATTCTGATTGATTTAATTTATTATTATTATTTTTAAAATAAATATAGAAATTTGGTCCTGATGATCTCCGTTCTTTTTATTTTTATCGGGCTAATTATCTTATTTGTCGCCGAGTCCCTAAGCCCCAAATATATTAGATGTACAAATTAAAACGGTACATTCTTTATAGAAAATTAATGTTTACGAAAAAATGGGATACATTTAAATCTTCAAAATAGCCTTTATTATTTTTTATAACTTTGGTCCATCTTTCGAGTAATTAACGAATCGTTTCTTGAACAAAGATAGCGACCTCGAATCGATGAAATCTTAATACATTTTCAGATCTATTTCAATATTTTAACATTTTTTATATGTTTTATACGTCACAAAAGCTTCCCGAAAAGCTGAAGCATTCAGCTTCGGAAGCATTCTTTTCAATTGTAAAGTATCCATTGCCTAATATGCTACTTTTTAGACCCCATCGTTTACTACTGTTCTGTGAGATTATGCCGACTGCTTGGCCAAGATAAATAGTGTTTTAATGCGAAAATTGACACTTTAAAATCCTAAACCGATGAGAAAATATTTTAATTTAAAACAAAATCATGATTGATTCAATTTGAAGGCACCGAATTAATTTCTGCTCGTAATGTATCCACATTTTGTCCTCTACGACTAGTTTAAACACATGTGTCGCCTTTAGAAAAATATAAATAAGTTATGTAGTACTACTTTTAGATGCCATACCTGCTGAAACTAGAAGATAAAAATAAAAACTGGCATAAAAATACAAAACTTTGTTCAACTGAAGAAATGTTTAAATACTAGTATACATCCTGACAAAATTAACAGAAAAATAGAAGGAAATATAGAAAGAAAAAACTGTTTATTGTTTTTTTCAGCAATATATTTAAACATAAAAAATACTTAAGAACGAAACTTAATGAATTAAACTTGAAACCTATGATCTGACTAAGCAAACATATCTCGTCACTTTATCCAGCGGACAAAGTAGCGAGAAATGTTGATTTTTATTATAATAATAATAATTTACAATTAGACAGCTATTAAATTTCATAAATGCTTACGAGTATATAAAGGAAAAATTATTTTGATTTAAATATCGTATGTAACCGTTTGAGTGCCACGGGCATTTGCAAAAATTCGATTGAAAAATGCCAAGCGGCGCGATCGCGATTCTCTAATTCCATGTTGAAATGGCACGCAGCGCTATTGCGCTTTTCTAATCCCATATCGAAAAATCCCAATCGACGCGATTTCGCTGGTTTTCTGCTTATAAGCAGTAAGTATTGTCTCATTGAATTCGTTGTTATTATGGCATTCCTATTAGTATATGATAATATTGTGTTTAATTTTCGAAATATCATTTTTAAATATTTTTATTTTTGATATAAAAGATATACGTATATATATATATATATATATATATATATATATCATATAGTAGTAATAATTTTTGATATTATTCTACCTGATTATTTTTTTATTTTAAACAACACACTCACCCTTCAGCAGTTCATAATTAACAATAACATAATTTTAACAACACCTCGATAAACGGTAACAATAGACAGTTCGACTCTGCAGACCGATGAGCTGACATTTTTAGGAACTGAACAGCAAAAGCGCGATCGCGCCGTCTGACACTCAAACGGTTGTTTTTTAAACATTTGTTAAAATGGCGAATAGTGAGCTTCTGTTAAAAATAGAAGAAATTTATATATATATATATAGTGGTAAACATGTTAATATAAGCTTAAAATTAAAAAAAAATAGCTATCTAGCCAAACTGCATATATTAACAAGAGCAATTCTCTTGTCGTAGAAAACTGCATGCAGTACAGTGTCAGCAATTTGTCCGTCTGAAATTCTCATTTACTGCAAACAACATTTACACTCAAACGATAATAACAATTAAATTAAATATGCAAATATACGTTTACAAAGTCTTAAGACGGTTGCATTCAAATTTCATTATATGTTTTTCTCTCTGAAGAGTCAATAACCAGACATTTAAGACACACTGCTGTTAAGATCTCGTTCTAGAATAATTGGTTTCTGTATTTGTTTTCTTTATAAATATATTTAAAAATCATTATTAATGAATAAACGAAATTCACCTTTGAATAAAAGCTCATAACATTTTCTTAGAATTAATTACATTTGAGCGGAAAAATTAAGACGACTCGCATCACGTCACTTCATTAAAATATGAATTTAAATTATTCTAATTAGAAGCGAAAAATGTCAAGTACTTTAATATGTAATTGAAGTACCTATTAAAAATATGTAATTATACTGTATGGAATATTAACATTATATATATATATATATATATATATATATATATATATATATGATACGAATTTAAACATGTCGTATGAATAAACCCTTATTATTCAATAGAATACATTTACATATATTTCTTTGCGTTAAAATACTCAGTTACTTTCAACTCTTTATAATTGCTATTTTCAAGCGAATGTTTTAATCATAATTTTATTTAAATTTAACAAAATTTTAATTTTTTAGTTAAAGCTCACTCGAAATTATTTTAATTCCATTTCAATTATATTTAGATTTTTAGACCGAAATCGTTTGAATATTTTAAACTTTTGGAATCTTTCGTAAATTGTGATTTAATTCTTGGAATTTCAGTAATCAGCATAAAGTTTCTCATTATTTTTATTAACGAATTTCTATTTGAATATGTTTGTTTTTAAATATTTATATGTTAGTAAGTGTATGAATGAATTCGGTGACTTTTTTTATTAAAATAATGAATGTTTACGGAAAAGTGGAATATATTTCAATCCTCGAAATATCGCTCATTATTTTATATAATTTTACTCTATCTGTTAGGTAACTGAAGAATATCTTGTCGAAAAAAGATGACTGCTTTGAGTCGTTGAACTTGTAATATATTTTCCGATCTATTCCACTGTTTTAGCATTTTTTACATATTTTATGTGTCATAATTTCTTTCTCCAAAACTGAACAAATTATACTCACAGTTTCGGCAGTATGTTTTTTTGTATTAAAATGCAAAAAGTATCCAGTGCTTCATATGTTGCCATCGTGGTCTCTAATGTTGTGTAATGTTATGCCAACTGCTTGGCAAAAATATATATAAATTTCTAACCAGAATTTCAAATGCTTAACAAATCCTAAACAGACTGATTTTAATTTAAAACAGTTGTGATTCATTCAATTTAGAAGCACCGAATTAATTTCGACAACTAATATTTAGTTTTTTCTTATATAAAAATCCATCTTTATTGGATTTTATAAGAAATTTAATAAAATATTTTATCCAAAAAAAAAAATTAAGTTCACTCATTGACAAAGTAATAAATGATTTATGAATGCGTTTTGGTACACACAAAATAAACTTGTTTTGCCCTCGTTTCTTGTTCGACTACAATTATGCGGTTCTTGTGTTGTACTGCATTGTTTTTGAAACATATATGTTGGCAGCAAGTCTCGAACTCAAACAACACTACAACACAAACTTTATACGATCATTGACTTTACGTGCAAGATTTCGATACCATATATAAGTTACTTTGACACATGAAAAGTATAACAGCATAATAAGAAAACTTTCATAGAAGTTCTCTACATTGACTGTATAAACTTTTCACATCAAATTATATCGATTGGTTTTTATATTAATTTAATACTGTTTATTTAGAATATATATATATATATATATATATATATATGTATATATATATATGCACATACATATATTAAAAAAATAAAATTTAATTAATATTATTATTGATTTATAAAATAAATAATGAAAAATTTTAATAACATTTTTAACAATAAAATTAATAAAGTTAATAAGAAAAGAAAAAGAAGAAAGAAAAAAGAAAAAGGAAAAGAAAAATGAGTTTATTAATTTGAATTAAATGCATCAAGTGTCGTACACATGATGAATGGGGAAGAGAATCCGGTGTCTTAGCCGCAGCTTTTTAACCGGGATTAAATGGAGAACGGTGTTGGTTACGGAGGTTCCTTGCAGGTTTGAGGATTGGATGCCGGAAAAAAGTTTCAAAAAACCGGCGAAAGGAGTGTACTTTTATAGAAGTTCTATAATCAGTTCTAAACAAATTTAAACCATTCATAAGATCCACATGCGATTCAATAAGATGCATATTTTTTTAGAAACTTATTTCTTCGAACTTTAAGGAACTAAACGTTGACAAAATCTATATTTATATAGTTTTTGGAATAGATGAATGTTTTTACTTCCGAAAATAATTGTATTGTCTATCATTTAAATGATATCTCTTTAAGACGTTCTTCATACAATGTTATGTATAAAAAAATCGTTTCACACTTACTTCCTAAATCAAAATCTCAAACGTACCTGTAAACGTATTCATGAAGTTTGGCGCACCTGCTCGTCATGTACACAATATTTAATTATTATGTAAATTTATATCTGCGTCAATTAAATTTCAGTATATCATGTCTCTCACATGCTTCTGAAGATATTTCAGTGTCATTAATTATTGAATGCAATAAATTAATATTTTACAGAAAACGTTAGTGTTTCAAAAGAAATATACGTTTGTTTATGTTAATATACGTTTGTGTACATTCCGTAAAGTGTATAAATCAGTGCTCGGTGTCATATTAGCGCGAACTGCACATGGAAAACATTACAAAACAGAAATCACGTAAACAGGTAGGCAGGCAGAGCGCGCGTTCATCAAGAATGCACGAATTATTGCGCGCAGCGCGTTATACCATGTGCACGGTGGCGGTGTGTACAGCAAGAAGAGAATAAATTGAATATGAATTATTCAAACATTGTACATACTAAATGGATCCACAGAGCCTCGAGCACTTGTAAAATAATGCTCAGCTAACGGAGTGAAGGAAAATCAAATACATCGTTTCTGACCGTTATTTACTTATTAATAATTTTTGTTAATATTTTATATTTCATACACGTTCGCACAAAAGCGTTTCTACGTTCGTTTGCATAAATATGCCCGGTTTATTTATTAATTAAAACACACATACGTACCGTCCACATTAAGAGAGACCGTCCATGTTTGAATCGTAGACGATTCCGTTAATTTATTTTAGCTTAGATTCGTTTCATTTCTGTATCACATTATGTTGGGTTGTGTAACGTTGACTCTTTCACCACATTTAAAATTTATTTCTTTTTGATATTGTGTCAAGTCGATTATGTTCTTAAACTTTTAAATAAAACCAAAAGGTTCGTATTCGTGACTTTAATTAAAAATTTCCATTTTTTTCTCCATTTTATAATTTTTATCGATTTTAATTTAATTTATAATTTAGTTTACGTGCTTTTAACAAATAATAACTAAATGCATCTGCTCAGAATTTTAAATCCTGTTATATCTTTTCAAAAAAGAAAAATGCTTTATTTTTTACTGATTCTTCTCTTTAATATATGATAAAAGGACTTAAGTAGATAATCGATTTAACATGCAAGAATGCAATTAATTCTAGAGGAGAAACTTTATGGGAGATTGAATATTTAGCTACTTGATTTTTATGATTGCCTAATTTAATACTTTGAACATCTTGGGAGTCATCAGTGACCGGTGATGCCATTATCAGTAAAAACATATAATTCAAGTAAATGGCAACAGTTCTAAAATTTTCAATATTATTATCGTTATTACAATGATCTAAAAACGCATTCCAACGCCGCAGGAGTCATCGATGACCCCCACTAAGATAAATTCATAAAATATAAGAATACAGTTCAACTTAACTATTATATATTATATTTTAGCATAATAAGCATAGCACAACAAAAAATTCGCAAGTCATGTAAAATTGGCCCGGCATTCAACGTCTTAATTTAATAAAGTTCTGGAAATAATGGTCAATTCATTTTCATAAATGGACTTTCCTGTGACCTCATAAACCATAATTTTTTTCTGATCAAAAATCTTCAATAAATTTGCAATAGAATTACACTCAGAACATTAAGGTATAGAAAAATGATATCATCGAGATCTTATTGTATATAGACAAGAATCAAAAATGACCAATAATCATTATTTGAACATTTTTGGTTAGAAAAACTTTTGTGGTTTATAGGGCGAGAGAAGGATTCATTTATAAAAGATTCTAATCGGATTTTAAATCTTTCAATCATTATTTCCATAAAAAGAAGACTTTATCACCACCGTACCGTGATTAATACACTTTCACAATGAATGTGATACTTTGCACCTTGCTGTGACATTTATATATAAACGTACCGTAATACAAACTTGAAAAATATAGTTAATTGCGTTTTATTACTTCAAATAAAATATTAAGTGGAAAAAATAAGAAGATTCATACGTTCTATGTTTACATATTGATCCTTTTACATTGTTTACTTTTACATTCCTTGTGTCAACTTCTTCTGAATTTTCTTTCGAATAAACAAATTAAATTTAAAAATAACAAACATTTCTCAACAAATATCTTTATATAGAGATACGGAGATGTTTAATACATTTAATACCAATTTAAACACAAATGTAAACATATATTTCATTTATTTATACATAAATAATACATAAAGATCAAAAGAAAATATATGTCGACATATATATTTGATATACACTTTTTTAAGTTAAAACGAAATGAAAATATTTTACGATTATCAAAATAAATACAAAGACGAATGTGTACGACATTTTATTTGGATGCAAAAATATGGTACATATATATAATATTTCAAAATTTATTACTGTGTATTTACATAAAAGTATAATTCAATTACTTCAAGATCGTCGAGTATATAAGTCATAAACATATTTTTTAGAAGTGAAAATTATATTTTTTTTTTGGAACTTGACAGAATTCCTAAAAAATATTTAGTATACAAATAAAAATAATGCAAGAAGTAAATAAACCTACAGCTAATATCTTAGTCCAAAATGTATTATTAATGTTTTTAGCATTGTAACAAATTAAATTTATTTCCACGAATATATTTTCATTCTCCACACAACATAAAATAATTTTTAATTAAAAAATTCAATAATATTATCGATTATTTTGACAATATCTTACATGCATTTCGATATTAATGCCATTATCAAAAAGGTCAACAATAAATCATTGAACATTTTGTGCTGTGTGGTGAAAAAAAAATGCATTTTGGAAAAAGAACGCTTGCTACTTATTGTAATTATATGTCTTGAACCTATGATCTTATTGATGCGTTGTCCTGATGGTCTTCATTCATTCAGATCATCTGCTCTACTGTTCTTTAATATTAATTTCAGCATGTGTACCATCATCTTCAGGTAGATAAGAGATTCGAGTTGACAAGATTTACCTGAATTACTTGCTCAAATTAGTAGTAGTGAACAGACATTGAAATGATAGAAAAGGATGATAATATTAAGATAACTCAGTACTGATATTTTCATGAATTTTTTAGTCTAGATAAGTGTTTCTTAATTTTTCTTAAGTTAGATGAAAATAATTAAAAATAATAAAATTCGTACGAACGATATTGAAATGAAATGTT
Organism: Acanthacorydalis orientalis; assembly: GCA_034766995.1. Taxonomy (NCBI): domain Eukaryota; kingdom Metazoa; phylum Arthropoda; class Insecta; order Megaloptera; family Corydalidae; genus Acanthacorydalis; species Acanthacorydalis orientalis. The sequence continues at coordinate 26,461,756 of CM068322.1, read as the reverse complement.
TAAAAAAAATTTATGACAGGTATTTTATTTATATAAAATCTTTATTTTGTATGTATTAACAATAATTTGAAAAAATCAGATTATATTTTAATTTTGAGTTAATGTACAGATAAATATGTATTTTAAATGTCTAAGAAAGATAATATCGCCATGTAAAGTATATAAGCAATAGTCCAAAAATATCAATAATCATAAAGGACATTTTCGAAATAGAAAAAAAATTTTTATCAAAAAGTTTGATTTGTAAAAGTCAATTTTATGACAGTGACAAATAATTAAATGCTGTGTTTATAATATTTGTATTATTCTGTTAAAATATATGGATTAAATGAATAAATAAAACAAATCACTTTATATATTCTGCGAAAATTTGATTATTTCAGAATGTACAATTATTGCTCATTTTGATTTTAGCTTCAAAAAGTAGAGAAAAAAATCTGATTTTATTTTGATTTACTTTCTCGCTTTAAATTTGATAATAAATCGCTATCAGAATGCAGTTAAGCCAAAATTGAAATGAATAATAAGAAACTGTTAAATTATTTTATTATTTTGTGTTATGCAAGGAGTGATTCACTTATGAAAGTGAATTCAATCGCACAGCAAAAGCTATATTGCTTTTCATACATGTGGAATTTTATTTCTTTAAAAATAAATATCATTCATATCAACTTCTGTTAATTCTAAATGGACACTGAAAATAAATTTAATAATATTCTTATTTTGTACGAGCCATTTGTTAAAATACTATTATTTTTTATAAATGAATTTCCAGCATAAAAAATGTTTATTTAGATATGTACAAAAATTGATTATTGATTTTTATTTTTATTTTATGTGTATTTGAATAACAGACATTCTTATAGCTTTAAGGTACAGAACCATCGAGTCAAACTATATTGCGGCAAAATGCTTTCCAGTCAATACAGCTAGACAGACACCTTCAAATTATAATCTGAATTTATTCTCAGTGACAGAACTATACTATTATAATTCTAATAAAATAGAGAGTATATCATAAATATACTTGCAATTTTGAAATAATTATAAATTTAATTAATGAACAAATGTATTTAATTCTTCTGTAGGCTTCTCACCTAATTTTAAATGAAAATATATTCATCTTATACAAGTCCAATGCGAATAAATAAAAATAATATAAACACTATTGTTGTTTTTCGATGTAAACATAACGAAATAAATATAAACTTTTTGAAAATCATACAGTACAAACTAACAAAGCAATGATATATCATCAGAAATATTTATATAAACCGTATTGTAGGTTTATATCATTGTCATTTACATGTGCCACGTGTTTTCAAATGTGATTTATGTACGTTTTCAGTTCTTTTTGTTAACGATATTTATGAGCTTATAAATATTTCATCTATTACACATATGTATATATATATATATATATATATATAGAACTGAAAATGAAATGATGAATTTAAATATCCGGATTTAAAAAAAAATGAGTACAAGTAATTTTAATTAATCTGAATAAATATTGTACAGTTGATGAGATAAACTTTTCTGTCGTTTTAGTGTATTAGGTATACAAATTAATTCGGTGATTTTTTTATAAAAAATTTATGTTTCCGTAAAAAATGGAATATATTTCAATCATCAAAAAATCCTCCATTATTTTATATAACTTTGCTCGATCTGTCGGGTAACTGATGAATCCCTTGCCGAAAAAAATGGCGGATTTGATTCGATGAAGTTTTTCTGGTCCTCTTAGACTCTTAACATTTTTTCATGTTTTATGCGTCATAGAACCTTCCCCCAAAGCTGAACAAATCATTCCCGTTGTTCTATCAGTGTTTTTTCCTTCAACTGGAATGTAAAAAGTATACAATGTCTAATATGCTGCTTTTCAGGATGCCATCGTATTCACTACTGTTCTGTGAGGTTGTGCCAACTTCTTAGCCAAAATATATATTGTTTTTAAATGTTAAGATTGGTACTTCAAAATCCTAAAACGCCAACAAAGTATTTTAATTTAAAACAGTGTTATGATTGATTCAATTGATTCAATTTAAAGGCACTGAATTCATTTTTACACCTAATAAAATTTTTCTAAATAATTTTTATACAAATATTCAAATATTTTTTCTTCTACAACCGACTTTCGCGCACATCTAAAACCACATAAAATTTTTATAGTCAAAGATATTCATTAATTTATTTATTGTTTTGATTGTTGTTGATCCTCAGTGCTTTATGGTATAGAAAATATAAATAAGCATTTTCCGTACTTTAACCTTTTGAGAATTATAGCATCAATACCGCAGTATGCAAAAGCAACAATTAAACATGATAAGACATTTTTTTCAGGAAATGTTTTTTTTTGGATTATATGAAATATTATTCTGTACGATTGAATTGATCAGAGTAGCTAAAATATCCGAATTTTTAGATAACACAAACATTTCAAAAAAATCAGACTTGTTTTGTCAACTAAAATCTGAATCATATTTCTTTGATTGCAATCAAAGAATTCTTATTTATAATTAAAATTTATGTTGAACCGTTTTTCTAATTTGTACGATGTTGATATTATTTTTTCAGAAATTAACATTGTAAAGAATTATATATATATATATATATATATATATATATATATATATATATATATAAATACATTTATTAGCTTACTTAATAGTTGCGCGGTGTGGTATGCAAGGCACATTCTGCAATATATATGCAGGATACCAGTCGTTTTAAATGAATGGGCCGACAATGGATAGTGAAATCATCAGGGAAATACAGGTCTGGAGTAAATTAACGATACTTACACGTTACCTATGAAAGCTTTAGAATATAAACACTGTCTGGAACGGACACACTATTGTTGCTAGGAATGGTATTAAAATTTCTTTATAATTAATTGCCTTGCTTGTGTTATTGTGTGTTGTTGTTATTGTTATTGTGTTAAACGTTTTAATACTATTTATATTTGAATATGAAATTGTTATTTTTATAAATATAATAAACAATAATCGATATATGATACCGTTTTTTTAGTTTAATATGTGATAATAATTGTAGAAAAAATGTATATATTAATTAATTGTGATAAGTTGTTTATCAAATATTCACATAAATCGAAAATGATCTAAATCATATATATATATATATATATATTTGATGTAAATATGGAAAATATATTTATTTTTAATGTAATTACCCTTTCTTAATTTTATTTTAAAAAGTATACTTAATTTTTGTGAAATATATAAATACATTTTGTACTCTCTTACAAACTTATTCTATAAAAATCTTGCAAGTCATGTGCTAGATCTTTTCTCCTGTTCTAACTGATTTTGAATTTTTTCATTCTGTTAGATCTTGAACTCAAGTTAAAGATCTGTCTGAAAATGATGTACAGGAATTCCATTTTTAAAGATTCTCTAAAAACCACAATAATGCTGAATAATTTAGTATTGATTTTTTTGATTTTTAGATATTCGGACTAACCTGTTGGCGCGCCCCTAAGCCACCATTACCTAGTCTTTAAATATTCTAATTTCAATTTTCTTCTGTATCTTTCGCTGAATGCTAGTACTTTGAGGATCGTGAAATCGACATTGAAATGAGAAACAAGTATCACTTAAAATGATTCATATATTAATAATGGAAGGTTTTTGATCAGTTTTTTTTTATTATTTGTAAAAAAGAGAAAGTTTCATTTATTAACATAAATTTAGACACAATCCCGCAATTTTATTGTGGCGTATTTTAAAAATATACAAAAATTAATTCTCCATTCATTACATATAAACATATAATGCTTATTTCTAGATTAAGTTATAATATAATTAATACGTTAAGTAGATTAAAATTTCTGGCCTGATAAGATTATTGATGTTAGTTTCGGTGCTTGTAGGGTAATATAAATAGTTTACTCCCAAAATATCGGTCTGTCCGTTGTCAGGATGTAGCTATTTTTGTCTTTTGATATATAATCCCTTGTAATAATTAATAGAAACGTTTAGTATGTACTTAGAGAATATATTTATCTAACTGAGTTCAAACGAAAATTCTTGAAATGAAACTTAAAAATCTAGACGTAACTCGAAGTGACAAAAGTCAATTGTCTTAATTCATTAACAATATTAGTCTCAAAAATAAATAATGAGGACAACATAAGTCACCAGATTATTATATTTGATTCAGACTATTTTAAGAATTCCAATAAAAATTTCCTCAATTAAAATTATATTTTTTAACTGAAAAACGTTTAATTACTCATATATTTTAAATTTGTTTCGCTTCATACTACTAATTTTATCACTTTCTTTATTTTTTCATTATTAATATTAACCCAAAGATATTTTAAATAATGAAATCCTTGTCACATTTCTGAAATAAAATGATTTTTTTAAAAAAAACAGTTGTATATATCAAATATTTTTATTTATTTATTGTCTAATTTTAATAATTTTTCAAAACGTCAATCCCTTATCAATACAATTTTAAATAAAGCTAATTTTATTGTAATACCTTAAAATAATATTAATAAAATATAATATAGACTTTTTTTAAAAAAAAAATAACAAGTACTCCTTATAAATAAAATTATATTAAATTTATTGACAGGGAAAATATTTAAAACTGTTAGTGAGGTGTTTGTGGTAATAAGGGATGTATTTTATCTTATTAATACATTATTCATATTTTTTAATGTAGGATTAAAACATATCGTTTGAATTGCATATAAGGAAACAAATAATATTCACTACTGATTTTTACAGCTATTTCCATTTTTATGGCAGTTTATATGTAACACACGTAAAATTTCTCATACATATAAAGAAAGTTATTTTCTTTATTTCTTTCCCATATACATGCAAAGTTTTATACCTAGATAAGCACATACTCGTATATCGATGAATATTTATTGCATAAAATATATTTTTATTGTGTTTAAAATTTATACTAAGTATGTATTTAAATAAATGTAAACATTTATCTAAATATTCATTGAAGGGAAATATAATTATACAAGAACTATATTTTATGCATTGAGTGTATCTAACTAGGACTATATTTTATTCATTCTCTTATTGGAATAAACTCTCCGAGGAAATCAGTGAAATAAATTTCAAATAAATGATTCCTACCAGCAATGTCGGATAGTATGATTGATCTCGAAGATTTTTCATTTTAAATTAAAATATTTGTCGGTATTGTCAATATATTTATTAGTAACATTTAAAAAAAAAATATTTTGTTTAGAAAATGTTTTTAAAATTCAAGAAAAGCATTACATATAAATGTTTTTATGGTCCCTTTTTAAAATGAAGTATATAATTTTACCTTCAATTATTGAGTTAATATATTATTTTTAATTTTATTGTGCGTGTAAAATTTTAATAAAAAACATATTTATACTTTTTAAATAAAAAAACATCATAAGTATCTTAAATTTTAGCATATTCATTGTTTTTTTATGATAATAAATTAAATTATAATGACAATTTAAATAATTTTACTAAAATATGTACAGTAGTTTTAAGCTAAAAATGTAATAAATGTTAAAATGTCTAAAAAAATAATAAGAAAAATGTATTAGATACAGAAATGATACAATAATAATAATAATCGATACATGTAAGTTCTAAAAACAATTCATGGAAAGACTTGTTCGAACGATAATTTTTCAACAGACAATTCTTAGAAAGACAATTTTTCAAAGTATAGTTCTTCGAAAATACAATTCCTGGGAACAAAAATTACTTAAAATCATTTCTTTAAATGATTCTGATTTGATTTTACCTGACATGATCTAATCTGACCGGAATTGAAAGACCTGGCCAAATATTTGAACAAACAAGACCTCATTAGAACTGATCTAACCTGACCTGACTTGACTTCAAATGTGGATAGTTAGTCTGCAGTGAAATTGATTTAAAAAGTAGGCCCATAATACTATTTTCTATCTATATATTTGGATCAAAACAGAATTTTTCACGAATATTCTTGCAAATAAATTTCTTTCTCTTACCTGCATACTTTTGGACTTTATACAATTATAATTTTATCTGATTTTGTTTGAAGTTTTATCAATCTAAATGACTATCTTGAAGATATTCTTACTAGAAAAATGGTTGTTTTGTTAAAAACATTTTTAAGCGACTATTTGTTTTATTCAAATAAAAGATGTTGTATTTGTCACCTTTTTTAATGGTATGTTGTAGAATCTTGACTATCTTAATTTATAATAAAAAATATATATGTTATATATATATATATATATGTATATATAATGACTAAACTAGTTCTTTCAAAATCAAAATTTAAGTGGTTAATTGTTATCATACGAATGAAATTATCTGCATTGAATTTTTCTTTTAAAAATATTATCAAAAGATTTCTAAAAATATCAAATTTTTAAAGAAAATAAAATTGAATTTGATATACATTGATAACTAAATAATTATTGTTAAAGTTCTATTCAAATATTAAATGCATATATATATATATATATATATATATATATATATATATATATATATATATGGTTCAATGAATATTCTTTGCAGACAGAGCACGTGTTTAAATTTTATTCGAACATTTTTAAATATATTCATATTTCTAAATATTTCTTAGCTTATTAAAAAAAATAATATTTGACTTTATAATTGATTTATCAGACAAAAATTAAGGGAAACACTCCTCATTTCGTTTCTAAATTCGCCCTTGCATAACATGTCTTGACTTTGAAAAGACTGATCTAAACTGACAAGACAAGACTTTACCAGATCAAAAAAACCTTATTTGTGTTTGTATTCTTATTTATATTTACTTGTATTAATGTAACTATTTGTTTTCACGCAAAATTACAATTTTGAAAAAAAATGGTAAAATACATTCTTTTATTTAAAGTCAATACTTTATTATATTTATTGAAATTGAAATTAAATAATAATGCCTTATAGATTATTAATAGAGAAATCTATATTTTACTATAAAATATTACGATTGTTGATTCCTATAGACATTAGGTCTGAGAATGTTAACAGAAATTATTGTTTAATTTTGATATAAAAAAAAACCTAATTACATTTGTAACCGAAAGTATAATATGAACTTTGACATATTTCTCAAAGCTTAAATAATTGAGTACATCACGAAATATATACATTATTAAATGTTATTCAAGTGTAATCAAATATTCATATAATATTGATTTTATGCATAAATAAATGAGTTTTCTTGTAATAAAGTATCAAAGGACTTTTACTTATTTGAAATAATTCTTTTATATTAGTATTATATTATTTTTAATGTTTACTTTCAACATAAAATTAATGTTAATCATTTAAATGTATGTGACTACAGGTAAAATTAATAAAATTTACCAAAAAAACTTAGTTACATTCATTGATATATAATAAAATACTTAACTTTTTGTACCATACATTATTTCATTAAATACATATGACAAAGTCGATTAATCTACTATGTATCACTATACATATAGACCAGTAAAAAAAAAAACTGTTCATTGCAGGCATTGGTCCACGCGAATCTGGTTGCATGGATCGTCTAAGTGTGATAGAAGATGGCCATTCATTACTTGAGACTTGCCAAGAGCATCCACTAGTTACCACCATTGTGTCAACGGGCAATAGTCTTGACGTTGTCATCAATATCAAATCCAAAAAAATGTTTCCCAAGAGAGGAATTTTGTTCCACTACAAAGGTAAGGCCACAACTTTTATATTTCTTTTGTCTGTTTATAACACATTTATTTATTGTTGATGTTTTGTTACTTTCTTTGTTAATGTCAAGTATTTTATTTCTATTATATATATATATATATATATATATATATAAAGCTAACAATATAAATAGTTTTCATTTTGTAAATTCTCATTTTTCTTTGAATTTGAAACAAAAGAAATGGCGTTGAATTAAATACATTTCTAAGATATTTTTTACACATTTGGAATTTACTTTATATACACATACATACACAGACACACACATATATATATATATATATATATATATAATAAATGTATGTATGTATAACATTAAACTAAAAATATTCTAAATTTTCGAATATGGAAAATATCATAATTTTATAATATTAATTAAATATTTACTGTTATAAAAATAATTATATGTTAAAGAGACATAAATATATTATTAAATGTTTTTATATCTCCGATCCTGTTGATACGTTACCTTGGTGTTTGTCCTTTGGGATTATTTTGTATCTGAGCGATATTACTAGTTTCAGTACATATTCCATCTTCAGGAATATTCTGAAATATGTGTGAAGATGACAATGTGTTCCAAAACTAGTAGTAGGACACAGTAACTCAAGTGATTCAAAAGGACGAAGACCATCTAGACAACATTTTGAATAAACTTAAGACATATTAAAACAGTGTTTCCTCAAGTGGGTGATATCACCCCTTTAGGGAAGGCTGGATCGATCCAGAGGGTAGTAATCTTTGGAAGAATTTGGGGAGCATTGAATAAAAATCCATTTTTATCATAACTGAAACATTTATTTGAAAATATAACATTTAAATGACATAATTACATTATAAATTATAGAAATTAACTTTTATATATTTTGATGAAGGATTTGTATGTGTAAAAATTTCCGTAATGTAAATATATATACTTAATATCATAAAGAATTATCACGTGCATTGTATAATAAAATAAGAATAATCTAATTTGACACATTTGTTAGGTATGTAAATTTTATGTATATATATATATATAATATAAGAGTGTGTTCATAGTTGTACAAGTGTGTTTATATGTAAATGATGTTTGTAAAATTTTTTATTTGCGGTGTAACGTTTTGCGAGTTTTATTTCAAACACACAATTTAATTTTTCCTACCGGCGAAATTAGTTTCATCGTCGTTTCATGTCATATACGGTTTCATTGTTATGGAAGCTACAAATCAACAATTACGTTTTTACTCTACTAATGAAATAATATTTTTTCATAGAATTAACGTTATTACGCGCGCGTTCCTCTTAAACCGAATACAAATTTCCTTGTTGTGCGCTGTATTCATCTTTTAAATTATAATGGAAAATTAATGAGATGTATATTTCGTTACAAGTAATATTACTAATCATGAAATTTAATAAGAATTTTATTCTAGACAAAAATTTTTCGTGCGTTTTTTTTTGTTTAATTTATTCTGAATTATTTTTATTATTCGTGAATAAATGTAAAACGAACTTGTTTTCTATTTAAATTAGAATTCTGTCAGTATTATCTCTTAGTTATATATATATATATATATATATATATATATATATATATATATATATATATAATTTAACAGGATACTTTTTGTCATAAGCTTGATTGAAGATATGAGACATTTTCATTAAAAAGTTTTATTAAACAAAATAGAATTATTTTAATTGAATTCTAACGAAGGGCTATACATCTTCTTATCAATATTTAACGAATAAGTATATTAACAGCGTCTTTAAATTCCGTCGTATTGAACAAACAACTTTATGCTAAAATCGTACCCTGATGAACATCTGCGTCGTCTTCCCATACAATTATAAACATTCCAATTATTATGATTCAAAGCGGCTATTCGAGCTGATAATAGAAAAGGTAGAATATCAAAGCGACCGAACGGATACAGACTGAAGAAACAAATAATAGAATTGTGTGTGTGTGTGTGTCCAGCGTTTTCTGCTTCACCGTTCGATTGTGATCTAATTCAAGAAGTGTCCCTGCGTTCCGCTTGTCAAATTTAAATTGTTTCCTACGAACGTACTGAATTCTAATTCAGTTAAATAAATAGTTATCTACAACCCTATCACGATCTTCTTTCTGGTTAAAAAAATATTTAAAATTCAGATACGATTGAATATTTTAAAGAGACTTTTTAACATTATTTAATGTTGATGCCATTCATATATATATATATATATATATACACATCAGTATATTTGTAATTCATATTGATATATTTAATAATCAACAGATATCAATAAATTGTGGTTTGTGGTAGAGTGAAAATTCATTTATGAAAATAAATGTCGTTACAGTGCCAAAAACTATAATTGTATAATATTTTATTATAAATCTAAACAGTTATTCAATCTTTAAAATGAATATATTTATAAATGGCTTCACATATTTAATATATATATATATATACATGTGTGTATTACTTTATATGTGTGGGTTGATGTATGTTTGTGTATATAAATAACTTTGCTTATTTTATATGCAGTACACACTTTACTAGGATTCTTATATAACACATTTTACTTGAAGTAAAACACTAAATGGTAAAAAATAAGGAAACGGCAGTCATATAAGTTACGATCTTTTTATAAAGGTCGCTCGTAAATCGGACTTTTCCTGTGTTAACCAACCTTGTATTAAACATTCGATAAAGGAACACATACATCCTTGCTTTTCTTATGCATGTTAACAATTTTACTTTAATGTGTGTCTTTTTATTACTATGCATATTATATATATATAGAGAGAGAGAGAGAAAGTGAGGTTATTTTGCCAAATAGAGGTATAATAAATTGTAATAAAATAAAATTAAGCTATTGAAAAATTTGTTATAACTAAGAAAAGAAATCTAAAATTCAAGAAATGTGTGTTACAAGACCGTGAAAAGTTCTGTTCTTTATTATATAAAACATTTGTTGTTGTGTTTGTATATAATACTTGCTCGAATAATAAAATAACTGACTGAATTTATTCATTAATTTATATAAAAAAAAATTCATAATATAATTCTAGCTTTGTGGCAAAATTCACTTTCATAAATGATTTTTCACTTGACAGGTACAACCTTTTTATAATCATAAATGCTTAATAATTGATTAGTCATCTTTTTTGATCATTGCTTATCCATATTTCGGTCGTAATAAAGTCATCTTCATAGTTGAAGATGATGACATTGCCATCTAAATGCGCATAGGCGACAATCAAAGATGATAAATAATAAATCATTGAACATTTTAAATCATTTTTTTGTGGTTTGTGGCATGAATGAAGCTTAATTTATGGAAGAAGGAACTATATTTCTGAATTTTTCAAATGTTTGTAGAAGAGTAGACCTTTCTTAAAAACATAACGTTTCAAAATGTAATTCTCATGCAAAAAAATGTTCGGAGACAAGACTAATGTCAATGTTTTGAAAATTTTCAGTTTTCATTCTAAATCATAATTCTCGGACGACAAATTTTTAGCTTTTATTTAATATCGTTTTATTTAATAAACATCTTGAATTTAATAGAAAATTCATTTTGTAAAATGTACAAATTACAAAGCTGTATCCAATTTTTTATGTGAGAAGTACAATTCATATTTTTTAAAAGGAAATATCATCTTATGTCAAGATAATATATAGTTTCTCTTTCATTTCCAATTTAAAGTCTTTGAATATGACCGTTTCTTTTAAAAAAATAAGAAACTAATTTTTTTGTATTTGAAACTGATTCTACAGTTTTTATTAATATCTTATTTGACTTTTAAAAATTATAAGAATAAGTAAGTAAATATGTATATATATATATATATATATATATATAGTCGAACTTGATTATAGCGAATACTGTCAGAGCTTCCATTTTTCCTCGTTATATCAGTGACAGATAAATTCAATCTAGATGCTATCTTTCTCAATATAAATTCTAATATTAGGTTGGTAGAAAAATAATTGTTGTTTATTATCTTCAAATTCATATACATTTTTGATTTTTTGATTTTCCTAGCTATTTGAAATGGTCCAGGACTGTTGAATTCAATTCTTTATATTAAAAGCTCTCGTCTAACGCCTTCAATTGAGCGTTATGAACTGAAGAAATAAGCCTAAAATCTTCTTCATCTTCAAGGCTCTCGTCTCCATTACAAAATTTTTGGAACTACCATTGCACCGTACGTTTAACAATTAACAATACCTGCACCAAAAGAATCGTTTAGATTACGAACAGTTCCTGCTGCTTTACCATCCGTTTTGAACCCATACAAAAAATCAATTTGTTCACTTCTTTTCTATCTTTAATTTAGTAGCCCAATTTGAAACAAAATTAATGATATAATCGAAGTTGATGTTACCAAAATACATACCAAAAATGCGCTTTAAAATGATATTAAAATGAACACGATGAAATGACAATATTATTGACAAAAATATAAATTAAGAATTCAGAAAACAAAAACCGCAATTATTTTTTTACCAACCTAATATATAATCGAAAGACTTGTTAAAAATCAATATGTGTATTAAATAACAAAAATGTAGTAAAATATGTCTAAATACATAGAAATATTATAAAAATATAAAAAAAAATAAAAATATTCATCACTGTGCAGTCAACATGTAAGTACATTTTAGACTTTAAGGATTTAATTCAAATAATAGACAGACTGACTATTTCATATTAGGAAGATGTACAAACAATGAACTTTTAAATGTTTTAAAAAAGTCGGTTTACCATTATTAGCTAATAAATATTTAGAAAGGATCAAATTTGAAACTAGCTCGCTGTGAAAGTAAAAGTTTATAAGAGGAAGTATGTATGAATCAAAACAGATGTAAACTTTTGTTCGTTATATGCTTGAACAAATTACATTGCTGTAACCGTTGTTGACTGTATATGTATCATAATACATATATTTATATTAACCATAATTTATATGACATAAAGAAAAAAATATCTTGTGCAGATACTTTTACAAAAAATAGCCTCGGGAGTAAGAAAATAATACTGAGAAAAACGAAACAATGAGTAATGAAGATACTGTTAGAAATTTTAAATTAAATATAATGCTTGTAACGATACACCTCGAATATTTTTGTTAAGCTTTTAATTAAATTAATTAACAAGTTTATTATTGTTTGTTACATATTGAAAAATATATAACCTCGAAAACTTTTCGTAAATATATACATATATATATATATACACATATAAAATTATTTTTAGTAACTTTCATAAACATTATCCAAAAGTTAAATTTTAAACTAGATTTCTGGTAATTTTTATTTGAGACCAATATAATCCCTCATACATATTGTTAACAAGATGATTATATTTATGTATATACAAATTATGTTAATATTAAATAAAATAAAGTAAAATACCATGTATGTTTATCATTGAAAATTGTTCGAGATTTAAAGCATTTAAAATACAGATAAATATTTATGATAAAAAAATAACATACGTTGTATATATCTTTCTCGATATAAATTCTAATATTAGGTTGGTAGGAAAATAATTGCGGGTTATGACTTTCAAATTCATATACATTTTCGCTTTTTTGATTTTCCTAGCTGTTTTAAGTGGTCCAGAACTGTTGGATGCCCTTCTTTATCTTAAAAGCTCTCGTCTCCGGCACGATTTTTTGGAACTACCATTTCACCATACATTTATTAACAATACCTACACCCCAAAAGCATCGTTTAGATAACAAACAGTTTCTGCTGCTTTACCATCCATTTTGAACCTATAGAAAAAATTCTTTTGTTTACTTCTTTTCCATCTTTAAATTAATGGCCCAGTTTGAAGCAAAATTAATAATAAAATCAAAAAAACATATGTTAATGTTTTTTTTTTGATTTTAAAAAGAAAGCTGATATATATATATAATTTATTTCTATATAATTTAATTCAAACAGCTATAAACTCTGCAATATGTTTTTAACTATAAGAGATAAAACATTTTCATGGAAATCGTGTACCGAAAGCGATACTAATAAATATGCAAACATACAGTGTATATAGGAAAACCTTTCCGAATTTAACGTCGTTATTGTTAAACATTAAAAACCGATGTTCATATAGAACAAGAATTAAAACATTGTGCGTCGCTTTCGGTGACCTTCGACGCAGAGAAAATAATTGAATGAACCCGTCTGTTGACATAAGAGATGACGATAGGAGACGAGACGAAATATCCCCAGAGATGTACAAAGTAATGTTGGCACAACGTGTCATTTTCTCTGTTCGAAACAACTCGTTTGCTTTATGGTAATGTCGATACATATGTACGATTTTCCATGAAATGTGTCAAATATTGGCGCACTTCAGTATAACACGGATGCTTATAAATAATATTTGACAGAAATCAATTTGAATATTATTATAGCTGAAAATGTAAAACGCTTTGTATTAGTTCAGATAAGGTGTTTTATTTATATTCTATGGAGTGCGGCTATATATTTTGAAGGATACGCCGGTATTGATAGACTTATGATAACATTGTTTATTATAGCTTCGAGCCGTTAAGATATTCGATTCACTAAAGGTCAGTTCACACCCTTAGTTTATATCTTCGAATCGGTATATCACAATTTATAATCGACTCTTCTTATTAATTTTTTTCATTTTAAGAGAACGTTCATTCAATCAAATTGTTCAATACTCATTTTATTCATTTTCAAAAATGAATTTTCCTTCTTCTATAAACCATCAAACCTTTTTATAAGAAAGATCACTGATAATTTCAATAATTGATAACCATACTAGAATGTGTTTACTTCGCACATACATATATATATATATATTAGGTTGGTGCAAAAATAATTGCGGTTTTTACATATCGAGTATAAAAACGCATATATCGGTTAAAAATTATATTATTTAATCAAAATAAAGACCATTAGTCTGCACACATTTCTACTAACAGGAAACAAATATATTTATTCCTACAAGATAGAATTCTGGAGTCAAAGAATTAAAGAATTCATTGAAAACGCTTAGAGCTGATGCTTGATCTTTGAAAAGCTTCTTTTGTGGGAAATTACTCAAATGTTTATTGATAATATGTCGAAGACAGGTCCAGAGAATAAGGTGGGCGAAGTAAAGTTTCATAACCCAGTTCATTCAATTTTTTTAAATTCATTTGTGAGACGGGTGGACGGGCGTTGCCATGAAGAAGAATTGGTCCTCTTCGATTGACTAATGCTGACCGTAAACGATACAACTTCTTATGCATTTTTCAATTTTCTGATAATAGTTTTTTAATGTTATTGTTTAAGAATAAGAGATTTAAGAAGTTGTAGTGAATGATACCAATTGCCGACCACTAAACAGTGATCATAATCTTTTTTTCATGAAGCTTCCGTTTGGTGTTTATCCTCGATCTAGCCACTGTGATGAACGTTTCCAATTGTTGTAGAGAATCCACTTTTCATCACATGTGACAATGCGATCAAGAAAGGGATCATTTTTGTTAAGCAAAAGAAGCGTAGAGCAGACTTCGTATCACCGAATTACTTAATGTTCGTTTAATTCATACGGCACCCACTTATCCAGCTTTTTTGTTTTTTTTTTCAATAAGGCTCAAATGTCGAACAATTCTTGAATGATCAAGATTGAGTTCTTCTGCCACCTCTCGAGTTATTTTACATAAGTCCGCTTCAATAATGGTTTTTAAATCATTATTGTCTCTAACTGAAGGACGTCCACGATCCTCCTCATCATGAGGGCTTTCGTTTGCATCACGAACTTTTTGGAACCAGTGTACGTTCACTAATTGACTTTTCGACGAAAACAAATTTGATATATCGAGAAGTTTCTGTTACTTTATGTCTCAATGTATACTCATACAACAAAATCGCGCTAATTTGTTTTTTCCATAACTAATTTAAGAAGTTATATCCAACAATACTATAAAGGGAAAACAATAGGCATAAGGTGAAATCAGTAATGCTAATTTCATTATTTACATTGATGTATCACATGACTATAACAAAAAGGTAACTGGAAAAATCGACGTCAAACTTTAAATGATAAAAACCGCAATTATTTTCATACTAACCTGGTACCAATACCATCATTTTAAGTGTTCTAAAGAGTATGGTATTGCCATACTCTTCCATCTAAATGTAATATAAATGACAGTTAAAATGATTAGTAATCAATCTTTAAACATTTGTATCTTTTTTGTATGTGTTCATTTGTATTTTATATTAATTCGTTTGTGAAAATAAATTTAGAAACACTAAAAATTATACTTAATAATTATAGTAATTCAATAATTATACTTAATACTTATTCATTATTTTATTTTAATAAATTATTTTTAAAATTAAATATTAAAAAAATATGATCTGTAAAAAAAGTCCATTTAATCAAAATTTATTGTTTTATTTGTTGTTTTTTCGTGATATCTCAGCTTCTTTCATTTGAAACAGTAATTAATCCTAACTCAAATCTTATAGATTGCATGTCTGATACTCAATACATCTGCATAATCATCTCATTACAATTAACTGAATCAATAACAGCGTACGATTTAATACTGGTCTCAACAATAATAAATAAAAAAAGCTTCACATGAATTGTTTTTTAAAAAAAATACATTACGGTTGTTCGTAAATAATTGAAATTTTTAAAAAATAATTTCCGAAATACAAGTAACGCTTTGTATTTTCGACGTAAGCTGAAAAATAGCATGGAAAAAGTGGTTTGTATATTTACGTTGTATTTATTTGTTTTTACACCTGTGGTCTTACAAATTTCATGCAGTGTTTGAAGTTTACGTTATTTCGATTTACTCGAGTCTATATTTTCTACTGCTTGTTTCAATCATTGTTCCATTTTCATATTGATTTATATAACTCATAAAATGTTGACATTTTCATGGAATTATACAAAGATTATTGATGAAAATAATCAGTTTTAATGAACACTTAAATCCAATGAAAGTGGTATATTATGCAGAGTGAAAATACATTTGTGAAACTCATACGGTTTTTGTCTTTTAGAAATATAAAAAGTGAGATATTGAAAAATCAAATAAATTCATTTTTTATTCTGAACTTTAATTTTTTTCGTTTATTTCTCATTCATTCACTATAAAATAATTTAAGTGACAAATATAATAGAATTTAAGTTATTTGAATTGCATTCAATAACTTTGTTTTAAATTAGAGATTTTATTAAAGGAAAGAACATTCAAATTAAAACAAATATGGCAATTATTCATAGACAAAAATGCAAAAAATATAATTGACTGTTTAAATTATTGTTTAATAAAGGAATCGTTTTTGTTATACTTTAAAAATTCTTATTACTTGTATCTGTATGAACCACTGTATTGCTTTTCACGAAGCACAGAAAATTTGATGCTGTCATGCACGGATTTTGATTCATGCTTTACGATGCGATAAATGCGGTTTTCTACCGATATAATATTACTTGTAAGAACACAATGTATTAAGTTCTCAGACATGGTTCACACAAAAATGAAGTTTTATAAATAATAGCAAAATCGAATAAATATACATCAGTTAAATCAATTATTCGCAGAAAAACAAGTTATTTTTTTCACATTAGAAATATATTTGTCTGTACTGGACTCAAACTTCTAACGCGTAGTTCACAATTCCAACTTGTTAGCTATGATATGTTGAAGAATATATTGTTCTTGAAGAACTTTGTTCTTGAAGATATGTTGTTCTTGAAGAACTTTTTTAAATATTTTGATTAAACTACAATATCTTTATATAATTCATGAATTTAATATCAAATAAGATGTATATATTTTGAAAAAATTGCAAACATGTAACGTGTCAGGAAAATATCTTTATTTTAAATTCTATGTACATTATTCTGAATTATATTTTACAGTAAAATCTTACTTGAATGCAAATATTGATTATTGATCTATTTGTGTAGAAATTTGTATTATAGAAGTATATTTTCATAACGTGTAGATATTTTAGTAAAATTTTGATTAATGTAAAGTTGAATCATGAAACAATACATTTTATCAAAAATAAATAAATTGTACCAATTAATTTTTAATTTATAAATACTTTTTTTCATATTAACTCATTCAAAAGATGGTAGTTTATGAATGAACGTTTTTAAAATTATGAATTATTTATAATCGATACGAAAAAATAATGAAAAGATATGAGATATGAAACACAAATAAGTAAATATAAAAAAAATTACTTACCAACTAGTTATTGAAAAATATTTCTTCTAAAAGAAAATAATGATATTTTAAAAATAAAATTTGGATTTTTTGCATCTTATTACAATTTCAATTAAAATTTTGTATTGCTTATCCAAATATAAATTTCTCAAACCTAAATTATTGATAACAAAGTGTATATTGTTTATTTTTCTTATGAATACATACTACTAAAATGAATGATACATGCAGTACATTTTTTTAGTTTGGTTTTTAATGTCATATATAAATAATATTTTCTAATTATTTTCATATTAAATGCGGATGAAATTATTCTAAATAAAAAAGTTAATTTAGTAATCAGATAAATCTGTTTATATAAAAAATTTGTCTATATTGAGATTGACTTTCTACTTAGTATCATTATTTCATAAATTTCTTATCTGATCGTTATATTTATATACTCATAATTTTTTTTATTATTTCAAAAACATAATAGATTGATAAAGATATATTATTTTTAAAATATAATTCTAATTTGTTATACATTAAAATATGCATATTTGATTCAAATATTAACTTTATATAGCTAGAAATATAAAAAAACGACATTTTAACCTTATAATTAAAATTGTAATCATATAAATATTATCGTCAATGTTACAACTAGTTTGAATTTTATTTGTAAAAAAAGAAACACAAAAATCAACGAAAAATTAAATAGAAAACAGCATTTATTACAGAGTTGAAATTTAAATTCAAATCAATTCACATAAATTGTCAGCAGCTGTGCACAGTAACCAACTTAACGTGCATTGCAGATGGTAGTTGCACTGAAGTATTTAACGAACGTAACAAAAAAGATCATAATTTTTTTCTTTCTACAGGAAACACCATTGAAAATAAGTTTGAATATTCATAAAATATTTTTTATTTTAACATTGAGAAAATAGTAAATCTCGAATAAAAATAAATTAATTAATTTTTATAGCCTTAAATATCTTTTTTGGAAAATTGATACCAATTTATAATTTAAACTACCAGTTATATTGGATGTAGAAATTAATTCGATCCTATTTTTATAGAAAATGAATGTTTACAGAAAAACTGAATACATGTCAATCCTTCAAATATTTCTCATTATTTTGTATAACTTTACTCCATCTGTCAGATAACTGACGAATCCCTTGTCGAGAAAAAATGGCGGCTTTGAATCAATAAAGTTCTAATACATTTCCAGTATTCTATCATTTTTGCATGTTTTTATGTCACACCACATTTTCCCAATGCTGTACAAATCATTCCCGCGGTCTCGACAGCATTTTTTTCAAATGGAATGCGAAAAATATGCAATGCATTGGTGATTTTCAGACACCATAATATTCACTACTGTTTTGTGAGGTTATATCAACTGCTTGGCCAAGACATGTAGTGATTTTAAATGTTAAGATTGACACTTCAAAATCATAAGAATGATGAGAAAATATTTTAATTTAAAACAGAGTTATGATTGATTCAATTTAAAGGCACAGAATTATTTTTTACACTAAATATAAAAATAAATATAATCTATATATTCTTAATAAGTAGTAGTTATTTTTCAGGATATTTTTAAAAATCATTTATCGTTTGTTTAACAGGTTCTGACATTTCTATGCACTACAAACAAGTAATAAAGAAATAACAAATTAATATTAGAAATATATTACTTTTTGTATTGAAAGTAAATCAAATGTTTGATTTAACGAAAACTTTGATTGACGGTTTTGATTTACTACTAAGACCGAATAGTTTTCGCATTATGGATAAATTCACTTTCACAAATTAAGTTCAATCACCCACCAAACTACGAAAAAATTTCGGACCAAAAATGTTCAATAATTGATTGACAATCATTTTTGATTGTCAGTTACATATATTTCAATGACGGCCCCATTAACTTCAGAACAATAAGGTAGGGAAAAATCTGATTTTGATCATATTTTTCTATATCTACAATTACGATCAGAAAATCAGTTAAATAATTTTAGTCGTTGATATTTTTTTAAAAAATTTCTATTTATAAAATTGATTTAAAATGTATTACAAACAGGTTGTTTATTGTTGTTAGATTATTATTTAAATTTCATTATTTTTTTATTAGAATTATTTATAGTTTTACGATGAGAATATTAAACAGAAAATGCACAAGATGAACAAAACTGAATGTTAAGAACGAAATTTCACCTGACAGTGACGTCAGATTTGAATGAGAACCCTGCACATAGAACGTTTTTTCTATAACGTTTGAACATAATTGAGTTAATCGAATTCCACTGTAGAACGGTGTCAAACTAAATTTAGTTAAGAACGGGCCAGTGCACGTCAAGAAACGATTGTCCCAGATCCGTACCTAGAATAATGGATATTATATAGGCAAAAGTGCACGCGCTGCCTTAATGTATATGTCTTGTTCACGTTAACACGTTTTCAGGAGATGATCCATATGATTAATATTCCAGGGTGCCGGATGGATACCGTGGACCACGAATATTAAACGTCATTAGTATTCATTATATGTGGCAGCGTGAATGTTTTACTCTCTTCTTACGCGCACCTTTCTCATTCCATGCGTGTACGGTGACCTCGACGCCCATTCTTTGACATGAACGGTTTACCGAACCGAACATCGAGGTTATCCTTTGTATCCAATCTTTCCCCCGTCAAACACTGATGTGTGTGCAGGTTCGTTCGGAAGTGAAAAGCATCGTTCGCCAACAAAAATCATGTGAGATAACAATGGTGATTTTGAAACAATGTGTTCAGAAGCGTTAATATCGTTAGTTGCGTCCTATTATCATACATCTATATCCCCTTATCACTGACAATACGCTAAAATGATAAATATATTATTCCCTCGAAACACCAATCAATAAAATTACTGTACAATGATCAGTATTACTACTACAATTTTCGAACCAATGTCACTAATTTTCAGAATAAATAAAATATATATTTTTTTAAACACTTATAAAATGCATTTAAGTATTCATAGCGTACACAGAATTTGAAAAATGATCATTACATATTTGATTTTTTAACAATTATACTTATATAGTGATACACCTTTTCTCAAACATATATTATTATTTAATTTCTAATTTATCAAGTAATAATAATTGTGTAAAAAGTATATATCGAACAAAAAAAATTGTACTATTTTTTCATAATATCAGTTTATAAAAATAATCTGTAGCTCTCGACAATAAAACATTTTCTAATATCAAAATATCTATAAGTTTTATGATATTTTAGTATAAGAAAATGAACGGTTCAAATTATGCTTCATTTTCATGAAGTAAATTTGGATAAATTACCTATTTATAATTAATAACAAAACATTTTCATACAATTTATTTAGATTTTTAAGACAATAATAATAAATATGTCTAAATTACTTTGAGACAATCAATTAAATATATTTTCATTACAATTTATTATTATTGAAAATTTAATAGCTGAAATAATATCCTTTTTGTATTGAATCGTGCATTTAATGAACAATGATTTAAACAAACATTTATTGACGATCAATCAATTCTTTGATCGAATTGAAGTTTTGAGTTTTAATTGTTTACTAAGACACCAAATAATTTTTATACAATGATTAAATTCGCTTTCACAACTTACTTGTTCATTTTTCTTACTAAGAATTAATTTTTTCAGATCAAAAGTGTCCAATAATTAATAAATAATCATTTTAATTGATACTTGTATGCATTTTGAAGACGATTTCATCATCCTATAGAAAAATCTTATTTTATTTTTACAAACATTTTTGTTCAGAAATTTTTTTTTATAGTTAGAGAAGTGAGTGAAAAATGTATTTGTGAAGGAATTTATTTAAATATTATTAAACAAAAAGTTTGGTTTTATTTCAGGTTTACATTTTCCCTTTAAGTAACTATTATTAAGAATGTTTTATTGCTGAAAGTAATCAAATTCATACCTGATATTTATCTTATACATAGTTTTGAGTTTTGTTTCATAATCGAATTTTATAAAATAATTTATGCCTGTCTCATTCATATACCAAGTCTCAGAAAGTGTTAGACTAAACAGTTTGATGTTTTCTACGAATTGATATGTGAGTTGGTCAACCAAATCACATAATAATGTGAGCTTATGAAATGAAATAAAAATAAAGTAAAAAGGGCAATAACATTTTTCTTTTAATGTAATGGTCTTTAATAAAACGGGAAAGTATAATGCAATGTATTTTTTATGATCAACCGATTATACCAGAATTGAAAAATGGTATAACAATTTAGAAATGTAAATAAAATAAACTTTTTTATGAAATTAATTTTCCTAATTTTTTTCAAGTGAATGTTCTACTGCAGAGTATTTTTATAAAGATTTATAACTGACTTTAAATAATCCATTATGCGAAATATTTAAAAAAATGATAATTACTAATATGACTTTCTTATTAAAACGTTTGAAGAAAAAAGAATATAAAATTTGTTAACAAAAATGTTTTCAAAATTTTCTCTGATATAATAAAATTTTTGAATTTGTATAGTGAAGTACAAAAAAGTATCCAAGATATATACTAAACAGAAAAGAAACGAATTTCATGAAAACAACTATTAAAAAAATAAGTATTATTAAAAAGAATAATTTTCTATTTAATTTAATAACAGATTTGAAGAAATTGAACGAAATAATCTAAAAACATATTTCTTTTATGATTGTGAAAATATTAGTTTTTCATGCTTAATGTTTATTAATATTTAAATAATATCATACTTCTTTCAAAACAAAACAAATCTTAAGAACAACATGAAAAAAACATTTCATATATTTGATTAAATAAATTCCCAATAAGAATACAATTAATCGATATAACATAAAATAAATTAGTTTTTGAAAATTTACTTGTTTATTTTCATATATTTAAAGTCATTTTATAAAAAAGTATCCTTGTAAATTCTTGTTTATATATATATATATATATTTATATATAAATCAAATATCGATATAAAAAATTTGAAAGCACACTCTTAATCAATCGGATAAACTAATTCGAGAGCCAAGCAATATCAAAGCAGCATCTTTATCCTAATGAGCTGCAGTGTACTGAATTGGATACAAGCCAGTACGTTACTTGACCACTGACTTCGTTATACAAGGTACATAACAACTGACCCTCTATGAAACTCAACGATATCTGAAAATTCAGTGTCTACCTGCCTGCATCCATATCTCATATCGACTGCTTCGCACAGTTTTGCATATAAATTTGTTTCATCAAATTCTATCAAAAATATGTCATTCAGGGTTATATATTTCTATTAAAATATGTTTATTTTCCAATATATATATATATATATATATATATATATATATATATATATATATATACATATAGAATACTGTTTCAAAATTCACATTTTTATTAATAACAGAGCGAAATGTGAATACATATTTCTTTTATAAGTAAAAATGAGTCAAATTAAATAACTTCTGTCAAAGAAAGAGAGTTTCTCTTAAGTTATTAAGTTTAGTTTATTAACTAAATACTTTTGAACAGCATATCTTAATTTAAAACTTGCCCCGAAGTGTTTTACAAATTTTCGAAATATTTCCTCAAGGACCGATAAAGTTTTGTAAACATATTAAACTACGCTTACTTTTCAAGTTTTATGAAGGAATGGTTGTGGAGTAAATCATTTTCGTGATTCAAATTACATCTCCTTATTTGATAAAACTCAATGTTTACACGTGAATGTCTTGATTCGTTCAAATATATAAAAAATGTTGATAATTAATTCTCTTGTTGCGGTAATTTTTAATATTTTTTTTTCATAAAATATTTCATTTATTATATTTCATAAATTTAATAATATTTTTTTTTCATCGTGTGGACTTTTTTCAATGGTAAGGCTTGTCAGAATGTTAGTGGATACAAAATAATATCTGAAATACTATACAGGATATTCATATAGTATTTTTCAAAATAATTTGGTTTGATTTCAGTTTTTCTAATAAAAAGTAACTTAATTTAAGATTTGATTTATAGAATGATTAGAAACGAACTGGGAAAATTTCTACATTATTCTTATTTCATAAATGTATTTTCATTCAGTTTGCAAAACAAAAAAAAATTATTCTTAATAAAAAATATTTAATCATTATGGTCATTTTTGATTGTTGTTTGTGGGTATTTTATAAGAAATTTCATTATTAGATTTCATGAAAGCTCTAAGGTAAAATTTGTTTTTTAAACATTTTTTGTAACTTTAAATTAAGAATTAATGTACACATTGGTGTATGGTAGATGTTTATATTGTTATTACTTTACAAATTAGATAAATTGTTATTATTAGTCTGACTGGTTTCGTATTTCTACTTTAAAAACTATATTTATTCGTATTAGTATATCTATTTTTTCATTTTAAAAACATACAATTGTTCATTATCAAGTGAACTTCATAATGGATTTTAAATTTTTGTTTCTGAAATATATGCATACAATGAAAATAATTGTATATACACCTCTCTCACAGACGTTTTAAAAATTAATAAAGATCATTTTTTATAACTCTCCTCTGAAAACTATTCTTGATTTTTTAATGACTAAATTGTTAGATTCAATATATAAATTTTACTCGAATATATTTCTAATTATCATAATTGATCGAAATTCTTATTTCAATAATCAAAAAGTTAAAATGCTGCTATGATTTAAAAAAACGATATTTCTCGCTTTATTATTTATTCATAGATTTTTTTTATTAAAATATGTACTTCTTTTAAAAATAAGAAAACAATACACACTTTTATGCAGTTCAGTAAGTCCCGATTTTAACATTCACTATTACAAGATATATATATATATATATATAACGATTCCAATATTCAAAGAGGGCCAAGTTATTCTTAGCAAGTGAATATTTTTTCTATATATCTGTATATACTTAATTACTTATTATTATTCAGCTCAATAGATACGAAAATTGAAAATGGTTTAAAACTGAATTTACATTTATAATTAAATCATATCATATCATATATATATATATATATATATATATATATATATATATTAATAAAATACAAATGTTCTTCAGGCAGCCTAAAAGCACTGGTGAAGCTTTTAATGTTGTGGTCTACGACACAGACGCTAGATGGTGTAAGATGGGGGTTATTCAGTGTGTGTAAGGTGGTCACTACGTGAGACTACTTCATAGTAGCCTATAAAGTATCCAAAGTTGATTGTCAATAATCAATAAACGAGGTTAGCTACAGGCGTTTCTGCTGTTTTGTGTACACCCCTTCGTGTAGTACTTGATGTTCACGCATAATAGAATCGTACCGAATTATTTGATTTGATTAGAAACGGTTCACTAGCCAATAGATAACGCTCTGTGATCATGATCTTAATTTGTTACTGAAATGATTGAGTTTTTAGACGATTTTTAAAATATTATAAAATTTTCATGAACCGTTTTCAATCAAAGTTTAATTTTAGCATTTATAAAACTTATTTGATTATTTTTTTTAAATATATGTTAATTCTTGAATCATATTTCAGATTTCCATTTAGAATTATAGAATATCTGAATGTTTGTTGCTAGGAAGTTTTAAGAAATGAAATTGAGTTTATCTAGAAAAAATATATTGTTATATTTTAGGTGTATACTGAAATTGTAAATTTTTTATATATATTTAAATTTTAATAATTATTTGAGCTGTTTCCCTGTTATTCTTTCACTTCCAACTGAATGTTTATTTTTTTACGACCATTTGTAGTACTTATACCATCTTCAGGTAGTTCAATTTAAGACTCGAGTGTTTGAAGATGGTATATTTTCTGAAATTGATCATATCAGATAAAAGTAAACAGTGTGATCCAGAATAAACCAATAGTATGATTTTAAATAATAAATCTGCAAAAATTAAAATAAAGAAATATAATTATAACTCGATTTAAAGATATAATTGTTTATTTTTATACCTGCAGTTTTATTTTCGAATTCTTCTTGTAATCTTGTTCCAAGTGAACTATTTGAGTGTTTATCTGCTCTGACTAGTTTTGCTTCTTAAATCATTTTCAGTTAGTTTGTTGATAAACTCTAAAGTTTATCAGCAAGCTATCTGAAGATGATTCAATAGCTAAAACTAGTCGTGATATAGAAACACACAAGTGATATATCACGATCAAGGCCACCATATCAATATAATTAAATTTCAATTGATAGTATTAAGGATAACAAAAATGTTTATTTTATAATAGAAAATTATTTACAGTAAAATTGAAATTTTTTTCTCAGCAGAATTAACACACTATTTAATATTCGATTTAAAATGGAATTATGAAAAGTTTTCCATCGTGTTTACTATTTTTTTAATTGAATTCAGTTTGAATCGATTTGATGATCGAATAGACACTTTCTGATAAAAACAATCTTTAAATATTTTATGTTTATCAAAAAATTGATTTGGTATACAAAGAGATATTTTTTAATATTTATTTATTTATTTACTTATTTTAATTTCTCTGAATGGTAGCATGTTAGAATTTCTTTCATTTACAATAATTTAATGAAAAATATCAGTAAATAACTCTTAGTTCTGGAATAAAAAATAGATGATTTTAATTTCTGTTGCATCAAACAAACAGTGGAATTTAGAAGTATATCTTCAAAGATGTTTATACTTTTTTACCTTATCCTGCAATATAAAACCAACGACATAAATTATTCAGGATTTAAATCGTTGATTTATATCATAATATCTTTATATTATTTTTTTCTTAACTTTTCTAAAATACTGAGTTTATAAATGACTTTTTTGTAGAACAATAAATTTTAGAAAATATTTTTAATTTGAAAAACACTGACTATTTTTTGATTTAAAAAAATAATACTTATTAGAATTAATATTTACGTTAATCTCAATATGATAAATAATTTGTAACATTAGAGTTTTTTGCATCAGTTTATTGATAAAATTATGATATATTTGAACTGAAACTCAAATTCGGTCTAATTATCGATTTCTCGCATTATAATATGAAAATCATGAATTGCACATTCCATTATTTTATTGTTTTCAGCGTGTAATTGTTTATGCATAAATATCATCCCTCAGAATTACATGTTACTGAAGGGCAAAACAGTAATTTATTTATATAATTAATTGATCAAAAACAATGATCTATCCAATTAAATAAATTTAAAAAAATATTATTATATTATTTAATATTAAATAGAAAATACTATGATATTAAATAAATGTTGAATATGTATTAAAAGTCGATACATTTTTTTTAATGCAATAAAAAAAATATTTTATTAATTATAATTATAATAAAAAATAAACGTACACGTGAATAAGCTATAAAATTAAAAAACTTTTATGTTATATAAATAGAAGTTATTAAAATCTTTAAAAAATTGTAGTTGAAGTTATGCGCCATGTTATTATATTTTAATTAAGCAGCTGCATATTAAAATATTCTTTGACTATTCCCTCGTACTAACCGTAATTTAAAGTGCATTATACTTTTCTTTAAAAAGATTTGATGATTCGTACGAAAATTACTGTATTAAATTTTCAACGTTCGTTTCGTTTTCAAATTTTCAAACGTTCATATATGGACTATTGACTGTTTTATGCACATTGTAAAATTTATGGTTATTTTACAGCGGTTTCAGATATTATATAAAATAGAGAATAGAGCGAATTAGAAAGCAGTTACCGGTCACAAGTTTGAATTCATATCTGGAAATGTTCAATTTAAAGTCGTGATTTATTGTATAGTCAGTACATAGTGTTTATTTTTTGTTCAGCGTTTGTATTCATTATTTATTGCGAATGAATCTTTGATTTATATGTATGAATAGTATAAGATATACGCTTATTTATCATATAATTTTTTGTCGTATAATTATTTATTTAATTGGGAAAATTCGAAAAAGGGGATACAATATTTTCTTATACTATTTTAATGTTTAAATAATTCTTGAAACTAATTTAATAAAAAGAATTAAATTTTTTTTGGTCTAACATTTTATTAACCGTGCATAATTATGATTCGATGTTACCTAATATAAGTATAAAAAAATAAATACATTTTACTATATTTTTTTATATAAATATTCACTTTCATAAACAAGTATTTTCTGATCAAATGTTTTTAATCATTAATTATTAACTATTTTTGATTGTTTCCTACTGCAGCAATAGTTGGCAATTCTGTCATCTTCGAAGTGTTAAGGTACAAAAATTTAATAATAGTATCAAAAACTATACTATAATGAATTCTTAGATTGAAATTTGTGTAAAAAAATTGATTTTTGAAACTATTAAACCGGCAAGTAATTTTGTTATCAAATTGCTGTTATGTTGCTTAAAAGAAGAAACACTTATTCTGATTTATATTAATTTTATCGAAGAAAGTCTATAGTTGGTACTTGAAATAATATGTTGACATAAAAATCCATAAGGAAGTGATCTACTGTTTTATCTTATCCTTTTTTGTATACCACAGCAGTCATTTATATACAGATTTAGAATATTTTGTCATTTTCATTCCTTCTGATCTCATATATATATATATATATATATATATATATATATATATATATATATATATATATATATACATATATATGTATATATATATGTGTGTGTGTGTGTGTATTTGCATGTATGTATATATAGTTGAATTATTTTCTGTTATGTATATATTTGACATGGTTTCCCTTTATGTATATATTTGCTGTTCGTTACAAATGGTTTCGACACTGCTACCATGCTTAAGTAGGCTGGTGTTATTGAGTTGCTTTCGTATTTATTGTAGAAAGTCAACAGTTGACTTTCATCTGTTGTAACTAGTCATAGTAAACAACAAACAAACTCCCGAAGGGAAACGATCTCAGCAATGTAGGTGTGTATGTTCAATTTGACTAAGAATACGCTGAATGAACTAGAATAGAACATTCATTCTTATTCTTTTTAATATTTATTTGTTACTCTGTTCAATCACTTTGTAGAAATCTGAAATAAAAAATGAAAATTCTGAGAAAATAAAATTCATGTTTGATGCAACATTGATATAAAATTATTATTTTATAAAATAAAAATTAATATTAAATGAATAATATTATCTTTTTACATAATTAATTAAAGTGATGAGGTGTCCCGAATAAGTACAGATTTACACATTAAACATCTGAAATCTTAATGAGGAGATTATAAATTATGTCGGAAAATGGCAATTAGTATAAAAGATATATATATATATATATATATATATATATGTATATATGTATGTATATATGTATACATATATATATATAAAGAGAGAGAGAGAGAGTATTTGTAACTATATAAATAACTGAATCTGAGGAGATAAGTTACTGAAAATTAAAATAATATTCATTTAGAGTTCATCAAAATAAAAATAAAATATAAATTGAATTTAAAAATTATATATGTATATATATATATATGTGTGTGTGTGTGTACATATGTATATATATACATGTATGTATATAATTCAATTTTAAAAATTAACACCCCTAAAACGAATGTATAAAGGACATAGATCACTTGTATATAATTACTTTATATTTAAATGCTATTATCTCATGCACATTTCTCAACGTGATCAATTACATTACATAGTTTAATGCATTAGAAAACATGGAAATACAATATTGAATTAAATTTTCGTCTCGTTGAAAGCGTTATGTCGCAAAATAAAACAAAACGTATACACGTGGCGCTTGATTAAGAATACGAGTTGACATTATTTAAATTCAACTAAGGCATTCCATTTTCTCTGCATTTCTTTCACATTTGCATCGTTTTCACATTGATTGATAATGTTGAAGAACATTAAGAAATGTGCAATAAAGTTTTATCTCTTTTAATTCTTTTTCTTAAGTGTCTTCTTTAAATATATATATATATATATATATATATATATATGTATGTATGTATATATATATATATGATAAAAGACACATGCAGGATTTCTTATTAGCAAAAGTCTATCCAGTTTTTTTCCAAATAAATATTGTATAGTGACTTATTTTTATTAGGAATTAATTATTTTTAATTCATGCGTACTTTATGATAATACTTATAATTATTTAAAATTCTTTATATTATATTATATTATTAGTAATAAATATAAATATAAATTTATCTTAGTATTCCTTTTCATATATTTCCTGTTTTGGCGTATAATAAAATAAGTGTTTAATAATGTTTCAGATTAAAAATATCCAATTCTTACTGTAAACAAAAATAAAAATGAGTTATTTATTTAAGAACAAAGTATTTTTAATATAGGGTGACTGAATCCAGACTTCCACATGAAAGTATTAAGAAAATCGCAAAAATTAAAAGACATCATTTAATTTTTTATTTAGTATTTTAGTTCAATTCAATATTAAAATATAACTGAACCACAAGACTAAATAAAAAATTACATGTTTTTTTTTAATTTTTGCGATTTCTTTTAATACTTTCATGTGGAAGCATAAATTGAATCATCCTATATATGCTTTTAACTTTTAATTAATATTAAATTCAATCTTCTTAATATTAAATTCAATAAGTACCTGCCGTTAATACAATTTTTATATGTTAATCCATTATAAGATTTATCAGCGATTGTTAAGAATATAGAAGATGTAAATTCATCTCTATATAAAACATGTTTTAATTAAGATATTTTTCTCGATATTGATTTATTTATAATATAACAATATGTATGTATATATATATATATTATTCAAGAATGACGTAAACACTAAAGAAAAGCAAATTAATGAGATAATGAATATCAAGCATTACAAACCCAATACGCCTACATGCTACAGAATAACGTAAGAAATTTAAAAAGTTAAAAAATTGTAAATACATATACTGAAGATAGATATATATATATTTGTATATATATATATTATATGTATACATTTGTATATATATATTTATATATATATATTTATATATATATATATATATATATATATATATTTATATATATATATATATATATATATATATATATATATATTAGGAGGTTGCATTGAAAGACGCTGTTGTTTGTTTTTTTTTTTGAGCATTTATTTCAATAACAAAATGTGTGAATGCAATAATCAAAGTATTTGGCCTCGAAAGCTTTGACTTTTTCCCACTTTTCTGGCAAAAATTAAATTCCGCAACGAAAGAATGGTCTGTCTTTTGAACCAATCCATTCAGCAACCCAATTTTCGATTTCTCCGTAGTTATGGAAATGTATATCTTCCAAACCGTGTTGCATCGATCAGAACAGACAGTAATCGGTTAGCGCCAGGTCCGAAGAATACGCTGAATGCGCTAGAACCTCCCATCTAGCTCCATCAGAATCAAAAATATTATCAAATAATAACCAGAATTGATATTCCACTACAATTTTTTAAAAATTCTAGATACTGAATATAAAATGCAGATAAGTCTACGAAATAATAATGAATTGAAATTAAACAGAGAAGAAAATCCAACTAGTAACAAAGATATATTAGAGTACCAACAGAAACTTAACGTTTAATACGAGAATAAATTCTATAAAGTTATAAATGATATTTCTATATATAAAAATGAAAAAATATTCATATAGTGTGTATTATTTAGATGGATCGATAATGGTGTATAACATCAATTTAAAAGTTTTCTTTAAAATTATACACAGAAGTAGTAATTTTATACTTAGAAAGAAGTTATTGTAAATTATAGGAATGTATTATTGTAGAAAATTATTTTCCTTTATATTTGTTCATATATATATTTATATATATATATATATATATATACTTTTATCAAATGTAGATTAAATTCGCAATATAGAAACACGTACCTGCAGATCATTTTATCTGACATATATTTGCTCTGACGTTTATATGTATATAAAGCTTTGTAGAAATAAATGTCAGTGAAAACCACGTGCCGCATAAATATATTACCTATGGAAGTTCTGCTACATTTCAAACACCAAAACATCACGGTTTATTAAGACATGGGTACGACAGCCGTTTCCATTAAATATTTTTTTTTCATAAAAAATTCGTAAATGTGAAACGTTACAATTACAACTATTCACGTTATGAACTAACTTGACTAATGACTACAGGCGAAAACTGGTATGCTCTATTGGAATACAAGAAAAATACAATATATGTCAAATGTTAAAAACCCCTTATTAACGTTGTCTTGATAGTCGTTATTTATTTAAGTAATGTACTGTACATTATCTTTATATATTCTGTTTTAATTGTTTTTTTTTTTATGAAGTCTGTTTAATTTAAAAATGTACCATTTAAGTTTTTCTTTTTCAGTTCAGTTAAAATTTTAGTTTATTATACGGAAATGTTCTCCTTATTATATATTTAACTAGAATTTTATATTACATTCCTTTATAAATATCGTACAAACTTTTTTGTATGCCTTTTCATATAATAAGTCACATTACACAAGTAATATTTATTTTTCTACCAAATAATGTTTGAAATTTAAGTGTGCAAGTTTATAAATCTAGATTGTTATTTTTTTTATGATTATATATAAGACATCATGACTTTTTAATCAATGAAAGAATTTCCCTTCTTCAGTACTTTATTTTATATTCTTTTAAATTTTATTTATATTTCACAAATGACTTTTTCACTCGCCACATGAACAAGAAGAAAGTTTATGTTCAAAAATGTTGAATAATTGATTATACATTATATTTGATCAATAAAAAAGTGAAAACATATATATTAAAAAAAACTTTATTCTTAAATGCTTATTATTTTTTTATTTATAGTAATAAGAAAATGGTTCTTAATCAGCAAAATTATTAACTATTTTCTTATATGGTTGTCTGTACATTTTTCGATAACGATACCATCATCTTCAAAGTAGTAAGGTAGACAAAAATTATGGTAATACAGATACAATCAAAGAATTCTAATTGTACTGCACCTTATACTCTGAAATCATGGAATTTCTATTGAAATACGCACAATAAATAATCAAAAGTTATTAACAATCAACTCATAAACATTTTCATAGAAAACAACTTTTTTTGTTTCATGAAATGAGTAAAAAAATCATTTGTGAATGTGAATATAGCCACAGTACCATTAATTTAATTTATTTTATTTATATGTATTTTTGATCTATTCATTATCTTATAATAGATGTTAATAGTTATGACGACTTGAACAATTGATAAAATAGATTCAACATCATTTTTTTAAAAAAAAAATACTATTTTCATATTAAATAACATCTTTCGCACTAAGTTATAGACATGTTTGTGAAAGAAATGGTGCTTGTTAACCAAAAAATGGCTGCTTTGATATAATATTTAAAGTTCAAGAAATTGGATTAATCTACATAAGATAAATCATATAGCCAAGAGTAATATTATATATAAAAAGCTTTCTTAAGTGTTTAGTGTAATTAAAAAGACGCCCTTTAGTTTTAATTATTAAATATTAATGAAGAATACATATCTGAAAATATTTTTAATAGTTATATTGGTGAAATTGTAGTACAAAATCAATTCATATTTAAAACACACTGGTGTTTTCTCGAATCCCATCGCAAAAACAATTTTGAGTTTCCTATACAGAGAGTTTTCTCAAGGGAATAGTAATCGGTTGAACCGTATCAAATTGACTGCACCAATGTATATATATATATATATATGTGTATGTGTATGTGTGTGTGTGTGTGCATGCATGTGTGCATTTGTGTATTATATTATATGATAAATGATTGATCGCGTGTCACACAAACAATAATAAAAACTAAAACCTGTTCGCTGATAAACAGGCCCGTATCCAGATCGTCGTAGTAGAAGGACCAAACACAATTATGGAGGGGACAATTTTTTTTACTTCAAAATTGTTTGACCTCCTGCTCAGAACCAAACCCAATTGTCATCAACAATTTTGTTGATGACAATTGGGTTTATATATTTATCCAAATATAAACAATTATACAAATTAGATTCTATTCATTAGATCTTAATTTCTTTTAATGTTAAATATTAATATTTTTCGGCAATGATAATCATAAAGTCTATGTCATATAAATTTTAAAACGTGTAATTTTTCATACATTGATTCTTATCTCTGATTGGTTGTAGCGTTTACCTACTTTGGCACAATAATCAACATGATGAAGTAACAAGATATAAAGGAACAAATATCAAATACTTGAATAACATTCTTCGTTTGAAATTGATTGTATATTAATATACCTAATAATTTTTGAAGAAATCTTGTTTTTTTTTATTCAGCTATGACTCAATGTTTATTTTTGCAAAACATGTCCTTAAAATTATTAGTGCAGCCATTTGTTCACGTTATAATCTACAATATTTTTTTAAAGTTACTCAAAAAATTCAAACTCAAACTAATTTTTCTTTCTGTAAAGATTTGCCGAAAAACTCATTTCGCAGAAAAACCACATACTTGTCATTTCTGAACGGTTCTGAAATAAAACATGAATAGAAATATTTTTCTAAATATCAATTAGATATCAAATCGAAAGATTTAAATTAAAAAAGTAAGTCGCATTGATATTTATTAAAACGATACCAGGATCTTATATATTTACAAAACATTTTGATAAATATTCTGCGACGTTCAATTTTTCAGGATATGGATTTCATAAATAATCGATTTCATATTAATCAGTTCACCTTGAAATGTCTTCGGACAGAAGTGAACCGTATAACTATTCAACAAGTATAAATGTATACCTATTGTAGTTCTTCGTAAGCTGCGATTCAAATTTTCAAGTAAGTTACTTTATAAAGAAGTAAATCAATGTATTTCCTCGCAACACACTATTGAATGGAAACGTTCACATTAATTTTCAACTCGACAGTTCCAGATTTATTTTCCTATATAAACGGAACGAGTGAAATGCGATGAATAATATTTTTACATTTTATAATTAAAATATTTCACAGCGGATTACACAAAGGAATGAAATATTGTGACATTGCTTTTTATTTAAAATTATTGAAATACAAACTTTGTATTTAATTGAGATGTTAACTTGTTAAACGTACATATATCGACATATATATATATATATATATATATATATATATATATATATATATATATATATATATATATATATGTATATAAGAAATATTCATGTATGTATATGTATTAAAAATACAAAAATATATTTTGTTACACATTCGGATACGAGGTAAAAGTAAGTAATCTATAAAAATGAATTTATTTAAATAAGTTTTCTCCTAAATTTATCTTTATTTTTTCTAAATAATTATTGATTTCGTATATATATATATATATATATATATATATATATATATATATATATATATATATGTGCACGTTTTAGTGTACATTCCATTCATCGAATAAAGTTCTACTTGAAAATAGTTTGAGAATAAAAAATTACTATTTATCTATTTTTAATATAAATGAAATAATGTTAATATATATATATATATATATATATATATATATATATATATATATATATATATAAATTTAATCATAGAAATAGAACGAAATATTTGGTGGTGCAAATGTAATTATGTTTTTTATCAAATTTTATAATTGAATTTATATTAAAAAAAATATTATTATTTATTTAAATTTATTTTAAAAAGGTTAAACATTTGAGTAATTTCCTATGAGAGAAGAGCATTTTCGAAATGTATGATAACAGGCGATGAAAAATGGATCTTCTACAACAACGTTGACTAAATTAGAGTAACCGTGATTGACCTGCTCAAAGCAGTTCAAAAGTAGATATTCACCAAAAGAAGTATGGTAGGATTTAAAAGGTATTGTGTATTTTGAGCTGCTTCCAAGGAACCAACTCATTAATTTGGACGTTTTCTGTCATCAACTGTATAAATTAAATGATTCCATCAAACAAAAGCGTCCAGAATTGGTGAATCGCATAAATGTTGTGTTTAACTATAATAATGCTAGACCACATTATCTAAATATAATTGCAGCTTGGACGAGATATATTATCACAACGACCATATTCGTCAGACCTGGCACCATCAGACTACTATTTTATTTTTGTAGTTTTCTATGTAAAACGTCTTGAATGGTCAAACCTTCACTGCTAATGAGGATATCAAATCGTTCTTGAAACTGTTTTTTGTCGAAAAAAACAAGAACGTTTTTAAGCGCGGAATCATGAAGTTGCCTGAAAGATGACAAAAGGTAATCGAACAAAATGGACAATATATTTTTTAATAAAGTTTTGGTTTCCCGTGAAAAATTCGTCTTTCATTTACATAGAGAAAAAAACGCAATTACTTTTTGACCAACCCGATGGTTTATACAGTTTTTTTTTATTATTATTTGTATGAAAATTCAATTTAACTTTTAATTTTTTCATTTCGTTAAAAGATATAGCTGTTCACGTACATATGAACGTACTAATGTATACATGTATGCATATATTTGTAAACACATGTGCAAAAGTGGGGAAAAAAAACGTAATTTATCTTATTTTCTCCACGCTTCGGCCAGCAGGTGTCGTACAATGTAATTCTACGTTCGTAAATCCGACGTGTGCGTGCATACATTAAGGGCGTACTTCGAACCGTACACACACACACACACACACACATCGTCATCGTAAAAACCCGTCAGTTATATTTGTCGACGTCACGGGATGCAGTGCTGTCATGCGTCTCTTATTGTTTTTGCAGCGCTTGGTTGTCCGACGCCGACGTCGCCTCTCGACGGCTACCTCGTGTGGCGCAACGAGTCGTTCGCAGAGTTCATGTGCTGTGTGGGCTTCGCATTCCCCGACACACTACGACGCGTGCGTACACTGCACTGCCTCAACCGCAACACGTGGAGCCTCACCGTCCCAGACTGTATCAGTGAGTATCTTTTCGTCTCGATTTGTCTGTAGTCTGTCTAGACTAAATACATCTACTTCACAACATCACCACACTTGAACGATTTCAATTATCCGATGTGTATCGAATCCGTCTCGGGGTAGCACCGTATCGAACGGACCGCCGTTTCGCTCATTTCGTTTCATAATTTATTCACAATTTTTGGACGGACACATGCGCGAGATTGTCTGAAAAACGTGTATTGTGAAGGTACATATATATATATAACATTGTAGTGCTTTCGGACACGGGTATTCAATCGTTAATATACGCTTTTGTTGTTTTGTCTTCTCTGTGCCGGTACACGTACACCCGTCAACCTGAATTCTCTACAGGGTAAAGTATTTATTTTTTGTTAATTTATTCGCGTGATATGTCAAGCGAATGTGTAAATCAATAAACTTTGAATATCATTTAATTATTTCTTTTTTATATTTGTTTTAAACGCACCAAGTACACTGACATACAGACAGAGATGAACGCATATTATACATCACGTACACACAGTATACCTATATATATATATATATATATATATATATATATTCACACATTTAATTTAAATACTCACTGACGAGCGAAACAGACAGAACACGCGAAGATATTTAGATAAAGATACACAAATTGATTATTTTTTTTTCAAAAAGAACGCGCTAAATAACAACTATAATAAAATGTTAATATCCCATAAGAACTAATTAGTACAGAATGAAGTAACATTTTCCGTGCATTTTAGTCATTTCTCAAATTCTTGAACATTTACTTAATTGGTTTCTTTATAATCATTTTTCTTTGAATTAATAATTTCATCACAGACAATTGTTTAGAGTATTTTCTTTTTAATTGTATGTTATTTTGGAAAAATACGTTTTGATTTTAAGTTTTGTCTTTTTATCGACAAGTAATAACAAATTTTAGCAGTTTTATGTAAATAAATAGCACTCACTTTCAGTTTTTAATTAAACAGAGTGTATAATATTCATCTATTTCAATAAAATGAAGTAATCATCATAAACTTTTGACTTTTATGTATACAATATAAATATTTTTCTTCTTTTTTTTGAATTTCGTGATTTTTTATTACAATTAGTCAACATGTCCATCCGTATAGGTTATTTATCATTTGATTTAGAGATAAATCTCTCTCTCTCTCTCTCTCTCTCTCTATATATATATATATATATATATATATATATATATATGTATGTATATATTCACAAATGAAATTGTAACACTTATTGAGGAAAGAAATCAAATAAGCATGCAAAGATATACAACTTGTTCATTTTTCCAAAAAAATAAACTAAATAATAAATTTAATAAAATATAAATTTTGTCATAACACCTAATTAGTGCAGAACGAAATAAAATCTTCCATACATTTCAGATATTTATTCAGTACTTGAATACATATTTTAATCCATATAATTGTAATATTTTATCTTTGAGTTATTAATTTGATCTTAGACACCGATTTTCCACTAGGAACGTTTTTTGATTATTTTATTTCGAATTGTATGCTATTTGAGAAAATTCTCATTGATTTTGTTTTCTTTTTTTTACAAATAAAATTATACGTAAGGAGTTTTTATAAAAA
The DNA here is from genome assembly GCA_034766995.1 of Acanthacorydalis orientalis. Lineage (NCBI taxonomy): Eukaryota > Metazoa > Arthropoda > Insecta > Megaloptera > Corydalidae > Acanthacorydalis > Acanthacorydalis orientalis. The sequence goes on along the minus strand of CM068322.1, from coordinate 26,423,291 downwards.
AGTAATTTTTACAGAAATAAATATTACTTATTAAACGATTATTAATTAAATAGTGTGTGGAAGATTTATTTGTTTCAATAAAATCTAATAATAATCATATACATTTAATAATATTTATGAAAAAAAAATATTTTTTTGAATATCGTTGATGATTTTATTATAACGTGTTAAAAACGCCCATTTGTACAGATTGTTTGTCATAAAATTATAGATAAATAAATACTAATATATATATATATATATATATATATATATATATATATACATATATATATATATATATATATATATATATATATATATATACTTCAGAGTATTTTTTACACAAAAATGTAAATTTAAAAAGTAATTTTTTTATTTTACTATTGTGAACTTTGTTTTAATTTCATATTTTTCTTATAGGACTTTAAATTTATTTTGTTTAACACGATCAAACGTGTTTCTAATATTTGTAATACTATCCTAGTCACACACAATAATATTTACATATATCAACTAGTATACAAACCAAATAGTTGATGATCTCACAAACATCAATACTCTTTCCAGAAAGAACACAAAATAATTCAAATACCTTCACAAAAAGTAAATTGCTGGCTAAGTGTCTTAATTATATTTGTTATTGTTGGCGACGCAATTGTTAACTTTGTATTTTTATCAAACATGTAGGTGTACGTCATTAATGCTCGGTCATCTACCCTGCATGTCTGTCAATTCTTCGATAAAACATCTATGTTTAATGACAATTTTTCAAATAATGACATTACACATACACATGTATATATATATGTGTGTGTATATGTATGTGTGTGTGTATATATATATATATATTGATATAGAAATAATAAGTAAATAAGAAAGCGAATTAATGACTGATACATTTTCACAGTAATAAAGCAGTCATATTTGGATTCATTTACAATTTAGTTATTCATTACTTAATATAAGTAATATTCTAAATATGTTAATGAATAAAATTTCGATCTAGTCTTTCAAACAAATAAAATTGACATAAAAATGAAATACACTTCAATATTAGAGTAAATTTTATTATGATTTTTTTTACTTTGGATATGAAGAACTTTTTTTATAAAATGGAGGCGCTGACCATTGTGTTTATTGAGTGTTTTGAATTTGTTAGAATAACTTTTTATTTTATTCAGTTAATAGCTTTTTAGATTTTGTTTTTTAAAATAGAATATTAATTTGATATAAAGTTATATATTATTAAAGTTTATATATTCGAAATTTTAACTTTATTGAAGTATTTTTTAATATTTCATACTGCATCTAAAGAATATAAACAATATAATTATGGAAAAAAAATAATATACTATTTTAATATTTGTTTTTTTTCGAAAATATTTAAATTTTTTTCAATTTTCCAATCGTAAAGTACCATCTTTTGTTTAAAAATGTTTATGTTATATGTTTATTAAAACATGTATTATAAAACATAGAAAAAATTCATAACTTATATAAATATCTATCAAAGATGTCAAAACAGGTTATTTTTTTTTAAATTTACTTTTCAAACGTATTGTATAAATATTAGACATTATAAAAAAGTGTAGTATTTTATTTATATATGGTTATAAAAGTTTCTATTAATTGAAAGTATATTTCTTTATAACAGATAATTCTACTCTTATGTGTTGCATTAAATATCTAGATTTATATTAAATGTGTAATTTAAAATTTTTATTTTTTAAATATCAAAATAGACATTCTGTAAAAATAATTTAAAAAAAAATCGCTTAAATATTAGATCATAATTCCTACAATACTGTTTTAAATGATAATTTAAATAATTAATCAATGCTTCAATTTTCCTGCTATATACCTTATTCTATTTCCCTAAAAATATGTCACATTTTTACCAATCGTACAAAACAAACACATGTACAAAGCTTCAGAGTAGGCAGTAATCATGTAAGCTGTCAGCAAGAAATGTCAATATGAGTGAAATATACCAAAACAGAATTGGAAAATAATTTTTCAGTAGTAATTTTCATTCAGTTGAAATATTTATTATGACTCCGGAAAAATATGCTATATCCTAGGATGATTGAGTCATTAAATTGTCTTTAAATATAAATTAAATAATTATATTAGGTCTAATGGAATTATTAATTTTTTTAGTGAAAGAATATTAATAATATTTTCTCATTGTTTATTATTTATTTTTCTCATGTCAAGAAATTTAATTATAATTTCATTACAAATATTTAATGAATATTGCTTTTAACACTATTATATATATATACATATAAAATTTTATTAACGATTATGTCAAAATTCACTGAATTTCAATATTTCACTTATAGTACCTTGTCGCTGCTTTGCACAATGAAATTGATCAATAAATATAAATTGGCCATCGTACAAGAAATGAAACTCACTTTTTCTTATTCAGTTATATATATATATATATATATATATATATATATATATATAAATAGTATAAATTTAACAGATGGTAATTTTCGTATAAAAATATTTATTACCAAATTTGTTCTAAAATATAGAAAGTTGGTAATATTTTTTTTGATGTTGAACGTTAAATTAAACACTAGTTTTTTATTTAAAAAACATATTAAAATCAATTTGTAATTTTTCGTAATAGATAGTATTTTCTGTCTAAAAATAGTACAATCATAATCATAATGTACATAGAAAAAAATGAAATTGTTTATAATTAATTATCGAACATTTTTGATTAGGGGAAAGATTAATTTGTGAATATCTAGTTTATTTTATTTACAATAGAATCATAGCTTAAATATATATTTTTGCTGTTTTCCTCCAGTTGTTAAATAATCTACATATGTGTTATTAGTATCCTATTAATCGATCAAGAGATAAAAATAGTCTCTTTTATTTACAAAATGTAACAAGAAATATATTTGTTATGGTTGAAATAAAAATTAATTTGTCTTGTTTTCAAATGAGAAATATATTAGTTGAAAGTCCCTGAAGATATTTCAATCAATTACATCGTTAGTCTATTTGTTAAAAGAAACGAACTGGAAAATAAAATTAAATCTTACATTACTTCCAGTATTATATATATATATATATATATATATATATATATATATATATATATATATATATATATATATATATATACACAAGTAAACGATCCATTTACTATTTGATAAACAAAACTCTGATTCATTTAAACTTGTTAGAGCAACGACATTTGTTTAATTAAAAACAAATAAATTATGAATATGTATTAATGAGTATTTACATAATGTTTCAAATGACTCTGTAAATAGAAATAATACGAGACAATGAAATTCTAACTTTGCATAGAATTTATGTATCTTAAAAATACAAATCGACGTAGCGAGTTCAATAAAAGTTCATTTCTAAAAGTAAACGTACGGTCCCGTGGCACTATAAAACATTGTCTTTGTCACTTAAATAAATTACAGAAAAATATGCTTAGATGTTTATAAAGTGTCTTGTCTCGAAAGTGTTTTTCATATCTTTATATTAATTATAGAATATATTTCATCTTTTATAAAACTAAATTATCAAGTCGTATTTATAATTTTTGTAACTGTGGCTAGATTTACTTTAGTAAATAAATTTCTATTTTCGACTCGTACATTTTAGATCAGAATGTTCATAAATTGATCGTTTATTTTGATAATAATTTATAAAAATTTATTTCTATGGAAGTGTATTTTAACATTTTAACAAAGATCTTATAAACTATTTTATTTAAACCAGTGGTGTCAAACTCATACATGAACACGGGCTACCAAATTCAGTTTGAGACTTTGAAAATTAAAAAAAATACATTAAATTTAGGTATTATTATCAAATGTTACAACAAAATTTTATTAAAGAAATCAAATTAATTAAAAAAAATAATATTTTTTACTAGAAACTTGGCATCTTTTGACCTGTGTGAAATGTTATTAGTATTTAAAAGGGAAAATAATTGTACACATAAGTATGCACTAACAAACATTGCCAAGATTCTTCCTGCAAACATACATTTCAAAAAAATGTTCTTGTAAGTATAAATAATAATCCAGAATACTAACTTCATTATACTTTTCTTTTAGCACCGTGTTGTACTGAATTTCAATCAATTTCATTTCGACGTTACTATTTATTTATATTTTAGTTATTTAATTATTTCATTATTTCAATAAAATCAACTTCAAGTTTTGGTTCACGGACCGCATTCTAGAACATTGTGGGTCTCGTGTTTGATACCACTAATCTAAACGATCAATCAACAAACCTTCTGATTAGAAACATTTTTTGTGATGAAGAATGAAAACTATTTTTGAAAATAAATTATCTGCGTTTTAATTTTTTTTGAAATACAAAAGTAATAAATTAAGTATAATCATAAATAATATTAAACAACTAAGAACTAAACCTAATTTATTATCAGATTATTAAATAATTAATAATTATTTTCCATGCAAGTTTTACTTGATGCTACAAAATCATTTTTAAATAATCATCATAGAAAAAATGTTGTTTTTCTTTAAAAATTTAAATAATGTATTTTTCTACATAGCTGAAACATTCTCTTTTATTTTATTTTAAGAAATAAATTTCTGTTTTCGAAGATCGTTTTACATCAAAAACGTGAAAATCATATAGTAATAAATCATAACTATGAATAGGTTACTTTAAGATTTTCCATTTGAATTATTGCAATAAGATTCTCGCAGTATTCGCGTACGAGGATGGGAATTTTACAGTGAAATCATTCTATTGGAAAATTTGTAAAGTCATCAAACTTTTACAAACTATGTTTTTTTTATATACACTTCTCATTGGTTGTCGAATCAGAATAAAATATGTATTTGAGAAATTACATGTAAACGAATTTATTTTTTAAAAAATTATAATTAATATCGATTTTAAATTTATGAATGTTGTTACTTCATGTAGAGACAAACAATTCATAATTAGATAATTTTGTTCCCCTAATTCGATGATTAACTTTATTACACTGACAGGATATTAATGAATCAGTGAAAGATTTTTGCTAGGTGAATAATTATTATTATTATAAAAATATCCCAATCATTAACATTTAAAATAGAGGTGGAAACATAATATTTACATAAATAATTAGCGTTAGTTAAATATTAGGTGTTGAAATTATTTCAATTTCTTTTTATAGAAAATAAATGTTTACAAAAAAATGTGACACAACATTTCAATTTTGTATAACTTTTCTCCATCAATCGGTTAACTGATGATTCTCTTATCGAAAAAAGATGTCAGCTTTAAGTCGGTGAAGTCATAATAAATTTTCGGACTTTTTATACTATTTTATGATTTTTTGCATGTTTTATGCATCACACCTTCTTACAAAGTTGAACAAATCATTCTCGTTGCTTCGGCAACATTTTTTTTAACTGGAATGCGAAAAATATTCAATCCTTAATATGCTACTTTTCGGACGCCATTGTGTTCACTACTATTTTATGAGATTATGCCAACTGCTTGGCTAATATATATATAGTATTTTTTAAATGTTAAGGTCGGAACTTCACAATCCTAAAATGAAGATAAAATATTTTAATTTAAAACAGAGTTGTGATTGATTCAATTTAAAGGCACATAATTAATTTTCACATCTTATATATTTGACTGTGATCACAAAATCAGTAAAAGTTTAATAAAGTATTTAAATCATTTTCATATTCATTTTTTAATTCTTTCATATCAAATATTAAATAATTTTCAAAACGAAAATTTATTAGAAAACAGAAATGTAAGGAATATGATTTTGGAAACCATATTTAGGTTATAGAGTATTTTTTCAGAATAGAATAATAAATATAATAGTAAGTAATTGACTTATTTTTAATCCATATGTAATAATTTAATGTATCCGTACTGGGTAATTTTCGTTAAAAAAATGTTTCTATTCATATTTCATGAATAAATTATTCTTTCGCTTCATATATTTTTTTTCTAATAAACAATTCTAAAATTAGTTATTGTTTGTTTGTGATGGTTCTTTGTTCGCATTTCGTTTGCGATGCTATGATATTAATTTGTATCTTAATACTCTAAGAATGATGTTCTTTCTATCAAAATATGTATAAATAAAAATCAAAAATGATCAATAATCAATTATTAAACATTTTAGATCAAAAAATGGTTCACGGTTTGTGGGGTGAGTGAAAATTTTTGAAAGTGATTTAGCCAAAACGTCCCAACCAAATTATAACTTATCTAATATATAAACTGCTCAAAAAGAAAATGAGTTTTTATTGAAACAGATAAATAGTTTCATTTCTCTTATATATTTTATATTCAAACTCGTCAGGTAATTTATGATCAGCTGTAGATTATACGCAAGGTAAAAGGTTATGTACATAGATTTTTATTGCAAAATGTATCCTACTCATTATTTATTCATGAGTTTCCATTTGCTCAACAAACAAAATAATTCACGTACGTAAACTGATTACATTTAAATTGTATTCAGTATTAAATAATTCACAAATACTATATACAAGTTGCTTTATTTATCTACTATCGTACGTATACTGTATGTGAGATTTGTCAGTTCCTTTATTATTTTCTTTAACCATTATACAGAATCATATTATATATAATTTACTATTATAGAGAATTTATTAACTCTTTTTAGAATGTATGATTTGAGAGTATGTTCTTTTAAAGTATTTTGATTATAATACCCAAGTTATTAAATAGAAAATGTTTTTTCATTGCACAATTTATTATTTAATTATCAAATCATGTAAAATATTTAAAAAAGTATATAATTGTTAAAATATATTCTTCCAAAAAATAGAATAAATAAAATGTCGATCTCTACAATACATTGAATGTAAAAAGTAATCCGGTACTTCCAAATTGAATCGATCACAAGTTTGTTTCTGTTTTTTTATGTTATAATTCTCAAAGCGTTAAGGTACATAAAATGCTTATTCGACTTTTCTGTACCTTAAAGTTCTGAAGATCAACATCAATCAAAATAATCAATAAACTACTAAACATTTTCGACCACAAACATTTTATAGGATTTGAGATTTGTGAGTGTCGTTTCTAAAAGAAAAAAATATTTAAATATTTGACAATTATTTAATTAAAAGTTATTTGAAAAATTTAAGCTAATATTAAAAAAATGAATTATATTTGGTGTAAAAATTAATTCGGTGCCTTTAAATTGAATCAATCATAAATTAAAATATTATCTCGTCGTTTGAGGAATTTCAAGTACCAACCTTAACATTTAAAAACACTATATATCTTGGCCAAGAAGTCGGCATAGTCTCACAAAACAGTAGTGAACGCAATATCGTACGAAAATCAGCATATTAAGTATCGCATACTTTTCGCATTCCAGTTGAGAAAATCCTGCCTGAGCAATGGGAATGATTTGTTCAGTTTTGCGGGAAGATGTTGTGAAGCATAAAACATGCAAAAATACCAAAATAGTGTCAAAATAGCCATATTTTTTCGACAAGAGATTCGTCAATTACCTAACGGATGGAGCAAAGTTATATAAAATAATGGGGGGATATTTTGAGGATTGAAATGTATTCCATTTTTCTGTAAACATTCATTTTCTATACAAAACATTCATTTTCTATTACTTTGTACATTTAATAGACATATAAACAGAACTTAAAAGTCAATATCTTGTATTTTGAAAAAATCCATGTTTTGAATTCAAGTAACTGTTTATAAAGCGAATACTCATAAAATTTGCATCTCAATGTATTTAATCATTTTTTTTAATTCGATAAAACTTTTGATAGATATTCCATACATTATACACAAATATTGTTTGATATAAAAAAAAATATTTAGAATATTTAAACTATTATTGAAACTAGTCATAAACTCTCCCTGTTTATTAGACGAGGACACTAAACAAGAGGGATTAGTCCCCCGTGAAAACCAATACTAACCCCGTAAACCAAACTACACCCCAAAAAGATAATGTTATATTTATGATAGAATACCAGGGGTGTCGTTTATTTTAAAATATTAAACGAAGGTGACACTATACGAAATCAGATTAAGTCAAGTACTGATTATAAAAATGATGTTTTTTTTGAACTAGGAACATATATATATATATATATATATATATATATATATATATATATATATGTATGTATGTATGTATATATAGAGAGAGAGAATGTATTTATGAATGTGTATGAATGTCTATGTAAATGTGTATTTAAAAAAATTAAGGAAAATATAACATACAAATAAAAATAAATAGCATTTAAAAATAAATCGCATTCATAAATTTAGTTTGCGTGATTTTGTTTACGTTAATTCTTTATGCATACATCTACTATACGATACGTCAACCACCAGTTAATATAAAATCAATAAAGGGTCAGCGATACAATTTCAACCGTATGTAAATATATTTAAATATATATCTATATATATATATATATATATATATATATATATATATGCATAAATTTTATGTTTACAATGAATACTTATGCACAAATTTATGAATGTGAGTCTATAATGACATGGTATTCACGCATTTATAGTTTTGAAATTCAGTGTACAACCAACAAACCCGAAGACGTGTGTGTATTAGGTGTACCGGTGTACGAAATTGTTTACTCAGTGTCTATTTATAAATCATTCGTTTCACAAATGTTCGACGTCAAATTTCAAATAATGTATCAAGTACTGCCTAAAAGTAAAGTATTGCGTATAACTTTATTTTTTAAAATATTGAGAGATTGCATTGAAAACCGCTGTTTGTGTGTGTGTTTTTTTTTTTTTTTTGAGCATTTATTTCAATAACAAAATGTGTGAATACATTAATCAAAGTATTTGCTCTCGGAAGCTATGACTTTTTTTCACTTTTCTGGCCAAACTTGAATGACGAAATAATGGTCTGTCTTTTGAGCCAATCCATTCGGCAACACAATTTTCGTATTCTCCATAGTTATGGAAATATGTATCTTCAAAAACGTGTTGCATCGATCGGAACAGATGGTAATCGCTTGGGGTCAGGTCCGGATAATACACTGGGTCCAAGATAACCTCCAATTCGAGCTCCATTAGGGTGTTTACGGCTATAGAAATATAGGGACGAGAGTTATCATGGAAAAGATTCACTTTTCAGCGATTGATGGTCGTTTTTGCACGAAATTATCATTCAAATGCTCGTATTGTTGTAAATAACTTTCGGCGGTGATTATTTCCTTCGGTTTAAACAGCTCATAATACTCGACACCCTCCATATCTCACCAAATAGAGAGCATTGTTTTGTGACCGTGGATGTTTCGCTTTGGTGTCGACGTTGATGGTTGGCCAGGATCAACCCATGATTTCTTGCGTTTCGGGTTGTCGAAATAGATCTATTTTTCATCGCCGGTTGCGATACTCCACAAGAAACTCTTCTTTTTATCCCTTGCAAGCAAAGAAATCGAGATGTTTAAACGATTAATATTGGCATTTTCGGTCAATTCATGTGGCAGCCATCTCCCTTCTTTCCCTTCTTAGCTTGTAAATGTCTTAAAGCTGTTAAAACTTCGAGCTTTGAGACAATTCTTTGAATTTTTGTGCAGAGTGTTCTTCCAATAGAGCTTACACTTGTTCATTTTCGAACTTTTTATATTGACCTGGCCCTTGTTTGTCATAATCGCCATTTCTGAATCGTCAAAATCAATCTCCACATACTGTTTCCGATGGAGCAGATTCACTATAAGTTTTCGCAAGCAATCGATGAGCTTTAGTTGCACGATTTTCACAACTTATGTACACAAAGTAGTGTAGAAGTACACATCAGAATAACAACTTGTCGCTTTCCATTTTAATACGGTTATAGAAAAGCACTTGTGTGAACAAAAGATGACTGAATTTTAGTGGGAAATGTTCACACTTCAGAATAGCATAAGATACATCTGTCGCCTACACGTGAACAACGGCTTTCAATGCAACCTGCTATTTTTTAAGTTTCTATCGTAATATAATACTTAAGAAAAATCTATAAAAATTTGTTTAATTGATTGTTACAAATTAATATTTCTTTTATCTCCAACAAACCATAACAAAATTCTCTTCAGAGCACTACGAAACGAAAATTTGATTTTTCTATGCTTTTGACATTCCGAAGATAATTTCGATCGAAATACGAATAAGCAACAATAAAAAATGACAACAATAAATCATTTTATAAATATTTTTGATCAAAAAATTGTTGAAGTTTGTGAAATAAGAGAAAAATTCATTTGTGAAAGTGAAATAGCGACTGTCCTAGAAATGTCCTACATTCAATTAAATCGAAACAAGTATTTCGATGTCAACGACCTATAATTATTCAATGAAAACTTAATAATGTAATAGTATTAAATAGGTAATCAAACCTGGATTGAAATGGCTTGAAATTAAAATAAATTGAATTTTTTAATACATTTACATAGATTAATGTTTTTTACTGAAGTAACTTTCAGTAGTGGCTGGTCAGAAATCAGATTCATTATATTATTAGATTGGTAGGAAAATAATTGCGGTTTTTGTTTTTTGAATTTTAACCTTAATTTTTTTTCAATTAAAATATAATTTCATCATGTTCATGTTAATATCATTTTAAAGTGCATTTTTCGTTCTGTATTTGGTAATATCGACTTGGTTTATTTTTAATTTTGCTTCAAATTAGGATATTGAATTAAAGATGGAAAAGAAGCAAATAAAATCAAATTTTTGTATGAATTCAAAACGGGTGATAAAGCAACAGAAACTGCTCATAAACTAAACAATGCATTCGATGTGATTATTGTGAAGGAATGTAATATACGGTGCAATGAAAGTTCCAAAAATTTCGTACTAGGAACGAAAGCCTTGAAAATGAAGAAGGTCGTGGGCGTCCTTCTTCAGTCAACAACAACAAATTGAATGCACTACTTGAATCAAAACCACTCACAACAGTTTGAGAGCTTGCACAAAAGTTAAGCGTTAGTCATCCAAAATTTCTAGACCACTTAAAACAGAAAAATCAAAAAAAAAACTTAAAATATATATAAATTTGAAGGACATAAACCGCGATTATTTTTCTATCAACCTGATACAATAAATGAATATAAATAGACAGATTTTATATTATTTTTTGAAAATAATGTAAAATCCGGCTCTGTAATAATATTCAACCTGTGTATTTAATACATAAACAAGACTTGTACATGGTGATTGTATCTAAATAAATAACATGCTGGGTTTTTAAGAAATGTTCAACCTGTTTTGTTACATGCCAAGTTTAATTAAAAAAGTAATTGTTTTATTTATAAAAAAAACATTCAATTAGTTTCAATATTAACATAATTCCCATATATTTATTTTCTGATTCCTTCTGTATCAGTTCTCCATTTTTTTATGCGAATTGTGACTTGCGAACTCGTTTCTCTTTCTGTTTTGATTTCTGTCTCTTTCAGATCTATCTTGAATATTTAAGATCAATATTTATCTAGTTCAAGATATTTCCGAAGATGACAGAGGTTTACAATGGTCTTAGAAGAATCGAATTCGTATGTTACCTAGGGAATTCATTTAATACAAGTTTAAATATTATTATTAACAAATATATATCACAGTGTAATTCATGACTAAAAAGTAAAAATTAAATAAAATTGAAAATAAAATACTTTAAATAAATGCACGTTTGTATAACAAGAGGTTATATTTTGATTCTTCGGCACTTAATTTTACTCTTACATACATTTATATTTATTATAATAATACCTGAATTGCAGTAAAGTTTTATTTTTTTATATATTACCAAGTAACTCTAAATATTTTAACTATTAATTAATAAAAATGGATTTATTTGTTATTATAATTATTATTAAATGAAAATTAATGAAGAGTTTAATTTACTTCAAAATTATTTAAGTTTTTTTTATATGCGGGCAATATTTAAATTTAAAAAGTAAAAATATTTTAAATAACAACATATTTCGTATAAGACTCTGTATTCGATTTCAACTCCTGTCTCACATATAATCACCATTTAAATAAAATCAACCCTATAAGGGATTGACTAAACAATGGGATTCAAAATTTAATGGTACCGATATCTCTCCATGGTACCAAGTCGTACATTCTTTCACATAAACTCATTTAGATTTTCAATTCTCAATCTTAATAGCACATAAAAAATGCGGAAAAATCGTTTGCGGTGTTTTTATTACTATTTTTCGTTGTATTTATTTGTTGTTTTTATGATTGTGTAATTTAAATTTAATAAAAAAAAATTATTACGAATATAAAGTTAAATGAATAAGCTTGTTTATAAAAAATAAAAGTAAATTAAAGGAATTTGTAATTTAAATAACGATTAAACTTTTTCTTTGTTTCTCAACACTTCGATGATGAAGACGTTTTCATCGAAATGCGAATAAATAATAATCAATAATGATATATAATTATTTATTGAATATTTTAATCTGATTTTTTTTATTTGTGACATGAGTGGAAATTAATTTGTGAGAATGAAATTAATTATAGAGCTAAAATCTATATGATGACATGAGTATATGTTTTGTAGAATCATTTTTATATATTTTTTACATATTTCTATAACAAATTCATATGTTTTACATATCGGAAAAAGAATCACGCTAATTATCAAAAAAATCAATTTAGAAAAATGTGTATCTGTGAAATTTCCATTCATTAACATCCATTTTTGTACTAAAATCGAAATTTCTATTTTAAGACATAGAAGTTATATTTTCGAGATGATAAATTACATACGCAGAATGAGTATGTGTATAATTAAATAATAATCAACGATATGAAATAAGAACTCATTATAATCATTACGTTGCTGTAACACGTCACTCATACGGATTCTTCTGCTTAAAAAAACTACGCAGGACGTGGGTTTGTTTGTTCATACTGACTTCGTTAAGCTCCAGTGCAGACATATAAAAACTATCTATAAACAGGTAGCTAAATATCCCTAGAGATACAGGAAGATTGCACACAAAAACCCTCTCCAGAGTGATGAAAATACCGTTGTTTATATATATATATATATATATATATATATATATATATATATGCATTATATATATATATATATAAAAGCATATGATTCATTGATCCATTTCAGTTTTTGTGTTTCGCTTAATCGCTGTAGTTCTCAAAATTAAAATGTCGTAGTATGTTAAATATAGATTGAATAGAAAATTGATTTTGTTAAAAAAACGCTAATTAAGGTTTGTAAAATGAACCGTATTTGAATTTTGTAGAAAATATAAAAAAGTCTATAGAATAATTATTTTCCAATAATACACTTACTATAGAATATTTGAATTATATAGATTTTTTTTCGATTAAAATGTCTATAAATGGGAACAAAGACATATCTATCTATTTATATATCTATCTTTCTATATATATATATATATATACAATATTTAATAATATATATTTTAATAGTTATATTTTCTTCTCATTTTAAAACTTTAAATAAATTTTAATATCAACTCTTGTTTGTATTCTAGAACAAGCTTTTTGATCAAAAAAGATTTAATGAAATATCTTTCTAGTTTTTTGTATGGCTCTCATTTAGTTTATAGTCAATCTGTACGATTAAAAGCACGAATTTTGCTTTCGTTGAAAATGTATTATCTTTTTTTCGTGTCGAATGACTTTGTTTATTTAGCATCATATAAAAAATGTATTTGAAGTAAACAGAAAAGACTATTAAATTTAAAAGAATTTCATTATTCTTTATATACACTCTTTTTATGTTTTATAAAATTTATATAATGTACTGTTTAAATCAATTCAGTTTTGCTTATAAAGATTGTATGGAAAATTAGTGAGTGAAAGAAAAATATACAGTTTTTTGAATTAGAATTGAAGGTCTTTGTTAAAGAAAATATATTATATTATTTAATAATTTTTTTTTATTTATTTATACTTTAATATTATACAGACTTTTCTAAAAAAAAAATAAAAGAATATAAGGCATAATTAGCAAATCTTTAAAAGATTAGTTTCCAGTTGTGAATATAGGAGAAAAATATTTACATTAGCTATCATTTTTCTAGTGATAATTCTTAGTTCTGCTTCTATTAAATTAAAATATCCTCTTTTTTATCGTACTTCGGGTATTTTATAATTTACACAAACTAAACGTAAGAATTGTATTTGTCTTAATATACGGTCAACTTCGTGAGGTCAAAGACATAATAACTATTAGATTGATAATGCAATAAAATTTACAGATAGGAAATTAAGAAAAATTCGAATATTTTTGCCTCTAAATCAATCATAGTTTAAGTTTAAACAAGTGAAAATGATGTTTATATGAAATTTAAAACATTATGAATAATAAGCAAACCCTAAAACCCTTGGTTTAATATTTTTTTGTGTGGAATATGTAAGATAGATAAGGACAAAGTAAATCTCTTTTAATGTACTTGTACAATTCTAAATTATATTGGTACTATTAATTTGAACTGTATTGTCCCAAAATACAACTCATACTGATAGCTTGATTGAGATTTTACATACATTTAATGTCCCCCATACTTTAAAAGTATTTTGTTGTCTTTTTATATGTCTATTGTTCATAATTTTCCTGTGTGAATCCTAGGCCTTACGTGTATTCTTTTTCATTATAATCCGTTTCATTTTCATTATATCCAGATAGATTCTGAACTTTGTAGTATTTTTTTCAATTCATCGAAGGATGGAAAAAGCCCAAAACGATTGTAAAATAAATACACTTCTATGTACCCTCTTAGATTCACAGAACTTTGATTTTATTTTTATTATATTTAATTATGAGCGTATGTTTGAAAGTAAAATTTCGCTTTCTGTTTTAAATAAATGACCTTTACCTAAAAAGTTATATTTATTCCAATTTTTTGCTTACAAAAATAGTTACATAAATATTACATTAAAAAATAAAACTGTACTTAATATTAAAACCCTATACATTTATATATATATATATATATATATATATATATATATATATATATATATATATATATACTCACTTTATACTTCTCAACATGAGATAGAGAAATATAAAATATATTTTGTTCTTAATCGATATTCTTGAGAAATATGAGACATATTTAATATCTCTCTAAATATATTCAGTAGATGTACCGATCGTACGAATATTAGATTGTGAGCTATGTTCTAAAATTAGAATCTCAATTATGATTTAGAAATATGCCATTCTGTATCAAAATTATTCGTCTGTCACATTAATGTTGTATCATTGGCTTGTAATAAATACGTTGTTGTAGTGGTCTTTATCTTTTTCGTTGTAAGAGCAGAAAAGTCATATTTATTCATTGATTTCTTTAATCTTATATGCGTAATTTAATATTCGATATAGAGAGAATCTGTTATATAGCAGTTAAGACATAGTACAATTTTTTTAAACAAAGTATATATCAATTACCAGACGGATGGAGCAAAGTTATACAAAATAATAAGGGATATTTTAAGGATTGAAATATATTCCATTTTTTCATAAACATTCATTTTCTATAATTTATAATTTTATATATATATATATATATATATATATATATATATATACAGATAAAATTTCTCGCAGGTTTTCATTAAAAATAGAAATATAATTCGAGTAGTTTTCATCTTCTGATTTTCTCATTAATTTAATTACTGCAAAATATCTTTTTAAATTTCATGATTTTTCATGAATGAGAATTAAATTTGTGATTAAAACTAAACCAAATGTAATATAGATTTTTATCCAGTTTTTACTCACTTGAAGTGATTTGTTTGTATTAATGATAAAGTTGATATTTATTTTATTACAGATATACTTTTATCATGGCGTATCTCTTATGTATACGGAATATTTAAAGATATAAGATACCTTTTTGAACTATTCAATATCACGTATAAAAGTGTTAATGTTTAGTTTTTTTTAAAATAAACGCTATATCATCATCAATCAGACTATAGTGTAAAGTCTGAAAACTGTGAAATTTATTTGTTTGAATTTTATAATAGTGCTCGAATATATATTAAATTTGATTGTATGATAGCAGAGATAATATTAATAGTGAATTTCAAAAATATAATGTTAATAGACTTTCAGAAAGATAATATTAATAGAGGTTTTATTTGAAAGCAAACCACGCCTATTACAAATTTTATATAAGGAGCAGAGTGATTGTGAAATCAGTATAAAACTAACTGAAAATGACTGAAGATGCTAAACTGATCGCAGAGGAATATAGTAGTAGTGATTCAACTGTGAACATTATAATAAAAGAATACAATTTATACATAGGTAAGAAAACAAATAATTTTAATTTTGAGAATAACCAGCAAAATAGAGGATACATTTGAAACAAGAATAATAAAAAAATGGAAATAGTTGACAATAATTTATTAAATAAATTGATTGACTGTGATCGCTTTCGTATTAATTGAAAGTTAATTTTTGTGGCACTTATGAAAAAATTAGTTTTATTTGCATTCAAAGTTTAAATCAGTTTCTACTTGTACTTTATTTGTAAAATGAAAAAAAAATGTTTTTAAATTTAGTTATGTTGTATGATAAAAAGTGATTTTTAAATAATAACAAAAGATTTTTAGCATAAGAGTTTCATATAAATGAAAAAACAAACTTAACGCCAATTCTCAGTGTTTAAGAAATATATGTTTGTTTGAAGCAAAGAACGATTTATCATTTTGTTAAAAAACATTAATAATAATATACTTGCGTAGTTTTGAAGTGGTATAAGAAAAATTAATGAAAACTATTCAGTATTACAGTAATTTTTTGGCATTATGACTAAATTCATTTAACGTATAAATTTTTTATTTACTCACAAACTACGAAATGTTCAATAATTAAGATTTTTCTCTATTTTTGTGCTCAAATATGAATTACTGATTTGATTTAAAGTCAAATCAAAAATATGAATAATAAATTATTCAACATTTTGTACCAAAAAAAAAAAACGCACCTTTAAGTAAAAAATTCTTTTAAGAAATGACCAATATAATCATTATTTTTCTTTTTGAAAACACATTACCAAATAAACCATATATAACGATAAAAAAGAAAGTAACATAACAATGGAAATTCGAATTGGTAGATTATTTGGCATTGACAAATAAAGACTATGATATAACCAATGTCTTTATTACATTCAGAACTTTCTATAAAATTTCATATAAATTAAGAATATTAAAAATATCATTACTAATTTTTATAGCCTTGTAGATGATTTGTTAAAAATGAATTTAAAGTCGTATTCAAGTCTAAATAATCGCTTTTAAAGATTTTTTAATTTCAAAAATTCTACATTTTTAAGAAATGTGGTGAACAATTAAAAAGTATTGTTCAAAAAATAATAGAGGACGAATGATTAATTTAATTCGAATAAACATAATCATTAAATTAAGCCTATTTTAATTTCATTTAAAGTCAATCATGTCATATCTAATAATTGAACATTTAGTATATTTATGTAAATATGGAAAATATTTTCGAATAATATATAATAAGGTTAATCCTATAAATATATATTCTTGTATACACAATTTATTAACAACACGTCCAAATCACAGTTGTAATAGTCTATCAGAATTAGTAAATATATATATATATATATATATATATATATATATATATATATATATATATATATATATATATATATATATATATATATATATATATATGAAAATAGTTATTATAAGTTTAAGAATAAATCAAACAATAATTAAAAGTAGATTAAAAATCCAGAATATCTAAATCGTACGAGAATGATAAAACGAAACTATAGTATTGACAAATTTGTTTCATATATTCATTATACATCAATTTTCATTTTCCATTAAAGCAATATTGAGTCGCTAAATCCATTTAATGCACAACTCGCCATACGAGAATATAGATAATTATTAAATAAAGTTATATCTGGCATCCATTTCAATATATTATAATATAATAACAATAATGGAATATGAATTAATACTATTATCCTATCATTTCAAAATGATAATTTGATAGTTGATATATATATATACTCGCACACACACACATATATATATATAACTCTAAACTTGACAAAATGTAATTTTGTTAAAATATTTCTCAATGTTTAAAAAAAATCTTTAACATTTACAACCTTATATATTTCTTTAGTAGTTTACAGTTTTCTTTATAGAAAATATATTAGTAATACGTGACTATTAATTCTTGTTCATACAACAGAACAGGCATACGAGGAGAGGTCAAAAAATCCATGGAATGAAGGAAAAGATGTGTAATACAAAACCAGTTATTATTTTATTCGCTTGACTCTAATACACTTTTCATATTTTTAAATAAGTTTCTTTAAACCCTCATAAAATATTTTTTGTCTTTCGACCCACAATGAGCCGAAATTGCTGCTTCGACCTCTCATCATATCCAAATTTCTTCCCGTGTAACTCTTTTCTCAAATTCGGGAATAAATAAAAATCGTTAAGGGCTAGATCCTGACTATACGGAGGTTGGTTCAAAATTTCGAAACCGCATTTGTGAATGGCAACCATTACAATACAGTGAATAGGTGCGTTGTCTTGCAAAAGCAATGCAGCATTTGAGCAATTGCATGTCTCCACCATTTGGACCATTCCGAGAATTTTTTGACTTTCAATCGTAAGTTAATGAAAACTTAAGTAAATAACGAAGTCAGATTTTTATTATTTTTTCTTGAAACAGAATTTATTAAAAATTTCTTAACAAAACCATTATCATTATCTGTAATGTAACTTTGGGTAACAGTGAAGATAATTTCCAGAAAGTGCTCAAAATCAGATTTCTCCTTAAATCAAGCTTTTTATCCAGCGATGAGTTGGAAATATACTAATCATAAATCTATTCGGGAAGAATTTAACTTGAGGTTAACTCTTAGCAGCTTTGGAATCCATTTGGTAAACTTCTTTTTAAGCCAGAATTTCTGTCGGATCATTTGATTTTTCCTCCTTCTTTTCCATTGACCAATTTTAAAATATTTTTTAAGGTATTTTAGTCATTCAAATACCCTTGTCAATTTTCACATTTCATTCAGTTCTCCATCATTTTGTATATTAGTTGAGTTTCAAAGGCCTGTCTCCGATCAGCAGGAAGTTAATCTTTCGTATTTAAGATTTCTTGCAAACAATTATTTCTTATTTCATAAATTAATTTTTAATTCACTCCACAATCCACAAAATACTTTTTTTCGTTAAAATCGACAATAAGTGATTAATGATTTTTTTTTAGATTTCTCAGTATTTCAACGCTCTGAGAATAATTGCCTCGACATCGAAATGCATATAACAATAATGAAAATGATCAATAACTAAGTATTGAACATTTTATATTTTTAAAACAAACTGTTGCTTATTCAATAATGCAGACAAATTTTTCATTTTAATAAAGAACAAAATTGGTTGTTTTGAATTATCATTTTAAAATATTTTATTATAACAATAGTATTTACTGAATTTAGTTTACTAATTTAAAATATAGTTTTTTTCGAGTGAATGAAAGTCTATTTTTTAAAAATTGATTTTGATGATGCTACATGTACCGAAACTAGTTGCATAAGATAAAAAAACTCAAGGAATTTAAAAGGACAATCGCCAGAAGGGCAATATATTATTTTATTTAATTTAAAACAAAACAAATGGATGCTGCGGAATTTCATTCAGTTTTATAAAACTAATTTAATCATAGGTGTGTTTTTCATTCTAATCTGACCTTACAACGAAAGTTATTTTCATTAAAAAAAAAAAACGATTGTCTTGAATACTTAATGAAGCTAAGATCTTAACAGAAATGTGAAACAACGAAAATAAAGTAAAAGGAAAGAATTATGACTATTACTTAAATAAAATTACGAAACAAAAAAAATCTGTAACGAGCATTCCTTGTTCTACTTTAACAGCATTTAATAATCTGCATCGATAAAATTCATGTCATAATAAATTTCAACTTTATTCTTTACGCAGATCTTGTCTTTCACGAAAGTGTCCATTTCCAAGCGTAAAATTATTGCAGCAAATTTATCTTAATACTTTAATGTCGCTAATGAGTGCTTTATGTTGTAACGAATACCACCCTCACTCATTTATTATTTTGAAAACTCTCACGTTCCATTCGAAATTATAAAACTTTTTCCAAGTTTCGGTTTTTTTCTCTTCTTTTTTTTGTACATGAACTTCCGATATATATTCTGTAGCATGATGTATCGGGAGGCGATTTTCAATCAGTCGAAATGAATTTAGATTATCCATTTGATTGATACTAATAAATGCATTATTATGAATATAATTAATATGTTTGAAATTTAACTACGCAAATAATTTAATAATAACGTGATAAATTAATGTATATTCATTTAGTTCAGTGACAATTCATTATAAAACGTAATTTATTATTAAGTAGTTGTTAACATGTAACCAGTCATTATTTATTACTAATATCAACAATTCATGTTTTATTTTTATTTTTTTAGATGTCTTGGTATAACCCTTAAAATAGATATTACAGTCTGAAAACGTATAAAAATCTCTGTCACTAACATATTTTTTTTTTCATTTTTTCATTACAATTAAGCCCGAAATTACACCTTGAATCAGACAAAAAGTTTTAGAAAGTGACATATTATTTTCTGACGTAGTAATTGGACGAAATGATAAATACGTTTGGAAAACACAAAAAATCAAACCACCATTCGAAAACGTCTCAAATTCTCTACACGAGTGACTTGCTTCATAATTTTTCTATTCATATTAGGATAGAGCTATGGAGTCTTGAATAAAACAGAGGCTTTAAAATATGACCTAAATTTTTTATGATACATGGTAGTTATTTTTTAACCAGTAATATAACATCAATTTATATACATCAGAAAATAAATATACTTGCCCGAAAGTCCCCCAAAATCGTTACATATGTTATTTTTTTAAATCAAACTAAATAATTTTATCTATTTTTTTTCTGATACACGCCGGCAATATTTGACCATTATCTTAAATGAATACAATTCGAAATAAATAGTTCCGTCAGAAAGCAACTAAAATAATTTACATGTATGGACTTTCACGCATTTTTTCAATGAAAGTTACGCTTATAGTGAAATCTTGAATCAGACAATGGCTATTAAAATTTAACCTATTTTTTTAAGGTACACGTCTGTAATTTTTGACCTTAATCATAAATGCTTTTAAAAAATGTCAAAATGGATGTCTAAATTTCACTATATATTTGAATTTTTTCATATTTCCTTAATGATAATTACTGGTAGAGTAATATCTTGAATATGGTAGTAAATTATAGAATCTGGCCTAATTTTTCTTTGATACACGCCAGTAGTTTTTGGCCATAATAATTTATCAGTTTGGATAAAAATCAAAATTGAAAGGTCCTTCTGAAAATCTCTGAAATTCAAATCTAATCAATGAAAATTAAGCTCACTGTGACGTGTTGAATCAGGCAGTAGATATTAGATTCTAGCCTAATTTTTTTCTGATACACGCTGGTAGTTTTTCGCCATAATTTTTAATGCGTTTCGATAAACGTCAAAATGGATAGGGCCTTCTGAAAATGTCTAAAATTCTCTACGTCCGTGAATTTTTTCACATTTTTCCAATGAAAATTTCGCCCAGGGTGACATCTTGAATCAAGCAGTAAATTTTAGCTTCTGGTCTAATTTTTTTTTCTGATACACGCGTGTAGTTTTTGACTATAATTTTGAATGCGTTTAGATAAAAGTCCAAATGGATAGGGCGTTCCGGAAATGTATAAAATTCATTACATCTACGATTTTTTTCATATTTTTTCAATGAAAATTTGGCCCAAGGTGGCATCTTGAAATCAAGCAATAGATTTCAGATTCTGGCCTAGTTTTTTTCAGATACACAAGCGTAGTTTCTGGCCATAATTTTTAATGCGTTTGGATAAATGTCAAAATGGATAGCACCTTCCTAAAATGTCTCCAATTTTCTACTTGTGTGAATTTTTTCATATTTTTTCGATTAAATTACACTCACTATGACATCTGCAATCAGACTTGAGGTTTATGAATTTGGACTATTTTTTTTTTTGATACTCGCTATTTTTTTGACAATAAAAGATTTATTCGATTGATTGGTTTTAATTAATATATTACATTTTCATGGGTTTGTATTATATATATATATATATATATATATATATATATATATATATATATATATATATATATATATATGTCGGTCGTTTCTTGCAGTATTTATTCATGTGTTTCCAAATTTGCTAATAATATCTACCATCGGAAAGTGCACGAATTTCAATACACATTTGAATTTTTTAATTATTTTTTTCTTTTAATGACTTCTGCAATGTCATCTTGAATTATGCACAGATATTTTTTCGTCCATTCTTTCTGAATACACAACATTATTTTACAAATTTTCAATAATGTTAATTATAACTTTCTAATTTATTGTATGTGCAACTATAACTGTCTCTTATCGTACTGTAAACAAATAAAAATGATAATATTTAGAAGTACATGAATTATTGAGGTTTCCTTCACGGATCTGTTAATAAATGATAATTAACAATTGTATACAAATTGATTTCCTCTCAGTTGAAATGTGTGATATGAAAAATTCAGTACGTGCTCTAGTCGGATTGACTGATAAGACGACATTGTGGCGTCATTAAAATTGATAATATTTAATTTTAGAATGAGTATATTAGTTTATATTAAATAATTATTTCTCCTTTATAGATACAACGGAACCGTGGGATATTAATTCAACCGTAATTAAAGAACAACCGACGCACAAAACAGCATCAATGATGTTTAATGATACAAGTACATTATACGGTGAGTGAATTTATATATTTTACTGAATGTATTTTTCATCCGTTGACATTTTGGAATCTATTGGTAATTGTGTACAATTTGTTTATGGATTGATATAAAACAGTGATACAAATATATCCGTATAATAGACTGTTTATTAATTTAATAATAAATTAAAGCCATTGACAGGCATTCAAGAAATTAAAGAAGTAACTCAATTAAAAATTACTGAAGTAATTAATTACATGGCGAATTATATATAAAGAAAAAATATTATAAGTGATAAAAAAATATTACTTTTTTCTAATTGAATATTTTGTATCTACATTTTTACCTCTTATGTTAAAATTGAAAAATAATTTGTTGGAATGAAGAGTATTTTTAATTTACAGATGTAATAATACCTACAGCAGTAATAGCAGCATTGTTCATCATCAACGCTATCGTAGTCTTAATTATCTACAAATATCGAAAAAGGTAATGTATTATTTTAAAGTCAAAAATTAGTATCGATTAAATTAGTCTCATATTACTTTCAAGGTATCAGGTTCATTATTCAGACGTAATTAGCTAGTCGAGAGTTTTCCTTACTAGTTTACGACAGTAATAAATATTTTTATTATCTTTTGAATTCAGAAGTTCTTTCTTATTATAAAATTCGATAAATTTAATATAATAAATTACGAATTTCATTCCTTTATGTATCCTACTGAAGTACACATTATCTTCATCGTTAAAGAAATTAGTTCAAATAGAATACCATGTAATATATATATATATATATATATATATATATATATATATATATATATATATATATAATTATTCCTTTTAAAAGTTTACTGATATGCATATTATAAATTGTCTCAAAAAAATATTATTAAACTTATAAAAATCGTACTATAATTTTTACACTTATATTATGGCCTTATTGTTTCAGAAAACTTCTAATGAACCAAGAAGAAGAAATGGCAGTCATATTTGCTGAAGAACCAGCTACAATATCATGATTTCATAAATCATATAATGTAAATAAGTAACATACTTTTATTAGTAACATTTATAAATATTATGTAAACGATATTAATTAATGATATACCTTTTACTAAAAATTATATACATGTACATCTTTCTTTCTAATTTAGTAGACCGTGTGTGAGAGAAAAAATGAATTCCTTCGATGTCCGCAAAGAACTAGTACAATGGATCTTTATTGCAGAAATTAGCACTGCGAGATCGAATTTTGACAGTTTCAAAAAGCTTCAATTTTAACGTCTAATAAGAGCGTTGATGTTAGACATTAGGAACTGACATTCTTCATTTGGGGGAAAAACGATGAAATTTAACTTTTTTTTCCAAAAAATTTTTTTTGTACTAAATAACTTTTTATTCTTGATCCTTAATAGAATTAATAAAATTGATTAGACACGTCAATTGATTAGGTAGTCGGTATTAACAGCATCTGACCACATTTTGATAGTTGTAAAGGTTGTAGATCTGTGTTCCACACGTTAAAGCGTTAGGTACCATTACGCTCATAGCAATTAAAAAAACGAGTATATTTCAAAATTTTTATCAAAATTTCCATTTTTTTATATAGTTTTTTTTTTGCTATCAAGCCCTCTCGTTTCGTTTGGGCCGAAAAAAATATAAAAAACATTTTGAAAAATTGCATTAAAAGTCCAGTCATAATCTTAATGTCTTTTGTTTGTTTTTTTACTAAACATTTTTTTGTATAGGGCTTATTTATGAGGTCAATGAAATTGGGCGACTATATCGGTAAAACAGGTCTAATGAAGTGGCAACTAGAATGAGAAATTGATGTCTTCAGTCAAATGGCTACAACTGGTGTCAGTAGTATTTGGCCACATCTGAACATAGATAAAGGACTCTCACATAATTTTAGTACTCAACAGCCGGTACGAACGCTAAAACGAAGCGCTATGGACAGTCACTCTTCAGATAAACTTAGAAAACGCAAAATGTAAAATTTTATGCTAAAAATTAACTTCTTCATGAAAATAACTTTTGCTTGCGAACTATAATGATTTACTGGATCAGAAAAAAATGTTTTTTTTGGAAATTTTCGTCAAAACTTTAATCGGCCAATTTTATTTGAGTGGCCCCTTTACGAGATTTAAAAAAATTACTACCTACTTCTATTTTCTTGTAGATGAAACAGGGCCGTCATAAAAGCTTCTAAAACTGAATTATTGAAAAATCTACATCAGTAGCACTTGTCTGTATCATGTTATGATTTTGGGTCTCAGTACCCAATCGGAATGCTGAAACAGAGACTAAGGATATCCATACTTCAGGTAAGCAAAACAATTATATAAAAACAAAAGATATTAGTTTAAACCAAATCATATTGCTTCACTGTGGATTATAAGGTCATGATTTAAATAAAATATTTGTGTATTTCGTAATGAAATAAAACACAGATTTGAAAAAATTTATTTGTAATTTAAATACATCTGTTTAGAGATCTTTCCACATCTATCACACATTAATTATGGCATTGAGCTTAAATACTTTGTATAATGATCTAATTTAATATATTCTAGTATATTTTTATTTTTTCCATAAATGTTTAAATTGAATAACTATTGACAGTTATGTCTTTTTAATTAATTAATTTATTGAGAACTTTTAGTTTTTTATACAAAATATACATATATTAAATTTATACTTTCGATCAAATTACAGTTAAATAGCTATTATATATATATATATATATATATATATATATATATATATATATATATAATTTATATATATATATATATATATATATATATATATATATATTCAATATACAGAAAAATGTTCATTAATAAACAATGTAATTAAACTTAAGTAAATTGAAAACAGTTTTAAATGTTCCTATTTAAATATTTTATAATATTTAACAATAATACATCCTATGTGACAAACTAAAGAGATTTTTGAAAGGTAATTACTCTTCTTTATATATTGTCAATTTAAAAAAAAACTGTTTAGATTTTGCCCATATTTTAATAAGTGTATATTTTTATTGAGATATAATATATTATAGTTTAGTTATATTTATTGACTTGAAATCTTTCTATGACTTGTATTTTAAATATAATTACAAATGTAATATTCGAATGTTAATACAAGCATTTTTTAAAATGTTTTAAATTTATACAACAGTAATGTAAATCACATTTTAAGCAATGTCTACAATATTTTGGTTTAATGTTTAGACTTAATATATTTTAAAAGATTTTTCTACATATTTAAAATAGAATACTATTTGAATTTAAATGTTGGCACATGTTGAGTATGGCACAGCTATTACTTCCATGTAATCGTTACTAAAGATGATATTAGAGAAATGTTTATCTGCCTTATTGTAAGTATCTGTAACATAATTTTACATATAAGTATATATGTATGTGTGTGTATATATATACATATACAATCAGTGAAAAATATTAACACTTTTTCAATCTACACAAAAAATAAATCATAAAATTATATTCATACCTTTTGCACAGCATCGTAATTAAATTCTGTCGGTACGTTATTGACAACAACTGTTTCAATAATATTATGGACTCCGTATATTATTACTTGTTTCAAAAGTGGAATTTGCTTATAACCATTATAAATTTGTGTACAAATCATTGTTCCAGAATCAGCATCACTCCTAATAGTCATATTAATCATTGTCTGATTTGAAGAATCTATATCTGAAATAATAAAATAAAATAATACCACCGATAAAACATTTCTGAGAAGTTTTTTGAAACCCTTACTTAATGAATCACCATCATCCCAGTATAATTCACCAACTGCAGCACCATTTTTATCAAGTGCAGCTAATAATTGTACTGAATTAGCTCTTGTTCGAATTGTAGTTACATCTGGAACTTGCATTGGTAAAATATAGCCTCCTCGTATTAACAAAGGAATAGTATCCTCAGGTGCAATTAATGAAATCACTGAATTATTTGTATGAATAATTTCTCCTGAATAAAAATTATACCAAACACCTTCAGGTAAATAAGCTTGCACTTTTGTTGATCCCTTAAAAAATATATTATATGATTTAATTGTAAAAGAATTTAAAAATTGATTCAAAAATAATTATACAAACTTGTTCCAATACTGGTATAATCATAAGACTCGGACCCCAAAGAAATTGATTCTCGATATTATATGTGTGTGTATCTTTCCAGAACCTAAACCACATTTTATATCAAAATAATTTTATCACAGTACAATGAAAAACAAAAAATATATCTTTTCATTACTAATACATCTTAATTAATTACTTACTCAAAAAATAATGGTCGAATTACTGTACTACCCTCTACATGTGCTTTCCAGAATAAGGTATATAAATATGGAAGTAAAGAATATCGAGTAAGTAATGATTTCCGAGCTGATTTTACAACTAATTCACCCAAAGCGACAGGATCTTGATCCTAAATCATTAAAGATTCAGTTGTTTAATGATCTATTGATAATATATGTTTTTATTTTATTTCACAAGCTATAAATCTAATATATTAAGTATATGCAGTTACTATTCGCAAAAGTACATATCATCTTTAAATAAAAAGGTAATTAAATTATGGATCACTACAAAATTTTTTTTAAATACTTACAATAGCATCATCTGTATTATGATTCCGTGAAAATGGATAAAATGCCCCGAGTTGAAACCATCTTGAACATAATTCTACAGTGGTATTTCCATTAAATCCACAAATATCAGCTCCAGTCAATGGAATTCCAAAAATACTAAAAGTCATTAAATCTGTAAAAGAATTAAGAATAAAATTATCTGTAATGATCTATATATTTCAAATAAATTGTTTTTTTGAAATTTAAAAAGAACATAAATTACCAACAATGGATTTCTTCATATCATACCAATTTGAATACACATCACCGCTCCAATGACCTGCATAATGTCCATGTCCTAAAAATGTGGAACGTGATATTACAAATGGACGTTTTCCTCTAATTTGAGCCATAGCACTAAAATGTTATTAAAAAATGAGTAAGACTGAAATCAGTTAAGTATAACATTTACTTACAAACTAGTAACAATAGCTTCTGTTAATCCATATAAATTGTGAACATTATAATGGTCACCTGCTGAATGTTTTGCTGTCATACACATTGTTTTAAAACGTAACATTCCACCATTAACTGTTGGTAAATACGGAGGATCTTCTAAAGAAGATTTAGGACATCCAGTTGCAGAACCTATATGTTTTATATGAGAATAATTGCTTTTAAATGTTTATTTATAGAAAAAACTCACCTGAAAGAAAATTTGAAGGTTCATTCATATCAATCCACGCGCCATCAAAAGGTACAAGAGAATGTAATGACCGAAGCATTATAGTCCAATAATCCACAGTTAATGGATTTGTAAAGTCTGGCCAGACTGTAGACTTTGAATTCCATACCTGTAATATGTTTAATAAGAAAGTCAAAATATGAAATATAATTACTTTATTTCATATTACTAGTGAAAGATAGATTTCATATTTATACCATGTACCTTTCCTATGAATGGTTGATCAGTAAAGTTTTTCACAAATATGTCCATTGCAATACCCTTATCGAAAGGAAGATATGTTCCACTTGGTTCTCCAGCACTAATTCCTGCATCTATTAAAGGTACCCAATGAAGTCCTTTTTTATGTAAACTTTTAACAAATGCTGGTAAACCAGCAAATGCTTCAGTATCATAAGTGAAATCATTGTTCTTTTTCATGTAATCTAAATCATTCCACTGAACATCCTAAACACAAAATTATTTAATTATACATTTATTTACAGAAGAAATACTTATGAATTTCATTTGCATTATGAAAATGTTTAAGTATGTTTCAATTAAGAATTTTAAAGGACTTCTTTATAAGAAAAATGTGTAAAACGTGATTTTAATTTTAGATTAAGAAGAATAATAATAGATTAACATTTTGAAGTATATTTTAGAGCAATAATATATACAAAGAGAAACTTTCTAATATCCACTAATCACTTACCAAAGGAATTCCAGCATTTTGAGTTCTTTCCATAATCTCACGAGTATGATTTAATGTATGTGTACCAAACCTTAAATAAATGATTAACTACAGTACTTTTTACATTAAATAATTAAAATATACATATTAAATAAAAATATCACTTAAAGATTTCCCAATAATTGCATTTTTTGTTATTTGGCAAGTTATTTATTAAAAAATAAATCACTGGAACGACATACCTGCATAAATGAAAACCTAAAGACCAAAATGGAGGCATGAATGGTCGGCCTACAATTTGTGTATATTGTTTTACAACATCTGCAGGAGTTGGCCCAGTTAAAATATAAAAATCTAATATACCACCAATTGGACGAAATGTAATGGCAGGAGTTGGTTGGATGACAATTTCTAAAATTGAAAATAATATTACTTTTATATATACACACACAAATACGTACATAGAGAGACATTAAAATTTTAACGTATTCAAATTAATTTTTACCCATTGCATTGCTGTTGAGCATAAAAACTCCATGACTGTATCCTGAATTATCCACAGCTAAATAAAATGGGTGACTTCCATACAAATTCATCTAAAATAAAAAAAAATAACAAGTATGTTAGGTATTAAAAAGCAAATAATACATTCTGTATCTCTTTTACATTTTCTGTTGGAGGCTGATCTGCATTAAATAATGTAAAATGTTGCCAATGAGTTCCTAGTTGAAATGAACTCCGTCGTTGCCCTAACCCATATAAATTTACATTTGATGGAAGACGAGCTGTTAATTGAAGAAACTGATCACTGAAAATTAATGCTCCTACATCCTGTGCATCAAAACTAGAATGAAAGATAAAGTATATAAAATATAAAAATATGAATAAAAATGGACATTATACAAAAAAAAAGTAAAATACTAATATAGTTAACCAGTCTACTTTTATATTTTCAACTACTCAAAACAAAATATTTTAATTTTTGTCTATATTTATCATAATAATAGTTTATAAATTTGCTAATAATAATATATATATATGTGTGTGTGTGTGTGTGTTTCTGTGTGTGTATAATATAATTAAATTCTTACATTGCTCCACCAAATGCACTGAAAACTTTAAAACCTGTTTTATTACTGTCGACTAAAACACTATAATATCGTTCATTTGCAGATGTATCAACTAAAGGTACTTCAGGATAAAGTGGTTGATATCGATTATGATCTTCATCTAAAATCTAAAAAGTAAGCATTAAAAAATGAAAAAAGGATGATTAATTAATTTTTAAACTAGTAAAATTTACCTGTATGTGCAATATGAAGTTACTTTCATATTTAAATAAGATTTTGACATTTCGAACATCATTTGGATATGGACTTTTAAATGTTCTATTCATAAAAACTTCTTTACCAACAGTTACATCACTGATTTTAGTTATGTTGTAACCTCCATAATTTTTTGGATAAAAACAGAACGGTACATTTATATTATTTTTATAACGTTTTATTTTTGTTTTAGATTTGCGTGGTACCCAACAACAACCTCTCGCAATACAACTTTCTTGATTTACGCTTGATTCGGGAAAACAATCAAATTTATCCAAGTCATTTACAATTTTACACTGTTTTAAATCTGGCTTAGGAGGTGGTGGAAGTTTTACATTATTATAAAGATCGGGAGGTTTAACGGTAGTTAGCAATATTTCAGGTTCTATACGTTCAAAATGTTGATAAATCTTTTGATTCGTAGAATAATTAATCTAAAATGTTTAGTAATATACATTAAAAAAGATATAATTGATTTGAACATCATACCAATTATTATAATATTTTTATTCTAAATATACAAAAAAAATGTAAGAAGAAATTACCTCGCTTCTAACTGAAGTTATATGTTTCCGCTGATTATAAAACGTTCCTGTTAAATGTTTTTCTTCAGCAGCCCAGTGTGCTGATACAACATCAAAACAATCTAATAAATAAACAGCAGGAAGTCCAACAAATATAATTAATAATAATGTAATTAAAAGTACAGTAGAACAACTAGGTCTATCACAATTATTTTCATTTTCACCATCAAATGCTTCATAACCATTTTTCTAAAAATATGTATACAATTGAAATTCAATTCTTAAATATAAATATTGGTATTTAGAGAATGATCTTTTTCTGGATACAAAATTGGTGTAGAATAAATGACTATATAAAAATTTGAATTATTTCAATACCAGTTTTACATTAAATTTGAAATAAAACAAAATAATATCTGCTTATAAATACGATTTACAAAATAATGAGGGTAAATTCTAATTATATTAAATAATATTGTGTACAGTATACCTTCATTTCAGATTGACTAGGTCGATGTTTCTCATGTAAAACATCATTGAAAGATAATTCATTCATTCGTGGATAAACTTCAAAGTGTGGTGTATCATCATGAAATGCTTGAAATGCTAAAGAATCTCGTACAAGTAATGTTCGACTTGCTGTTGCATCTCTTGATCTTTTCAGCTTCCAATGATTGATGATATCTCTTATATGAGGCATAATTTCTAACAATATATTAAAATATACGCTGAATTCAAACTGGACAGTAAGTTTAAAATATCTACTTAAACATTTTAATCAACTTTTATATCACTTGGAAGTATGAATCACAGATAAAATTAATAATAACAGTTATATTTATACATATGCACTTTGTTCTGAAGAAGAAAAATAAAATTAGTGATGCATTGAAATAAATTACGTATTATTACATTCTGGATGAAATAATAATTTTTTAGTAATTTAAATTAGAGAATTGCAAAAGATTTTCCTACAACAAATTAATTTTATGATATTTTAATTAAATATAAACATATTTAGTTTATTTTAAGTAATCATTGTCTGTCACTGGAAGAATATATGGTTACGATAACAAATATCGACCTAACAGTACACAAACAGCATTTGAATTGTTTACATCGTTTGAATGAGTATTTTTGTCATAATTTTTATTTTTTTATTGATTATATATAAGGAATAATAATTGTATCATTATTTTTATCGCTTAACTTGATTAAATTGATTTAAAATCTGTGTCATGTTTTTAAAAATTTCGTCTTACAAAAAAAGTACATTCACACGACAAATTATCTTAAATGTGTACAATCTATAAGATCTATAGACGATACATACATTTACACAGGCTGTCAGGTTGACCAATATAAACAATTGGTTATGTAAACTATTTATTTATAGATTATTCGTTGAATTTAATTTATTTTAGAATTAGTTATTTGTAATGAATAGTTTAGTTACTTTTCACAATATGATTTAAGAAAGAAAATTTTATTGCTACAGATTTTGTTATATAGATTTAAATTTCAATAAAATAAATATGTTTATAAATAAGCACGATTGAAAAAGATATCAGTTATTTTATAAGAAAAATCTTATTCGTGTTTTTATAAAAAAATATTTTAATACACATTTCAATCATTAAACTACAAACTAACAACTGATTCGATCAAACAAAGAAATCATATACGATTTTTGTGAATCTGACAAGAATGAAGGACAACACCACGGTTTGATTCAATCCGTATACGAGAATTGTGCTTAGTATTTATTTACATCAAAGAAGATAAAGAAGATATATATTTATTCTATTGCCGTGTCTTAGCTATAAATTCTGTAAGAATTTCAAGTGTAAATAATAAATTCATTTGTAATGATTTATATGATTGTTTATATGGGGAAAACTTTTATTTTGTATTGTTTTCATATACGATACAAATAGAATAATAAAAATAGATCAGTAACTAGAAAACAAGTGACAGTGCAGTTCCGCATGTTTCAATTCTATAAATGTTAAACGTGTCCTCAATTGGATTGTTATCTTTTAATTGTAGTTTTCCTAAATACTGATATTTTCCTATATATTAATGAAATGAAAAATAATATGATCACGATTAAATATTTTTACGTGTCATTTTTTTCGGTTCGTACATCACATAAACATTTACTTAAACATTCCTTCGTTGCGACACGCTGACAGGTAACGAAAGTACGTGAGAAAATCTAGAAATTAGTTTCTATTCGGTATGAAAGTGCGGTGTTATCTACGGTGCTTTTATTGTACAGCAATCAGTACTGCGAACTTGTGATTTCTTTTTCATACAAGTGATAAATGTATAAGTGATGTTTAATGAAGTGAGTGCGCGCCGTAGAGGATATTCGACGGACAGGAGTGGAGTTTTTACCACTGATAAGAGCGATTTTTTTAAATCACAATGCCGAGGAAAAAATGAATATCGATGCAGCCGATAGCTTGGTCAGTAATTTATCTTCACATATATATGTATATATATATAAACTATATATTACTAAACTAAGATTTAACAAATTACTAATTTAAAAATAAGTTATTATTTAATAAATAATACAGAAAGGCATATGCATTTACTCTTATTTAATTTAAGTTACGAAAGTTTAGAAGTGGCTTATATTATATTTGGAATTAAAATATAGCTAGTTCAAACATTTCGTAATTTTTCAACTTAATAACATCCCTTATTAAACATGACTTTAATGATTTTCATTTATAATAACACTTAAATAGGATTTAGATGAATGGAAACTACTTTATGGTGGGTTCTATATTTTTTTAATTTGAAAGAAATTGAAAATAGTACATTTGTATTACTAAAGCACTGTCATTTTTTAAAAACGAGATTTTATATTAACCAAACTTAAATCATGGTAACTTCTTTCTGTTAATAAAAATTGTTTTCCATTATAGATGTTTCCAAAAAAAAACAGAATTATAACCCATTTGGTCTTGATTGTCACAAATGTGCACATCACATAATTACGATTTTTAAAGAAATGTACGTATTTACAACTATGGCTCAATACAGAATGTATGTTAAGACATTATAATTAACATTTAAAACATTGTTTAAAAATGTTATCAAAATTTGCGCGAAAAACAACAAATTTAACATTTCTGAACACTTGTGTAAACATTTATTAGAAATACTTTTTTAACAATTAATTAAAAGTCAGATACAAAGGGAGAATTGTATTAAACTCGAATATAAATCCATTGAAAATAATGATATATTTTTATGCAGTTTATTATCATATTCCACACCATATCAAAAATGAAACAATTACAAATGGAAGGTAAAATACTGAGAAGTTCATCAGCTTGTTAATAATTTGTTAATTGTCTCTAAAATGTATAATAATTAAAAATAACTACCAAAAACAAATTAAATTATATTCTGAAAAAGTCGTGAATTATATGCAGCCAATGAAGAATGACTTTTTAAAATGAATTAATAACAAGAAGATGGCAGTATTTATTAAATCATGTATCAAAATATTGTATAGTTAATTAATGTTTATTTTGATAATGCAATGCCCCTTTCGATGAATGTGTTGTCATTTGCGAAATTCCAAGTCGCACAAAACGCAGTCTTTGAAATGCTTGCATAGAAATCTATTGATAAGTTTTCAAGATAATAGTGTTGCCATTGAAATAAATAGCAATTATAATAAACAAATAATAATTAGTAAGTATTTAGATGCATAATTTGACAATGGATAGAATGTATATAGATGTCAGTCCAAATTGTAATTAAAAAATGAAATCTATCGAATTCTGGAAATTTTTCTAGTTATATTTATCTAATAAAACGTATAAGTAAAGAAACTGAAATGATTTTATGATTTTTAAGTACAGTTTACAAGATTACTATTTCATTATTTTTTAACAAGTTCTTACAACATATTATAGGTGTATAATTTTAATTTTCAGAATTCAAAATTATTCCGAAAAAATATTGACAACTCAAAAAGTACTTTTCTCGTATTCGAATTTATTTACAAAAAGTTTGCTACTGTATTATTTTTTAAAAAATTATTTATCAGAAGCTACAGTAACGTATGTTTCCAGTTCTTGAGAATAATTTTACCCGTATTTTTCGATTTCTCTTGGTTAATTCATCAGGAAATATGAAAGGTTAATAATTTCATATATTCCAAAAATGTTGGCATTGAAATTGGAGCGGACGCTGAATTGTTAATTGAGTATCCATAATAGTTCTATTTCGTAAACTTTAGTATGTATATGTTTTTATATAGAATTTTGATGTTTCCTTTGCTGTACAAGACACCGACTAAAATATATCTAAGATACGTATTGATAATAACAATATATTAATTGTGACCTTTACATGAATTTAACAATGTAATGTTTCGCATGTACTCACCTGGAATTTCATGAATATGTGAATTATTTCATTGCAGTGTTTGAACTAGAGGTATTTTACTCAGAATTGGAATTACGGTCAAGAAGAAAATGTTTTTGTAAACATCAATGTAAGCGATTATCATAAAATTGACATAATAAACAAAAATGTAAACAAAATAATCAGTTCTTTTTATATTAAATATATATATATATATATATATATATATATATATATATATATATATATATATATTGCACGCGGAGAAATGTATTAAAATATACTTTATGAAAAATAGTCTTTCATTAGCATGTATTAGAATAGATAAGAACGGAAGTATTACGCTATAATTTTACAAATTTATGTTTAATCTTGGATAAAAATAATAAATATAGAGATAAAAAACATTTGTATTATACTGCAATGTTGAAACAAAGTGAAGAGTTGAAAAATGTCATACAACACAATCTGTTCGTTTGCCTTTCACTAAACCTTCTTTAACTTTACATACGTGAATGCATAGTTAAAGTACACGTTGAATGTTTTCATATGTATTTCAATTTACACTGCAATGAAATTTACGACGATATCTCGATGTACATTTTTTTCTTCGATTTCCATCGTTGAATTTCCAGACTTCAATGTACGTTTTATAGAAATCAATTCTCCTGATAAAAAGTACTAAAAATAATTTTTCTTTTCTCTTTTTTTTACATTTTTCGTAATGTGCAAAAACTTAATATGAGAATTTAATATGTTTAAAAAAAAGAAAATGTATGAAATGCATACACACGTTTTTTTAAATAAATTTATTTAATTAAATTGGTACACGGTATTTATTTAATGAAAATCCTTTTGTTAAAAACTATGTTTAAAAAATAAAAATATTCATACAATATTTTTATATTTATATCTAATGTGCATATTAGAAAATATTTCTTTTGTATATGGTTTACAAAATAGATTATGATTCATCTTTTATGAATGTTTATAGTAATTACTAGCGAATTTTTATTGTAATTGACAAAAATAAACATTTAATTGATCAATTTTCATTCAAAATATCACATGAATGTTACATGCCTGCTTTACTTTTTGAATTATAGCTGTAGTCGTCAAATATTATAATTATTATTATTAAATTATTAGTTACTGTACAGTTTTTTGTTTCACTTGTATTTTGTTAATTATATATATATATATATATATATATATATATATATATATATATATATATATATATATATATATATATATATGTATATAATATTTATTTTATTTTTTGTTGTGTATATTTTTCAATACTTTAACGGTCTGAAATTGATAGCATCGCCATTGAAATGCAATAATAAACAAAAATTGATCAATAATCAATTACTAGACAGCTTTAACCAGAAGAAAAATATGGTTTTTAAGGCAAGTGAAAAATATATTAGTGAAATAGATTGAGTCATAGTACCAAAACTATATTATTCAGAAACAGTTTTATTAAAAAATGTTTTAAATGACTATCCCCAAAAAAGTTTATCATTTCATTCAATCGAAAAAAATAATTTAAAAGCTGTTATTGTATCTTAAATAGTACCAGACTTCAATAATTATTCAAATGTACAAAATTATTTCTTTCCCACAGAAAGTTATTGCTTCAGCGCTTGATTCTCTATTAACGTATTTATTTCTCACGAAAATAGAACACTTAGCACATACTCTGTTGTAATTTTACGTAGACAATTAATATCAAATGTAGAACGAAACATATAGTATCTGATTCATATTTAATGTCATTAGAAAAAATGCACTAAAATATATCAGTAATTTTATATTATCTATTTTTCTATCTACTTGTCCTCTCTCTCTCTCTCTCTCTCTCTCTCTCTCTCTATATATATATATATATATATATATATATATATATATATGTGTGTGTGTGTGTGTGTGTTATTTTTATATGATTTATCAAATTTTGCAATAAAAAGTATATTTTTATATGATTGCTGCTTTTTTTATCATTTATTTTAGCGTTTGAAAGTGTACAATATATATATATATATATATATATATATATATATATATATATATATATATATATATATATATATATGTATATGTGTATATAATATGTCAATCATTGATGTAAGGACATTTTATCTGTTATGTAAATAAAAAATGTAAATATTAGTTCAATATTAATTATATGTTGATAGATATTTTATACTAATTGTACATTAATAAATAGTTATTATAGTGTTTACTAAAAAGTTTAAAAGTGTACGTATCTTTTAATCGTGCTTATATATTTTTCAGAATTTAATTATTTTTTACATGTAATTGGCCACAATAATGTCTTTTTTATATTCCGATATTATTCTATGTATAACATACCGTATTAACCCGAATATAATACTATGCTGATTATGAGTCTCAATTTTTTCCAAAGAAATCGAGAAATAAAGCATTTTCTACGTCCCTGACTATTCGATAACAGACGACATGCAGTCTTTCCCAAAGAAGACGATAAAAAAATGTTGATTAACGTTTTAATAGAAAGTTGTATTTATAAAAATTATACAAATACATATTTAAATCTCAATAGCCTGTTGTTTAAAACGCCTACAGTGGCGTGCCAGTCTGAACATCTGAAGATCCAGATATAAGACAACCCTTGTTTTTTAATGAAAATTTGTGAAAAAAGAAATTCATCTCATTTTTGTGGTTTATACAGTACTTAAAAATGTATTAATAAATGAAGTTCTAAAGTCTAACTACATCATTTCGATTTTGTTTTGCAGAAAGACATTAATTAAGGATGTCTCGACCTTTGATCTTTTATATAATGTTTTATTGGAAAATTAATTCATTAAAATTCTATAGGATATTACGTGTTTGAGTTTATATACGCTTGTACATGTATATATATATATATATATATATATATATATATATATATATATATATATATATAGCTACAGATTCATACATACATACATACATATTCATGTACTTAATAAATGATAAGTACATTATGGCAAAAACAAATATTCTGAATTATAATTAATAACTCTGTAAATGTGCTACAAATTTATTTATAAATACAATTACTCAGTACAAAAAAATTAGAACACCTAATGCAAATTACTCTGCAATTTGTTAAATAAAATGAAATATCAAATGCACTTATATATATATATATATATATATATATATATATATATATATATATATATATATATATATATATATATATATACATACATATATATATATATATATATATATATATATATATATATATATATATATATATTCAATCATCGTGGGTATTAAATGACTAATATGTCAAATAAAATTCAAAATATTTAATAAATAGAGGTGATATAACTCTATTTTATTAATAAAAGTAGTGTTTTGGTCCTTTTTATATTTTATATGTATGTGTATTCACAAATATATAATAATCCTCATATATATATATATATATATATATATATATATATATATATATATATATATATATATATATGATACAAAAGAGTAAATCTAGTTTTAGTTTATTAATAAATAGAAAATATTTACATTCAAAAATACACAAATATTTATCAAGACACAAAGTGTCAGGTTCAAGACCTATGACTTTTCATTTGAAAAACTTATTTACTGAAATCTGAATGTGAAGTTTGCTGTATAAAATCAATATGAAATTCTTGCACGACAGAGGGTCGCGGTCTCACACTAATTCGTGACCGCCAAAACTCGACTAACTGAAGATAATAGTATTTATATCTTACAGTCTCTAAACTAGCATTAAATTGTTCAAATATCTGTTTTTTGAAATCGTAAAAGAATTGTCTTAAAAAAGGTGCTGGAAATAGTTGAAACAAATTTACAAGTAACAGAAAATGACAAATATCACAATTATGTTAGCATTATGTTTGTAGTTGTCATTTATTTAATTTAATAAATATAGTACTTTTTTATACTCGTTATAGAGTAGTGTGACCTAAGGGACAAGAAATAGATATTGTTATTCAATAGAAACGTAAACAATTTTAAATATATTTGAACATGGTAACAATATCCATTTGTAACAATGAAAAATAAGTATCGTTCTATATATTTTTCAATAAATATTGTGATTTATTAGTTATTTAAAAGATTTCGAGTTTATATCATAAAAAAAAAAACAAATTGTACATATTTTGTATGAATCTCTATTTTATTTACCAATTGCTCAACTTATGATAAAAATAGTAATTGAAAAAAATACAATATGACGTAGCAAACTGAAAATATTTATAACTTAATTAACAATTTGTAAGCAACTCAAATACATATACAATATACTACAATATTTATATTTTTGATATTTTTACCGAAGTTGATTAATTTCATATGATATTTTTAATTAAATTATTTGAAAATTAAATGACCTAACAATATTTTTTGATGCCATTTATTTGTCAGTTTGAAGTTTTTTGAAACGTTAATCGTTTTAGTATTTTCAAAACGTCCATGTTGATTTCATTTATTAAACGTGATTTATTGAACTTTAGTACTCCTAAAAAACAAATAACAACAAAAGTGTCATCTGAAAAGAAAACATATACAAAAAAGTTTAATTGAATACTGTTTTAATTGTTTATTAAAAAAATATGCTTGTGTGTATAATTTTTATTGATTTTGGAAAAAATCTATTAATTTTTATAAAATGTAATTTAAAATTTTAAGAATAGCATATTGCAATTTATAGCTTGTGTGTACGTGCGATTGATTATAAAAAATAACAAGCAGTATCCACTAAAAAAAGAAAAAATAAAACGTTTCTAAATATAGTCAGATCAAAATGAATTCATTCTAAAAATAGTCTCTTGTGTGATGAGTAAGCTATATAAAATCTCCGGTATAAAAAAAGCACAATTTTTGTGAAAATACGCCTATGAAAAAGTCAAACAACATGATGTTAATAGTACATGTCGAGCACAGAGTACAGGAGAAAAAAATTACCGGGCAACGAACCACGTCTGTTGTAC
The DNA here is from genome assembly GCA_034766995.1 of Acanthacorydalis orientalis. NCBI lineage: Eukaryota > Metazoa > Arthropoda > Insecta > Megaloptera > Corydalidae > Acanthacorydalis > Acanthacorydalis orientalis. Next base: position 26,383,144 of record CM068322.1, on the reverse strand, counting down.
GTGTAATTGACCCGTCCTCGCATAGTTTTTCGATAGAATCTGTTGGTACGGGGCTGGTCGTAACAGGTACATAAACTCCGCCCTTGTATAAGGGTGTTCTTACAATATTCGCGTACTCACACACACAGGCATATATTTAATGTAAATGTGGTAGTAGGTAGTAATGTAGAGAATACGCTAGCTAGTGTATTGATTTCTACTGCAATATTTTATCTGGTGTTGTGTAGCGATGGGCGCACGGACGCCGACAGTGGGGTAGGGTCTCGACGTCGAAATGTATTTGACATATGCTTTGATGTGAAAATTGTATTGGTAATATAATTTAATTATAAATTTATATCAGTTTGTGTAACCGTATGGAAGTATATATATATATATATATATATATATATATATATATATATATATATATATATATATATATTTATATATATATATATATATATATATATATATATATATTTATATAATTTACTTTAAACATAAAATATACTTTAAAATATATTTCCATCCATTTATGTTCCGCTATTAATTTTATAATGTATATTATTTGAAAGCATTTCTTTCTGAATTATTTAAATAAATGTTGTTTAGTTAATATCTCGTAATAACATATAATCAAGTAATAATATCATAAATAAATTAAAAGTATTCCAGTTTATTGCCTTAAAAATATTATTCTATCCTTATAAATTCGATAATACTGTATATGTTGCCAAACTGGACAATTAAATGGAAAACACATTTAAATACTCTCTTTAAACTTATCTGTACTCATTGATTTTTTGTTTCCTTTACTGGTTTGTATCATTAATCGGCATGCTCTGTATATGTATAAAAATCCAAGAAGTTTTATAATTAAATTAAGATTATAAATTTTATTTTAATAAAAAATAAAGTTTTAATAACATCTAATTAATACAAATTGAATTAGAAGTCAATAACAAATAATAATCCCTGATTGATATAGAAAATATATTTATTTTTTAATACATACGTATATATATATATATATATATATATATATATATATATATATATAGTTAAAATATAAATACTAATTTAGAAAAACAGTAATAAATAATTGTGTAATAAATGAAATATGTATGCTTATATTTTTGATAAATAAGTAAAACAATGAAGTATCACTATTGTTTTCAAATCACTTTATGAAATACTGAAATATTGTCATTATTTTTATTGTTTTATTTAAAATGTACAATTTTTATTGAAGTTATTTTTTAAAAAAGATCCGATGTTGTGTATAATTTTTTTTCTTTTTAGTAGTAGTACTGTTTTATCTTATATATGTATATATATTAAAAAAATAATTGAATATTTATGAAGTAAAGGCCCATACAGTCGTTTAAATTGGAACAATTTAGAAGATTCTTAGCATGTTTAAAGTCTGAAAATAATGATTTTTCGATGATAATAATAATGATTGTTAATACATCCCCTTATAATAACAAATTGGATGGAACAAAAATCTATTTAAGAAACGTGCATTTCATTTATTGCATTACAGTGGAAAATAACGAAACATTTTATTTGTCGTTAACCGTTATTTATATTTTTTATTTTTGTATGACTTGTATATGATTGTAACATATTCATATCTTTATGCATAAATAATTTCATCTCCTATTTCAGTTTTTTTTTTATAGAGATTTTATCATTAGTCGTAGTTCATATAAAATATGCCAACAAAGATTCAGTTCTGTATATAATACAGTACCTACCTTATCCGCAGGAAATGAAAATTATATTGTGTGCTTTTTTACTATTTCGATTGTGAACGTATTCGACAGACATTTTGTGTAAACATACTCATTATTGTACTTGTTATTGTAAAAAATCATGTATTTATCTTCTTTTTAATTTTATTGAAAAAATAATCACTCTTTTTTTGTTTTATTATAAATAAAGTATCAGTGTCAAAAAAGTTAATACTAATTATTATTGAGAATAGTTTGTTTTTTAAAACAGCAGAGAATATATAAATTATTATAAAAAGATAAATATTTTATCATTTTTCTGTATTTATCTTAATTAAAATGGTTTTGTTCTAGTTCATTACAATATTTCGATAACTGTTTTAGGAGATTTTTGTTAAAATAATCATAAGTCTATATACATTATATATATATATATATATATATATATATATATATATATATATATATAGAGAGAGAGAGAGAGAGAGATATATTAAAATTAGCGTATACATTTTTAAATGGTTTAATATTTGTATATATGGTTATTAAAAGTTTAACTAATGAAAAGGTGAATTGGCTTAAAGAGATAAAGTATATTCCAAAATAAAAAATTAAAGTTTAGATAGATTCCTGAAAGCTTCAATGTATGGAAAAGGATTTTCTGCGTCTTGGCGCTTGGAGGATGATGGCGTTGCCATTGAAATATGCATAAGCGGCAATCAAAAATAATTTTTTGAATATTTTTGATTGGAAACGTTTTGGCGTAATTTGTGATGTATAAATGAATACATTTATAGTTACTTCCTTGTCAAACAAATAGATGCGTATTGCTTTTAGTATAATCCGCAATATAGTGACTATGACTAACTGTTCTGTAAGAATTTTTTACTTTATATAAAAAGACCCATTAAAAATATACAAGCCAAATAATCTGCTACACATGTATAACATCAGTCGACAACCATACACATGTGCGTCTATTTATTTCCATACACATGTGATAAATATTCTCAAGAATTGCGATAGACTGACATTTCAGTTCATCCAGTCTGTTTGAAACATTATTTTTTTTCAGTGTTCTTCGGTCTTAAGTGACGTTGACGATTATCACTATCGCTGCTATTTGATATCGTCATCAATCGACTTTTTCATCACTGTTTTGTCCACGAGCTTTCAATATGATGACGCAAAAATGTATCGTCACGCAAAAATGCATATCCAGTTTATACTATATGTCAGTGGTACTAGAATGTGACGTCATTCATTTATTGTAAAAAGAAAATGTGTACATAACATTAAATTTTAGTATATTATTGATTTGACATGTTGTTGCTTTTAATCAAATATAGTGATGGCATGTGTAAAGTTAATAAATCTATTGAAGGAAAAATAATTTTAATATCTTTATTTTTAATATAATTTACATGTTTTAACAAAATTAACCCTTCCAAAAAAGGAGTTTTCTAGTAAGAAAATATTTTTAATAACAGTCTTTCGACAATCATTGTTGTGGAACTTCGAAGTCACCAATTTTTTTAAAACATAACTGTTCAAAATCATCTTTCTCTAAAGTATTTTACATGAGTTTTTCATTTAACAGAAGTTAAAATAAATGCGACTTTATTAATAAATCTGAAATTTACTTTTTGATTTTCCTTTGTAGTTTATTCTGCAATTATTTAATATATATATATATATATATATATATATATATATATATACAGATAGATATATATATATAGATGTTGCATTATACATTAATAATTTAAATATTCTTTTTTTCAAATTGAAACTGTAAATTGCTGTCATATGTAATTGAATACGACCAACGATTTCAAATGAATTATTATTAAATTACATTAATTAACTCACTTATTCATTTTAAGTATTATTTTAGGAGAAATAAAAGTTACACTACTTGTATATACTACTTACGCAGTTAAAAAATAATTGACTCTAAATAATTTGTTTGGATTATTTAAAATGTCAATCAGATGCAAATTTCATGTATATTAATCGACGCATAAACGTTTACAATAAAATACTTGTAATAAGTCTGTAAAACAGTAATATTATTCCCAATTATTACAAATATTTTTAACTGTTTTAAAGTAGTTAATCGGTGACTTTAACATTATTATTCCATTCACACTGAGAATGATCTCATACGAAACCAAAATCATTAAAAAAATTGCAAATCGTAGTTTATGCGTACTCGAAATATTTCTCCAATGATGTCACACTCTTAAATAATGATTTCTATTATTACATTATGTGTTTACACATACATCTTTACTGCAAATATGCGCATGCTTAGTCCTTAGCTGGGGGTGTCGCGGGTTCAAGTTCATGCTTCAAAGTATCCGAACGTTATTTTACTTATCAGTTAGATGATAGACTTGCTCGTGTACAATTTATGTTACGTAACAGTTCATTTTTTCATTCTATGATTGTATGTAGAACATATTATTTTTATTTTCGTGACCTACTCGATTCTTATCGAAAATTAATAAAAAGATTATTCTAATTTGATTGGTTTAAGATAAAGTATTTCATACGAACAGAATGAATCATTATTGTATTGTACTTTCGTATTTAATTAACTATTTAAAAATGATGAAAGTATCAATGTACAACATCATTTAATAGTATGTATCTACATTTTCACACACACATACATATATAAATATATATATATATATATATATATATATATATATATATATATATATATATACTATATAAAATTTAATTAATAATGATAGTGTCTGAAAAATCAATTAAACATTCTAATTTATTTAAATTTCGGTATTTATTTTAACAACGTGTAAAATAATTGTTAATATTTGTGTTAATGTTGCAAATTTGTGAAATTTAAATCCAAGTTGTTATTTGTTTGTGTTTAATTTTGATAATAATAATATATAAAAGTTCTGTTTATAAAAAGAAACGCAGCAAAAAAATAACACACAATATATTTAAAAGGATCGTTTTTTAACATATTTAAGAGTTTTCTTTTCTATTTATATTTAAATCAAGAAGTGTTATAACCCAAACAGTGGAAATATTGATAGGGAATAACATTGTTAACAACATGTAATTAAAAACAGTATATAATTAATAAATCATACTTGTATCAATGATGTTAATATTCATTTTTTTTGAGTATACATTTATTAATCAACTATATTCGTTTAAATTAATAGTTATATATATATATATATATATATATATATATATATATATATATATATATATATACATACATAAAGATAAAGGGCTAAAAATGCATTTTAAACCACTGTGTTATAAAAGGAAAATTAAGTCTAGACAACTAACAAAACCAATAACAACAGTTCGTGAAAAGGAATCTTTTTTAGTATCAAGGAATTGATTTTACTAAAAATAAACACGCTTTTATAAATAGTATTGTCTTTAGATGTTATTTTAAAATTTATGTATAATTTTTTAAATTTAATGCGTGTATACATACGTACATATATACATACATTCATATACATAAATATATATATATATATATATATATATATATATATATATGTACACATATGTATATATATATATATATATATATATATATATATATATATATATATATATATATATATATATATATATATATATATATATATATGCATATTATAAAAAATCACAAGAGTTAAATGTGTGTCATTCTTATTTTCGAAAAGTATTTTTACAATTCGATGTTATGCAGGTACTGGTTTTGAAATTTAATATAAATAATACATGAACCAAATTTGAAACATAAAAAGTATGTATAGTATATGACCTCAAGATTAAAATAATTTAATAAAATTGATATAAAAATAAGGAAATCCTAAAACTATTTTTATTTTATTTTTAATTGGTGTAAGATTGGAAAATTAATTAAAGTGTGTGTATGTGTGTGTATATATATATATATATATATATATATATATATATGCATATATGTAATTTTTTTTGTACCTGTGTCCCTGGATTTGAATTATTTGTTTCTTCTTGAGGATACTGTTTTTTTTCTTTTCCACTACCGATTCGTCTATTCCGACAACGTCAGAAGGATACTGATTGTCTTACATCCTTTCGTGTAACTTTTCTCTACCTGTCGAGTAACTGACGAATCCCTTATTCAAAAAAGATGGCTGCTTTTAGTCGATGAAGTTGTAATGCATTTTCGGACCTCTTCTGCTGTTTTAGCATTTTTTGCATGTTTTATACTTCACAACACCTTCCCCAAAGCCGGACAAATCATTCCCGCAGCTTCGACTGGATTTTTTTTCAACTGAAATTCGAAGAGTATCCAATGCTTAATACGTTGCTTTTCGAACGCCATCGTGTTCACTACGTTTCGTTTTGTGAGGTTATGTCAACTGTTTAGCCAAGGTATATAGTGTTTTTAAATGTTAAGTTTGGCACTGAAAATTCTAAAGTGACAAGAAAATATTTTAATTTAAAACATAGTTATGATAGATTCAATATAAAGGTACCGAATTAATTTGTACACCTAATATATTAGCATTTATAAGAAACTTTGAAATTATAAGAAAAAATCAAGACACTTTAATCATTGCTAAAAATTGTTATTAGCGGAATTATCCTAATCATTCCTTCACAATCTGCCTTTGATATATCATACATTCGCTACACTACCGGATAAAATATAAAACATTCATAAAACCATCAGGAACTCGTCACTTCTTCTCAACTACTTTTATTATTTATAAAATAATATAAAAATCGTAATGTATTTAAATTCTACATTTATATTTCTTTAATTATGATTATATTTAGAAAAGTGTTAGATTTTCTACAATTTCAGTGTATTTTTAGAACCTTGTAGCCAGTCAGTATTCTTACCTAAAAAGTAAATATTAAACTAAGTTTTTACTTTAGTTATATATTATTTCATTTTCCTTATCAACTCTGAAAAAATATTCGAACTTTCCAAATAATTTTGATAACATTCTATTACTTTTAATTTTATTTTAATAAATAACTAAAGCACATACATATACACAAACTAAAGAAAACTGAATTGATTGTATTAGATTTACTGAAAATTAGATTATTTGATAAGACACATACTTTCACACGCACAAATATTATCTAAATGTATTACAATCATTTTATTCGCAGAAGTAGAAAAAATGAGTATACTCGAACGGCATGTATTAAAATGTCACTTTTATAATCTCATTTTCCAATTGTTTCTTAGGATTTAAAACTCATTATTTTAATTCGTCTTTAATTGTATATAATTATATTTTATGTTCACGAGAATCCGTGTTATATGTTCACAGTACAATAATTTAACAACTGATAAAATAATCTCTATTAAAATGATTTTAAAAAATTATAAATATATCATGTTAAATTAAAAATATATCAAACAAATGTTGTGGCCGACGGGATATCCAGGCGTACCGTTCGAGCCACAGGACTTATTAACCGAACTAAACATTCATCATAAGAAATACAGTCGTGTTCCAAATGCTAAGTGTGGTGCTAAATGTGGCACAAGCAGTTTAAGTATTAGCGGTGATAATATAACCAGTGGATCGAGATCAGACATTGATAGAGATAACGATGATTGTGTGGGCAGAGGTCGGACGAGATTTCCTGTGTTTTGCGCGTGCACGCGAGGTGTTAAACATCGAGATAAATCGCGAAATGTTAAAAGTAATAAATCATCGACTAAGTGGTACATAAAGGTAAGGTGCTAATCGAAACTAAACGCTATATATAAGTTTGAACATTTTTAAAGACAAAAATGCATAAATATTAATACAAGATTTGTTTTGACGTCTGTATAACTGCAATGATCCGTTTTTTTAATTTATAAAGATACTTTTTTGGAATTATTTTTTAATATTAATAAAATATGTCAAATAAAGTGATAATTTGCCACAAAAATAAAATTTCTTTGTCCAAATAGATTTAACACTCCACCTATCAAATTTGTTGTTTTTTTCAAAATGTCGACTGATTCATTATTGCTTATTTTAATATTCCAATACACATTTTAATAACAATATCATCTTTCGAGTACAGGCATAGATTTTTTTGTACAGTAAAGTTGTTTTTTCAGCATGTAATTGTCAATACATTTTGATAAAATGAAAAAATGACCTAAAATGAAATAATTTTTTTAAAAAAAATATAAAAAAATAGATTTTTGAATATAACAAATCACTATCTAGTAACCCTATCCAAATTTAGGAAATAATATTAAATAATAGTATTTGTTCGGTCACATTAATAAACTGTCTCAGTTGATTTATACAAATTTATAAAATGTTGACTCGAATTAGCTATTATAAAATCATCTTAATTTCATATTTATAAAATGAACTTGACATCTATTTCTAGTAAATAAATACCAATCTTTTATATGATTTGATGAGAAATTATTTTTAATACATTTTAAGTAATATATATATATATATATATATATATATATATATATATATATATATATATATATATATATATATATATTCAGTAATCACAAAATACAGATTTATTTGAATTCTTAACAGTAATACATGTCATAATATTCATTTTTTAGGTAAAGAAATATATCTGTGGAACATTTTCATTTGTCTAGATTTCAAAAATATCATCCATCATTTTAGATGCTGTTATAAATAACAAAGACTAAACTGAATGTATAGAGTATAAGTTAACGTAAATATTTATCAATTGTAACATTATATGTGCCCGTGTGTGTACATTTTATATTACAAACACACAAATAGCACAGTTGTATGTTGAATACTGTTAATTTTCCTAATGCGTTTTACCTGTTTTAAACTTTACTATCTTCATTTTTATAATGAATACAAGAGAATGAATTCCCATTACACTAATTATTCAAATTTCCGGCACTATCCTCGTCAATTAGGTATGAACAGTAAGTGCGATTTATCTTGACAAGCTTATTTGAGAGCTTTATAGCTCATTTGTATGTATGGGTTTTGACAAATTATAAAATTAAAACGTATTTTCGTTAAAACTTTCTGGTTAAGCATTTTCGCATATATACTCATCGGCAGAATGGAGATATTTTTCATATGAAATTAGATAATCCATAAGAAACTTAAGTACTAAACGAAAAAAAGAATATTGTTTTATTTTTTTATAAAAATTGCATTGGTTTTATTCCAAGATAATATAAAATAATATATGAAACTAATTCGGAATAAAAAGTGAAGTTATTTAATTTTCTACATCATAGCGTCATTCGATATGAGAAGAAAAAATCGAGATTGTTTATCTAACGATATTTATATAGTAAAAAGATTAATAAACTGGTAAAACATCAAAACTAAATACAAGAATAATTGTGATTCTCATCTTTTAAAAAATATACCTATCTCTCTGAATAAAAATTAAAACCGTATCGTCATCACATAACGTGTTATTCACGTTCTGATTGGTTGATGGAGATCGCGTGGTCTCTGGTTGTTTAACATCAGTCAGATGTATATAACTCTTTTACGATGTACAACAAAAGATTGTGTACAATTTCAAACTGATAAGAAATTTATTCAAAATATTGTATTCGCTGAAGCTTTAGAGTAAAAAAATTGTTACACATTTAACCATTGTATTTTGTTGTTAATTTTTATAAACTTTTCCAATCAAAGTTTACGACTTACATTTTACGCAGATTGTTTATGCGTATAATTTGTTAATTTCTTTTATTTGTTAGGGGAGATCGAACGCTAGCGAACGGGAGGCGAAACCCCTTTGTGGCTGGGAGAGCGCAGAGAGTGGGAGGTAGAAACCTCTGGTTTTAATAAAAATATTCGATGTGACGACACTACTAATACAGTTATAATCTAAATGATGCAAATAACACTCACATTTATAACAATTTAGGTATATTTCTTGTTAGATAATTACTTGTATCCCAATGATTCTGATCAAAAGGTTACAAGTGTATAATAATGGAAATCCGGTAAATACAATTAAGTAGAAATAAAACAAAAAAGAAACTGGTTACATGCACAACGATGACGACAAATGAATCATTCTTCTTCGTCATAAGATTATCTTTTGTTATGAACGATCGATGACATAGCCACCGATGCGAAACCAAGTCCTTTATAAACATAAAACAGCGAAAGCGACAAGTTGTATGTATATTATATGAAAGAAAAAACCAAAAAGGCACCCGTGCGCGTTATATACACATACACAAAAACATCTTCACATATATGAAGCTATAAACACTGTACACATATTTCGTTGCTTCGACACACAAATAACAATCTTAATTAGCGATTTCCCATTCCCACGTTTACCTATTGTTCACGTTACGCATCGATTATTCCTTATATGTGTTTGTGTATGTATTTATATATATATATATATATATATATATATATATATATATATATATACATATATATAATGTTTGTGTCGTGTGTCTCGTCATATACAAATTAAAATCAGTTTATAATACTGAATGCAATAGTTATACATCATACGTGCGTGCATAAATGGGTATGCATGTGTATACATATAGAATATATATATATATATATATATATATATATATATATATATATATATATATACATATATATATATATATATATACACACACACACACATACATACATATATAATTAAATGAATTTACTTTTACAAATGAATTATTTTTTAAATTTAAATTTTTATTTAATTATTTTTTCCTACAAACCACACCAACATTTCAGGAATCAAAAATATTCAATAAATTATTATTGATTACTTTCGATTGTCGCTTATGCGTATTTTGATGGCAACGTCATGCTCAGAGCGCCCAAGTTACAGAAAATAACATATTTTACTGTACCTTGGCAGTCTAAGGATGATGGTGTTGCCATCGAAATGCGCATAAACGACAATCGAAAGTAATCAATAATAATTTATCGAATATTTTTGATTCCTAAAATGTTGGTGTTGTTTGTAGGGTGAAAAAATAATTCATTTGTGACAGTGAATTTAGTTGCAGTGTCAGAAATGTTTGCTAAAAAAAAGTTAATTTTCTTTTTTAATTCACTGTATAGTATTTCTCAGTAGAAAGAATTATTTCCCATCTGTAGTAAGAAAAAGAATATATTTGAACTTTTTTCGACTGTTTTTCGTCTAAATATTACCATACAGAAAGTGGATAATGATCGTACGAGACAAATATCCAGTAAATTTTAGTTAATGTGATATGATTCTGTATCTAAGTTCGTTGATTTTATTCATAATTATTTTCACTACGTATGAATGTATCTTGTCGTGTTAAAAATGTATTCATCCAACCGTTCCTTTTTTCCTAGTATATCATTATTAACAATTAAACAAGATTGCTGTAATTTCTCCTCGACTTTAAATTTCATAGTGCACTATTCCTTAAAATTCTATCAGACGAACAAAATTAGTTTGTTCTGTAGTAAGATTGAGTTTAGAGGCCACACTTTCTATTTGTCCTTTCGTTCGCCATTGTCTTTTACGACCTTGGTTGTCGACAATATACACTTTTCGTATTCCTTTATTAAATAGCATAAAATGAAGTTTTTATTTCAAATTCTGTCAATTCGCTACACACCTAATCCGTCTGGGTTTATTGTTACTCAGCGCATATAGTACCATGTACCCTGTCCAAATCTTACTATTTTTTTTTCAGATGTGCTTGTACATTTGACTACAAGTTTTGAAGTTTGTCTACCAATTGCTAAAGGGGTTTTGTTTGATCAACTTCAGCTAGTAAAAAATGATTGTTTTACTTCGGTACTCTTTCAAGTCCAAGTTCATTTTTAAGATAGATTTTTACGAACTGAAACTTTAAATTTCTCTTGTAGATACATACATACATATATCTAAAAGATTACCATAAATTTCTCAGTTTTTTTGTAGTATTAGTTGCATTATTTTTTTCGAAATTCGTACAGCATACAACCTTATGAAGTTTTTATTAATAAAAATCATTCCCTTTGTAAAGTTTTTTTTATATACAAATGCATCTTGTAGATGTGGGGTGAACGAAAACGACAAAAAAGTAATATAATATCTAATAATGAAACAATACTGACTGATCAACTACGGTCAAAGGAAAATGTTATTGTTTTATGGTAATCCCCTTATTTTTAATGAATCCACTGTAAATTTGATTTATTATTGAATTTAATTTATTTAATTCCAAAAAATATATTAATTAATACCTTAAAAACCAATCCATACTGTAGTTTTAGTTCTTTTTTAGTTTACATGCAAAGAAATTTATTTGCTATGATATTAAGAAATCAATATTTATTTTTGTAATTAAATTGAAAATAATTAAAATAATAATGGATTTGTGTATATCTACTTAACTTGTAAAAACGTTTTAACAAACGTTTTAATACATTACAGCAAGCGAATTGCGAAGAAAATTAAAGTTGATATATATTTTAATGCATTTAATGTATATGTTTTAAAATAACTATTATTTTAATTATTAACATTCATTTTCCTAATATTGTAAATAATATAACTCACGCCTACTGAAATTTTTGAATTCCATATTGTCTTGTATAATGCTTTAAATACATTTAAACAATTTCTTATGTCTTAAATAATATTATTTATATTTTCCTAGCAGCCCACATGGCGGTTGTGGGGCGAGGAGCGCGCTGATGGAGCTTTATACACTGTGTATCTTAAGAAAGTTCGATACCATAGACCTAATACAACAGTTTCTTCACTTCAGGTTAGTTATATATATAATTATATTAATTTAAATGCGAACTTTTACATTGAATGATGTATTCCTATACTATTTATTGTTAGTTTCGTTCTGTTTTATCTTGTTCAAATTCGAAAATGTAAATGGTTTTAAGTATAATGATCTCGTGATTAAACCAATCATTTTGTGAACCCAACATTTTTACTGTGATTTGATATTTATATTGCTAATTAAATAGTTAGTATTGGTTAGTGTGAAACGGTTCGTGTGTATATACAACTATCTCACTGTGTACCTTAAATGTGTATTTAAATTCAAAGATCTAAAATGAATAAATACGTTACTTTTTTTTATTTATTATTCTTATGTAATTTATAATTTTAAAAGATAACGATATTTTAAGCATTCATTGTAAATTTATTATAAGTATAAACGTACATTGTTAAACCTGTTTGTTTAATGTACCCTTATATTTTTAAGTAAAATTACCTAATTTAAAATTAAGTAAAAAACATCCATTATGAGCGGAAAGTAAAACATTTTGTATCTTTTTAATGAATAGTCTGGTACCACATGCTTATATAACATTTTTCGTTAATTTTACAGTCTATTTAAATAGATAAGAACTTTGAGGACACTTTTCTGTGTGTATGCGTGTTAGTATATATATATATACATATATATATACATATAAAGTATATGTTATTAATTAGGATACGAATGGCGATGAAAACGACGAAATCTCGCACCTGGAATGGGAAACTGTACGAGTTCGATTTGTAAAAGCTGGTACATTAAAGAAATTAGTAGCTGCACTGGCAACAGATGATGGTGAACTTGAAAGCACATATGTTAATGTGTTTTTGGCAACTTACAGAAGTTTCAGTACAGCACGTCAAGTTCTCAGTCTATTACTGGAACGTTATGAAGAATTACTTCAACAGCAAGATGCGGTTACATCGCAACCAGACACGGCAGAACAACATAGAAAGTTTGTATTCGTGTATAATGCTCTCTAATTAAAATTATTTTACACAAGTTACAACAAATATCAACGATAATATAGATAATAAGCTCAAATTGTCTATATATATATATATATATATATATATATATATATATATATATATATATATATATATTAATGTACAAATCAATTCGGTGGTTTTTTTATAATGAGTGAATGTTTACGGAAGAATGGAATACATTTCATTCCTCAAAATATGTCTCATTATTTTTATAACTTTGCTTCATCTGCCCAGTAACTGACGAATCCCTTATCGAAAAAAATATGGTGGCTTTGAATCAATGAAGTCGTAATACATTTCCAACATCTTTCACTCTTTTAGAATTTTTTATATGTTTTATGTGCGTCACAACACTTTTCTCCGAAGCTAAACAAAGCATTCCCGCAACTTCGGCAGGATTTTTTCAACCTGAATACGAAATGTATATAATGCCCAATATGCTGTTTTTCGAACACCATTGTATTTACTCACGTTTACTCGACCGTGAGTTTACTACTGTTTTGTGAGATTATGCCAACTGTTTGGCCAAGATATAGTTTTTTTTTAAATATTCTAAAACGACGAGAAAATATTTTAATTTAAAACAGAGTCGTTACTGATTCAGTTCAAAAGCACAGAATTAATTTTTACACATTGTACATACGTACATACATACATATATGCATATATATATATATATATATATATATATATATATATATATATATATATATATATATATATATGAGCACATGTTTTCGTACATCTGCTATGGAAATGTTTAGTTGTATTACATGCCTGTATAAATATCTATTTGGGTTTATAATTTTTTTTTAACAATATATGTCTGCATATATTTATGAATAGACTAGGACTTAGGAATAGACCTCCTTAAGAAACTAAATTAATTTGAGATTTTCAATTACATATGTTTATATAAATGTAGTGATTCATTTCAGATTTCAAATTCGATATTTCTCTTTTAAATAAATATATATATATATATATATGTATGTATGTATGTAATCATTTATTAGAACAAATTAACATGTGATAGGTTCACTTTATTTATTAAAATGATTTTTTTTATTCAGAACTCTCGTATCTGCTCTACATGTTTGGCTTGATAGTTATCCAGAAGATTTTCGTGAACCACCAGACTTTCCATCCTTGCAGCAATTATTAACATTTACTAGTCGTCATCTACTCGGTACAGACCTCGACTCAAAAGCAAAGATGAGGCTTGAGCAATACCGACGAATTGTAAATACATCATGTCCACATGATCCAAATTCACTGATGCCTCTCTACAATACTATACCATTATGTTTAAGAAATGGATATACTGTAGGAGGTCATCTTGTTCGGCAAGTATATACGTTTCCTGATGTACCGGTGCGACATTTTGCTGAACAACTTACTCGGATGGATACGGTAACATTTTAATAATTGCATTTAAATATAATTTATATATATATATATGTATATAGTAAATTAATGTATAAATTTATTAGGAATTATTTAAGAAGTTAGTTCCACACCAATGCCTCGGAGCAGTATGGTCTCGTCGTGACAAAAGCCGTTCTCATGAAGCTGCAACTGTTCTGGCAACAGTAAATCAATTTAATGCGGTCTCATTTCGTGTCATCTCAACTATACTCGTTGAACAAAATATAAAGCCAACTGAGCGAGCAAACACTATAATTTGTTGGATCGACATTGCACAAGAACTACGAGTCTTAAAGAATTTTTCATCTCTTAAAGCAATTATATCCGGTTTACAGAGTAATCCTATATACAGATTACAAAAGATATGGCAAGCATTGCCAAAAGAAAAATTTGAGCTATTTGAGGAGCTTGCACGAATATTTAGTGAGGACAATAATCAGTGGGCACAGCGTGAATTGTTAATGAGGGAAGGCACGGCTAAATTTGCTGATACTGTTGGTGAAAATGATAAACAATTGCAAAAAGTGTTTCAAAAACAACATAATCACAGTGCAAATATTTCATTTGGAACAATACCTTATCTAGGTACATTTCTGACTGATTTGACAATGATTGATACAGCAATACCAGACACAATTGCAGATGGTCTAATTAATTTTGATAAACGACGGAAAGAATTTGAAGTACTTGCACAGATTAAGCTATTACAAGGAGCTGCAAATGCTTACCATTTACCTGAAGATCGAGCATTTGATAGATGGTTTGACTCCGTACTTGTACTTGATGACAGAGAGGCATATCAATTAAGTTGTCAGATTGAACCGGCAACAAATTCTGCACTTGGACTTCCGAAAGTTAACAAAAGTAAACAAAAAACAAATAACCTTGGCCATAAAAAGAATGATTCAATTGCAAGTACATCAAGTTCAAATAGCTCACAGTTTTATTGTGATATTGATAGTGTTCCAAGTAGTCCACATAATAGTTTGGATAGAAAAGTATCTCCATCACGAATGAGTGATTCATCTAGCAACTCATCATTGCCATCACTTGATACATCACTTAACAGTTCACATTCTGGTAGTGCAACAAATAAACTGTTATCATCTGGTACACTTAGTCCAAATCATTCACAGAAGAGTTCTCCCGAATTCTATATCATCAGAGTAACATATGAAACGAATTGCGTTGAAACTGATGGTATTGTTTTATACAAAAGCATTATGTTGAGTAATAATGAACGGACCCCACAAGTGATCCGAAATGCTATGCTTAAACTTTGTTTAGATGGAAATCCAGATAATTATACACTAGCGCAAGTCTTGCCCGACAAAGGTAAGTAAGAGACTTGATACTTGAAAAAAAATAATTTATAGACACAGACTCACGCATCCAAATAAATATTTTCAATCAAAATAATTTTTTTTAGAACTAGTCTTACCTCCAAATGCAAATGTTTATTATGCTGTAAATACCGCATTTAACCTCAACTTTATACTTCGTCCGAAGAAAGATTCTATGGATGGATCAATCGGTGGAAAAAGTGGAAAACAGAAAAAGTGAAGTGCTAATCATTTAAAATATTATTTTCATTTTCGCTTAAAAAAATTCAGTACTTAATTATTAATGTTTTCTTAAGTAACAACACAAAAAAATGAACTCGAATTAAATATAAATAAAATTATTTAAAAAAGAAAACTATTCAGCCTAAAATAATGTATCAACTCCTTTGTAAATTTAATTTTTAGAAAAAGATATCTACATACATGGATTGATTTTTATTGACAATAACATTTATTTATTTAAAGATTAAAAAAATTTAAATAGAAATGATATGTATTTTTTATTTCAATGACATTTTTTTAATATAAAATGAAATGAATTCCAATACCACTGATATATAAAATATTTTAAAGTTTTTTAAAACATATTTATTCAATCTACTAGATCAGTCAAAAAACATAACATTTTATTTATTGCATGCTCAGTAGTAAAAATCGTATTTGACTATCATTCATTACTATTATTATTTGAATTTGTATTTCACCAATGTACTGAAACCGAAGTAATTTAAATATTTATATTTTTATCAGTAATAGGGAACTTTATCCCTAAAACTTAGGATATACTGTTGCGATATATATAGAGAACATTTCTTTAGAAGCAAATTTATTTTGTCCTCTACATAATAAAGACTCATATCTATGGTGTTATCTTACAACATATTGCTATTATAAATGAATTCTTTTTTCTTAAAAATATTCAATAAGTCATTATAAATTATTTTTGATTCTTTCTTGTGCACATTTTGATGGTAATCCATCATATTCAGAGCACCAAAGAATAGAAAATTCTGAACCTTGAATGTTCTGTACCTGAATTTCCATCAGAGTGAGCATAAGCAACAATCTAATAAAAATAATCAATCAACATTTATTGAACATTTTTGACCAAAAAATTTTGTGGTTTGTGGGGTGAAAAAAGAATTCATTTGTGAAAGTGAATTTAACCACAGTATTAAAACATAGGTCAGAACTGTATTGTAGCATATTACTAGTTTGTATCCATGGTTTGTCTTATGTGTTACAGTCTCATAACAAGTTTATCTAGAATATTTTTTTATCTTTTGTTTTGAAGTACAGTTCTAGTATATTCTAACTGATATTACCAATTAATTAAACATTATTTCTGTAATATAACTATAATCCTGAGAAAAATAATTAGCTGTTAGAATATGATCTTTAAAAGTATTAAAATGAGTAGAAAATATTAGCAGGTTATATAGTGGTGGAATTTATTTTATTTTTCTATCAAATGATATTTGATTAGATCCAACTCTTCATTAAAAGGTAAAATATTTTAATGTTGAATATATGTTGATTCAGTAATTTCTATTTCATTTTTTTAAAAAATTCTTAATATCAACTGCAAATGAACATAATTCTTATTAACTATTAAATAATTTAAAATTACTTCGACTAAGATAATAATTGCACAATTATGTTAACTTGATGTATTTAATTCCAGTAGTGCCTATCTCATTAATGGTTGAATGTGTAATATTTATTCTTAGACGTCTTGACATTTAAAACAAAATTAAATATCATTTTTTATATAACTTATCAAATATGGATATTAAACACTATAGGTGATCTAGTACTTAAAATAATCTGATGTGCAACAAAATTAACATCTGTGATATGGTTAATCTTACAAATTAATATATTTTAAGTAAATTCATTCTCATGTATAGTTTTGCACAATATGAACTCATTAAAGAGAGAAAGTAATTGTCCAAATGTTGACCAAATTAAATAAATAATATAAATCATCAATGAGTCATATATAATATAAAGTAGTTGTTATTTATATTTAACAATATATGTGTATATGTATATATATATATTGTATTTGTATTAATAATACATACAAATATGTACTTCCTATAATTTTAAGATTTTTTATACAATTGATTTAAAAAGCAGTTATATTATGTATGTGTGTGTATATATATATATATATATATATATATGTATATGTATATATATATATATATATATGTATATGTATATGTATATATATATATATATATATACACATACACACACATGTATAAAAATTCATATGCACAGACAACTTAAAATGTTTAGCAAACAATACATATATAAAATACATCAATCTTCAAATTAATATTTGATGTTTTATATCACATTAAAAAGTTTTGAGAAAGATACTGAACTGTAATCTTTTCAATTTGTGACAGTTACATGATAATTATATATATATATATATATATATATATATATATATATATATATATAATCAGTTCAGAAAATTATAAGATTCTCAAGTTTTGTCTATTCTATACAAAAATGGAATGCATAGTCTTTTTTCTACTAATCTTCATTTTTACATTTCTGTAAATATTGTATAAAATATATTTTTTTAATCAGCATTTATTAATTCAGTGTGAGTTTTCTTTTTTAATAACATATATATGCAAATATACCTAATAGGAATTCAAAAATTCCTCCACAATATTTTAAAACACATTTAACTGTGCCATAACTATTACCATTAGGATAGTGTTCTATTATTGGAAATATTGTGGATAATTTTATAATATTGGTGATAACTGGCACACAATATTAAAGCAGATATAATAAAAGTAGCTGTTGCAATAGAAAATGTTATAGTTTATTATCAACTTTAAAAAAAAATCAAATATTTTATGTAAATTACCTTGCACTGAAGTAATGTCTTAAAAAATTTTTAATGTAAATAATAATTATTTATATTCAATATTAGTATAATTTCCATCTAATGGACCTGTGTTTAATTAAGGACTAAATATAATTTTTACATCACAGTATAATTGTCATTATTTAATAGTCATAATCATCCCAAGTATATATTTTTTTTACATTTCTCATTTTTTATTTTATGTAATGCAAATGTCTTGAAAATTGCTGTTTTAAAAGTTTAATGTAAAATACCATTCTGAAATATTTTTGATGTTTATATTAAAACCATAATTTAAATAAGGACGGTTGTTTTTATTTAATATCTATTCAAATTTTAATTTAAAATTGAATTTCAGCTGATTTGTATATATATATATATATAATTGTGCGTGTGTGATTGCATTTGAACACATACTTGCACACGCGTTTATTAATTTTATATAAATTAATTCATATGTGTAAACATAATAATTTATTGTTGGCTATAAATATCTTTTCATGCAACTCAACATCTATGAAGTAAACCGTTTAATCCCTACGCAGTTAAAATGCAATCGTTGTTTAGCATATTTTAAGGTTATCTCGCATATAGATGATTTTTTTCAATGACATCAAGCGAAAGAATTGAATTAGACGTTGCGGTTTCGCAAATAGTTGACAATATATATGAAAATAACGATGACGATGATTTAGAGCGGACTCTCGTGCTCGCGGCAGCAAATGCCGATCAGAGAATAACACCTGAGTGGCAAGTTGATAATTCAAACAAAATACGTTTGTCAGACGATGAAACAAATGATGAAGTCTCTGAACGTGTACCAATAAAAAGACTGAAGGAACCTGAAAGCGCTATCAATTTTTTTTCATCGGATGAAACTAATAAAGCAACTTCTGCGTCACATCAACAAGGAACCGGTGAGCATAGCAATGTCGTTGCACAGCATTATAATGAACTTGCAGAGAAAGGATACTATGAACGAGCGCAGTCTCGAATTTTCTATATGCGAAATTTCAATAATTGGATCAAAAGTATGTTGATAAGTCAGTATTTAACAAAAATTCGAGATGCAAAAAGTTATGGTTCTCCGATTCGTGTACTAGACATGTGTTGTGGCAAAGGTGGAGATTTATTGAAATGGCGAAAAGGAAATATAACACACTTGATCTGTGCCGATATTGCTACTGTATCAGTTGAACAATGTGAAACTCGATATCGTGATATGATAAACAGAGATCGTAGAAGTCGTTCACCGATTTTCACATCGGAATTTATTTCAGCAGATTTGTCAAAAATGCGAATACGTGAAAAGTTCAAAGATCCGTCAGTTGAGCTTGACCTAGTAAGTTGCCAATTTTCATTCCATTATAGTTTTGAAAGTTTACAGCAAGCTGAATGCATGTTTAGAAATGCAAGTGAGTGCCTACGTCCTGGTGGATATTTCATTGGCACAATGCCAAATGCAAATGAGTTGATGGCTCGGCAGCGTAGAGCTAATTCGAAGAGTTTTGGAAATGATATTTATAGTGTCACATTTCATTGTGATACAGATAAACCACCTTTATTTGGTGCAAAATATGATTTTCAACTTGAAGGTGTTGTTAATTGCCCAGAATTTCTTGTACACTTTCCAACATTTGAAAAACTGGCTACACAGTTTGGACTAAAGTTAGTAAAGCAGAAGTCATTTAATGATTTCTATAATGAAATAAAAAATGACGGTGGTTCTTTATTAAATAAGATGAAGAGCTTAGAAGTTTATCCTCCTCAACGAACTTCTTTGGTTGGAACAGCATCTGATGATTATAATCATGCAGAAGATTATATTAAAAAACATAATAATTGTTCACCGATTGGTACACTTTCTAAATCAGAATGGGAAGCTACCAGTAAGTATATTAAGTTTTAATAAGTTGTTTCAACAATGAATATTAAATAATATTTTTTATTAATATTCATATTTAATAACCATTTAATAGCTGTTTGTAATTTCTTTTAGCTTTATATCTCATATTTGCTTTTGAAAAATTGAAAAAAACATGGAATGCTGATGGAAAACCAGAATATATAATTAATTGAGAATAAAATCATTTAATTTAGTTGATGAATGGGGAAAGTCCAATATTATATGAAGATAAATGTCACAATAACATGTCATCACAACAATAAATGTTGTAATGTTTTTGAATATATTTAACTGAAATTTGAAGTTTTTCATCTTATATTTTGTCATTTGAAATGTCTGTTAATTTTTTTGTATTTAAGTTCTTTTACAGAGTTTTTCAGAATTTATTTTGTACTTAAATATACAATATATTTTTCTAAGAATTAAAAATGCTGATCTATGTATAATACGAATATATATATATTTCAATATTTTTTTACAAAGTATGACTGAAACATAGGAATCAGACCTGAATTGCACCATAATTTATATACATTAACGCTAAAAATATTATTTGTAGTACAAATACTTTTAGATAGTAAATTTTCAGTATATCGCTACTAAATATACATATATATATATATATACTCATATACATATACACATACATACATACATACACACACACACACACATATGTATGTGTGTATGTTTATAATGAATTGTAAATCTTATATTTATATATTCATCTATATAAATAAAAAGTAATTATTCTTAAATTCAAATTAATAATATTTAAAAGCGCATTAATTAATTCATTGCTAAAAATACCCACCTAAAATAAATCACTTTACAAATATGTGATTTATATATCAGTATAAAACCATGTGATAGCAAAAATTGATATAATAATTTCAAATATGTTTAAATTTTTTATTATAACAATTATTTAAGAAATAACAACCACTTAAAATATTACACATTGTACTTAATTTATGTATTTAATTAGTAGTTATAAAAATGAAATTCTAATTTAAAGAAGCTATTATTTTCCTATTTGTTAGCATATAAATGTATATGTATGTATATGTTATATATATATATAGACATACACACATCAGATAAAACATACATGTATGCATATATATTTGTATATACTAGTTAATAAATACATATATAAAGTACAATTTGTGATATTGTAAGCAATTATTCTTTTTTATTAGGAATATATATATATATATAAAGTTTAATTTGTAGATTATTTTAATAAAATTCTATTTAAATAACTATAAGGATAATCATTATCACATTTTTTTGTTTCCTTCAATTTATGAAAGATGCAAATTAATTAACATAAAATATGGAAGAAATATTTTCTTTCGTACAATAGCTTATGTTTAAAAGTGTAATGACCTGTGATTTTTTAAATAACCCGCTAGGAATGATGTTCTTATAAACATGTATATGTGTGTGTTCATGTGTATGTAATATATTTTTATCTCTCTTTTACTCATCGAATTATGAATGAATATTATACCGGCTAAACAAATGTTACATATTATTTTCGTTCGATATATTCTTCATAAAATATCTGTACAATTTCGCTCTCTTCAGACTTGTAATAGGAATTGAAAAATCGAATAGAAAATGTTGGATTTTGTTTGAAAATCACGCTGAAATTGGTTTTTCTATCTATTAATGCATGCAGGACGCATGCGTATTCGTGCAAAAGTGGTACTCTGTTTCTGAAAGCTAAAACAGCTTGGCCTCATCACTTGTTCGTCTGTGCACTTACAAGCTGTTAGAATTTCGTCGGCGATGAATTCTGAATCTGCGACTACTGACCCTGATATCGACTTTGTAAGTACTCACATACTTTTCTAACAAAATTTTGTATGCATTTACATATTCAATATTCTTATCTAATGTTTCCTATAAGGCATTGTATAGTGATACACATACACGATGATTGAAAATTTTCTAAGTCAGAAAATGGCGACAGAAACTAAGTCCCACGTATGAAGGCAGAACAATGTTTTTCTACTGTTAAATGGCCTAAACCCTTTATTTTTATGTTTTTTCGGTTTTTCAAACAAAATAAATAGAAAAAATAAATTATTATAAAAAATCAAAATTTTGAAAATTAACATAAAGTATGTCTTAATTACTCTGAAAATAAATAGAATTTATAAAAATAAACTTTACTTAGGACAAGAAACGTGTTGGAAGCAGCGGAGATGTAAGAGACTCATCAAGTCACCAGCGGGTACATATCAATGGAATGAGCAACGGTTATAACGGTGATCATAAGAGCAGTCATAAAGATAAGCATCGAGATAAAGATCGTGAACACAAACACAAATCATCCAGCACCAAAGATAAGGAAAAACATCGAGTTAGTAATATGGTTCAAATCGGATATAAACTAAGTATATAATAAATACTGTTAAGTGATTTTATTGAATACAAATTGACAGCAGAATCATCTTAACACTAAATTTACTGAATTTCTGTATTAATTTTCATACACTTATAGTGTATAGTAATATTTGAAATAAAAAAAATATTTATATCAAAATAAATATCAACCTTATCACAACTCACTTAAAGGAAGTAGTGTTTAGGATTAAAATTAGAATATATTTGTTTTAAGAAAATTATTATTTTGGAGTTATGCTAATTATGTATTAGTGTATGTGTTTATGTATGTATGTAATTTTTTATATAGGTAAGTTATATTAAATATTTTTTTTATTGCTACATGTGAATAATTATGTAATATAAGCTGTATGAAAGTATTTGGTAATTTTAGGTGATATATTTTGAAGTAGAACATTACACTATAATACCAACATAAATTTCCATTTTTATTGATAATAAATTCGATAAAAGTAAACAGTATGTAAAGTTTTCATCTTTTTTGTTTCTTCAAGATATTGTTCTTGATCAAAGATAGATATATATATATTAATCATAATGTTAAAGTAGTAAAATGTTATTTTCAGGATAAGGAAAGATCTAAAGATCATAAATCTTCAAGCCGTGATAAAGAAAAAGACAGGGATAGAGATCGCTCCGATAAGGAGCGTACGAAAGATAAAGAGAAGCATCGAGATAAAGACAGGCATCATGATGAAAAGAAATCAAAAGAACATAAAAACAGTTCGACTTCATCAAAAGACAAGGATAGAGAATACAAATCATCATCAAGTAATCGTGACAAGGATAGAGAACGCAGTGAAAAAGATAAAGATCGCAGTGAGAAAGATAGAGAGCGTAGTGAAAAAGAATCTGAAAAGGAAAAGAATGATAAAGATCGGCACAGGCACAGTTCTTCAAAAGACAAACATAGTTCATCGAAAGATAAAGATAGGCACAGCAGCAGTAAAGATAAACATCATTCAAAGGACAAAGACAGGAAAGATCGAGATAAACACAAAGATTTATCCAAATCAAAGAGTGAGAAGTCATCGTCATCACCCGAGAAAAAGTCACTATATTCAGACAACAGTGATTTAGATAAAAAAAAGCATTCCAAAGAGAGAGTAAATTGCATTAAAGATGATACTGAAGATGAAGATGAGTTAGTAAATATAGCACCAACTCCTGTCATCAAAGAAGAAGATTTGGATATTAAAGAGGAAATGGAAGACAATCAAGAATCATGGAATGCAAATGTATCTGCCGCCAGTAGTTGTGATTACAATTTGTCTTCCTTCAAATCTGAGCCTGAGTTTGACCGAGAAGAAAATGAACAGGATATTAAACAAGAACCAGAATCTGGAACTGATGATGATATGCCTTTGGTAAGAAATTAAAAAAAATTATGTGTATATATGTGTGTGTGTATATGCATATGTACATATATATATATATATTTATATAATAGAATATTCATAGAAAATTTTAATTTGTCAGTTTACATAATTAAGCCAATACAGAATTAAAAATTGGTAAATTAAAAGCATTTTTGATTTAAAAATTACATTTAAATTTATTTGTACAGTTTTATTGCACTGTTTGATATTTTAAATAAGACATAAAAAAGCCCAGAATTTAATTATATAGTTTTTGTCACCTTTTACAAATAAGTTTATGTTTAATTTTATAAACTAAATGACTAAAAACTATTGTTTTGTTATTTGTTCATAATAAACTAGTTTTGTTATAATTAGAAAAAAGACATCATTGGTTACTTTAGAAAATTTAATGAAACTCATGAATGTCAAATTCATTTGTCATTAAGTAACTATTAGTAGATTTACAATGTTTATCAATTATGCAGGGAAAAAGAAAGTGAAGAACATTTTTAGTTTTCTAATTAAAGATAATTTGATATTGCTATTGGTTATCTATCACCATAATCTCGAAGCTAGTTAATACAAAATGATGTAGTGACTAGCATTGATATATCATTAATAGTTTTATATACATTATTTTTATACTTCTAAAATGTAAATAACTAAATATAACACAGTTAATAGCAGCAATGTGTACTCATACATACACACTACATATTTACATCCGTCCATTCATGCACATGAATGTATTGTTTTTGTATTGTAATTTATTTGTAAAGTGATTAATACAAATAATATTTTGCTTACACAAAACTCAGGCGAGTCGAACCATTTCACCTGCAATTAAAAGGAAAATGGAATCTGAAGATGATGATGAGGATAAACCATTATTTTCTCGAAAAAAAGTAAAAAAAGAAAAGAAAGCCAAAAAACGATCAGCCACTGCTGATGAAGATGATGATGATTTTGATGAAAAACCAAAGAAAAAGGTGAAAAATAAAAAAGAGATCAAGAAAGAAATTAAAAAAGAACAATCTGCATCAGATTCTGGAAGTCCAAAAAAACGAAAGAAAAAGGAAGAAGAGGAACAGAATGTCTGGAAGTGGTAAGTGTAAATGTATTTTCCATTTAAATTTAATATTATTGATAAAAAGTTACAATTGATATGGTTTGAAGCAGATGTTCTTTAATACACAAGTAATGTATTTGTTTTCCTGTTATAATATTAGAGATTAGAGTCTAAAAAACACAAAGTAATTAGAAAAAAATAATTCTTTTTATATTATAGAGTAGCTCTGATAATATTTAAAAACGTAGAGTACAGACACTCCCTGACTTATGTAGGTGGATCGTTTCATAGAATATTATGTAAGTCAAAACAAGTATGTCGGATCATACTCTACACTAGTGTTATATGTACTCAACAATAAGTTACACTTAAGAGTAAACATTAAGTACAGGCACATATGCAAAAATAACCCCTGTGCATTCATGTCATATCAAACACTTCATCTACTGTTTACAGTATTATATATTACTGTATAAAATAGTAATAATATAAATTTTGAAAATCATGTAAAACTTATTTTTAATACATACTGTACTATTTGACATTTGATTTTTTTGTACTATTTATGCTATTTGACAGGCCATACTTGAATTACGTACAGAAAATTTGTGTTTGTTGATTAAATGTTTATGATGAATTTTAAACCAAAATTTAATTTACCAAAGTACGTAAGTATGAGTACATATATGTAGAATCTACATGTCAGTGAGTGCCTGTACTTTAAAAAGAAATATAATTAAATGTTTTTAATATCCTCAACTATTTTCAATAGATAAAATTTAAGAAATGCAAATAATTTAAATATATTTTTTTTAATAATTTTGTGATATTGTAATTAATTATAGTAAATATTTTTCAGTAAAGTATGCAGATTTATATGATATATAGTTTAAAATGATTAAAACCCGTTAATCAGAAAAATTAACTGATATTTTAGTAAATTAGTATTTTAATTTTCTTTGTTCAATTTTTTTTATCAATAAACATAAGCATATATATTTGTTGTTTATAACTAACATGCTTTATAATGAAATTGAAGTAAATTTCAAATAGATTATAAGAAATTCCTTTTAGTAATTTTTGAAATTATGTACAGATGGCATCATTGTACTTTTCAGCCCAAAAGTTATCTGTTAGGTTATTTTGAATGTTATATGAGTAATACTTAAATAAATTTAAATGAATAGATTAACTTATCAAATTTGTAAAATGTTACATACAATTGTTAATAATATTAACAATATTTATAATTTACTACATTTTAAGCAAGTATTGAAAGTAAGGTTAAATACATTTAATGTAGTTTATAGTAATGAATTAATTTTGAAGTGGCACTGTAATGAAAATCTTACATATTGTGTTTTGAATAGGTCAGTTGATTAATATTTTTAAAATAACATTTATTTTTTTTATTATTATTTTTAATGGGCATATATCTTCGGTAAATTCTACAGTCTTACATAGAGGTCTGGCAACGACAGTATTGAAAACGGTATCGTTTGTTGGTCAAACTTTTTAATAGCAATATGTCTGTCAACACATGACGCCACCCGTAAAGGAGTACACTCCCTCCCATATGTTTCACAATATAGCATGAATTTTAAATATGTATTGACAAACAAAATTGTTAAATGTGTCTAAGTAGGTGACATTTATCATCTTTTAATACTCAGCTTCTATGAAAATTTGATTAGTAGAAAACTATTATTATGAGAACGGTATAAGTAAGATATGGTTAGATAGAAGTGTATTACTCTAAGGGTGGTGCTGTGTAGTAGCGAAAATCGTTATTACAAGTTCGACCAACAAGCGGTATTGTTTTCGCTACTGAAATTGGTATTTGTTGCCAGACCTGTAAGACCGTGGTAAATTCACAAAATGCAAAATAAAATATAAATAGGAACTTCTAGCAAATATTATTTTATGCTCCTAAATATATTAATCATTGCTAGGTTAGTTAATTTTTATAAAATCTTATATATTACTTTCAACATCAATTTTTTTTTTAAAAAGGTGGGAAGAAGAAAAGAAAGATGATGGTACCAAATGGAATTTCTTAGAGCACAAAGGACCTGTATTTGCACCTCCATATGAACCATTACCTGACAATGTAAAATTTTATTATGATGGAAAAGAAATGAAATTATCAGAAGAAGCCGAAGAAGTTGCTGGTTTTTACGCTCGCATGCTTGACCATGATTACACAACAAAGGAAGTGTTCAATAATAACTTCTTTAAAGATTGGCGGAAGTGCATGACTGAGAAGGAGCGTTCGAAAATCACCGATCTCAAAAGGTGTAATTTTAAACATATGCATGCGTATTTTATGGATTTGTCAGAAAAAAATCGTAATAGAACCAAAGAGGAAAAGGAAGAACTTAAAAAGAAAAATGCAGAAATACAAGAGGAGTACGGTTTCTGTGTAATTGATGGACATAGAGAAAAAATTGGTAATTTTAAAATTGAACCGCCAGGTTTATTTAGAGGTCGTGGGGAACATCCCAAAATGGGAATGTTAAAAAGACGTGTTATTCCTGAAGATGTGCTCATTAATTGTGCTAAGAATTCAAAAATACCTGTAGCACCTTCTGGTCACAAATGGAAAGAAGTGAGACATGATCCTACTGTTACATGGCTTGCATCTTGGACTGAAAATGTCCAAAATCAAGTCAAGTATGTTATGTTGAACCCTAGTTCAAAACTAAAAGGTGAAAAAGATTGGCAAAAATATGAAACTGCACGGAAACTTGCCAAATCTATAGATAAAATTAGAAGGTA
Source organism: Acanthacorydalis orientalis (assembly GCA_034766995.1). Classification (NCBI taxonomy): domain Eukaryota; kingdom Metazoa; phylum Arthropoda; class Insecta; order Megaloptera; family Corydalidae; genus Acanthacorydalis; species Acanthacorydalis orientalis. Next base: position 26,354,467 of record CM068322.1, on the reverse strand, counting down.
ATTTGTTGAGTTAATGTTATTTAAATTAAAAATTAATAGATTATCTCTTTATTCCAATTAACGTACTTCAGAGAGTATAGAGATGATTGGAAATCAAAAGAAATGAGAATACGCCAACGAGCAGTAGCCCTGTATTTCATTGACAAGCTTGCACTTAGAGCAGGTAATGAAAAAGATGAAGATCAAGCTGATACTGTTGGTTGTTGTTCTTTACGTGTTGAACATATATCATTGCATGAAGAAAAAGATGGAAAGTAAGTTTTCATTCATTCATATTTCATATTTAGATTATTTTTTTCATTAAGTAGTATCTTTGTAATTGATTGTATATTTACTTAAATTTTATAAATATGTTAAATCTGTTGTTATGCATCTGGAATTTAATTTGTATTTGTTTTTTTTTGTAGAGAATATGTTGTAGTGTTTGATTTCCTTGGTAAAGATTCAATCAGATATTATAATGAGGTGCCTGTGGAAAAAAGAGTGTTTAAAAATTTACAACTTTTTATGGAAAATAAATCAGGATCTGATGATTTATTTGATCGTTTAAACACTGCAATTTTAAATAAACACCTTAATGAACTTATGGAAGGACTCACCGCAAAGGTAAAAACATTATTGTTTTATTCATTATGTGTTTGTATAGGTAAAATTCTTGTATCAAGAATTTCATTTCAGTGAAAATGTCACAGTAATGAATCCTTTTTAACATATTTATATAACTAAATGAAAGTATTATGTAACAAAATAGTTTGAAAATACAATAAAAGATGTTTTATGTGTGTGTGTGTGTGTGTCTATATATATAAACAAGTATGCATATATGTTTTAGCTTATATACATATTTAATAATAATGGCTGATAATAGTTTTTATTGTTTGATTTATATTCTGTAATAAATATTTATAAAACTATATTTAGGTGTTCCGTACATACAATGCGTCATGGACTCTACAGCAACAGCTTGATGAGTTAACAAATGAGGATGACTCTCTTGCTGAGAAAATCTTATCATATAATCGTGCAAATCGAGCTGTAGCTATTCTTTGTAACCATCAACGAAGTGTTCCTAAAGGACATGCAAAATCCATGGAAAAACTTAAGGAGAAAATTGACCAAAAGAAGCAACAAATATCTGAAGCTGAAAGACAGGTATAACAGCACTGTTATACCTATCAGATAGTAAAATTAAAACTTGTTTTAATTAAATCTAATAATTCAACTTTTATTAAAGGTCAAAGATGCACAAAAAGACGCTAAACATGGCAGTGTAAAAGAAAAACTGTTATATGAGAAAAAGAAGAAAATGTTAGATAAGATGCGAGAACAGCTGAAAAAGCTTGAGGTTCAAGAAACAGACCGTGATGAGAATAAATCGATTGCTTTGGGAACCTCAAAATTGAATTACTTAGATCCTCGAATTTCAGTTGCCTGGTAAGATATAAACGTTACTTAATGCTATGGAGATACTAAGTTATTTATTTTAGGTGTAAGAAATATGATGTACCAATAGAGAAAATTTATAATAAAACCCAGAGAGATAAATTTCGTTGGGCAATTGATATGGCTGGACCTGATTATGTTTTTTAATGACCGAATAATGTGCAGAGTGCACTTTGAAGAAGTATTCTTCCATAGAATTTTAAATTGGAAGATAAAAGACCAGATGCTAGGTTTATATTATTATACATGCATGTATATGTATATAAATTAATATACACACTTGTCTGTCTGTGCATTGTTTCCTTACTAACAATTTTGAATTGGTAAGAAGTAAGATTGTTATATATAAAAGGAGTAAAAAATGGAAATGTCAGTTATATTTTCCTAATGTTATTTTTATATCCATGTTAAATATTTTAATTAATTGATTACAAGAAAAATATAAATAAACTATTGGTTAAATAAATTGCTTATATATAGGCTGATTCAATTTAGGCTTCCATGTGAAAGTATTAAAAGGGGATGTAGGGATTAAGAAGTCATTTTAGTTCAATTCAATACTAAAATATAATTGAACTAAAATACTAAATAGAAGATGTTTTTTTTTAATTTTTGTGTTTTTTTTATTATGTTCGTGTGGAAGCCTAAGTTGAATCACTATTTATATTGTACATCAAAGAAAATCTTACAACTTACTAATAAAATTGTTTTAAAGAGAATTAGTCATTCATGTAAATTGTGTGTGTCTATGCATATACACATATGTACTATATAGTTCATACTTACATCTGTGCAAACACACACGTGTGTGTATATAAAAGTATACATACATGTGCACAAATGATTAGTTGAATTTTCAATTTATTAAACTGAAGAACATTTGTTTTAGCATAATCATTTACAAGAGGATGAAACACAATTCATATATGTTGACTTTTCAGTTTCATTCTAGCTAAGTTTTTTTTCTATATGGTTTTAATGTATTTGTTAAGCTCATTGGTATATACTTATATTCTTTTTATTATAGTAATTAATCAAAGGCGACTGGCATTTTGTAACCGATTAATTGGTTCTTGTACCATGTGTTTATCAAAATGAAAACCGTTTTGTTCGAGGTAGTTTTCTCGCAAATGTTGCAATAGTTTATTATCAGAAATTCTATAATGTTTTGTATTTCTGATGTATTGACAAGTTTTTAATGAAATAATGGCAGGAAGTTACTCAATTATAATAAAATTATTTCTTTGAACAGATATTTCAATAATTTTAGACCATAATTATTTGTGTATTTTGGTATGTGTGTATGTGTATACTTCATATGTACATATATATATATATATATATATATATATATATATATATATATATATATATATGTGTGTGTGTGTATTATTTGTGAATTAAATGTGTTTTAATCGTATTTTTTATAATTTAATAGTGAATTTAGAATTAAGTAATTGAAATTATATTTAATTTGGTTCGAAATATTGTTTATAAATGATTTGTTTGATTTTTATTCAACAGATTATCCCGTAGCAATTTATATTTGTAAAAAAATTTGCATTTTACATTTGTACATATTCAAACCAAAAAGTTGACTGAATTTAATACTTCTATACCAAATGATTAGAGCCAACGATGGCATCATTCTATATGGATAATATGGTATCATATGTGTTAGTGTCTATCCAAGTAGTAAATTTAATAATATCCTAATCAGGATAATATTGAATTTGATTGATCTTATTCTAGTGTAAGTTAATGTATGAGAAGGTGACCAGATCGAAAAAAATATTCAATAAAAAAATGTTTTTGAAAAATCAATAGTTTTATTCTGAGATAAATTGTGTTACATGATTGGATGATCACTACAAAAATTAATTATGAATGTTTGCTTAATTTTAAAATTGTCTAAAAAAGTGAATAATTTGCAATTGACTAAACCATACTTGTTTAATTATTTCACAAGCATATATGTAATAGAATACATATTTATTGTCATCGGTTTGTTATAATTTTTGTTTATGAAAATGGCATATGCATTAATGTAGAAACAATAGTTGATACAAATGTGATGTTTTACTTAACCTTTTAAAATCAAGAATTGAAGGGAAAATTTCTGGTCATCTAATTTACATGTTCTTTGTTTAAAGAAGAAAGATTATGAAACAATGACAGAAATAATTTTTATATAAAAATATCTTTTATATTGAAAATAAATATTGAATATATTTAAACACATTTTTAAAATTTCTATTTTTAAATTAAAAATTAACTTTTACACAAAAACATTTATATAGATGTGTAAATAACAAGAAAAAGTAAAGCATTACATTCAAGAACTACTGTAATTTTGAAAACACTGTTAATGCATCAGTTGAATAACAGTTCGAGAAAACAATCTTCGATTATAAGTATAATCAAATATAGGTTTACATTTATAAATGTTTAGTGCAAAATATGTTGAATTGTATGATTGAAGCAAGAATATATTTATTTTAGTTAATATTTTTATATTTCTACACACTCTGAGTGGTAAATCATGTGTTAAAAGGGATTTATTTTATGATAGTTAATTTAAATATTGTGCTTATTTATTGTACATTAATGAATTGTAACATATAATTTTAAAGAAGAACAGTATGCATGTTTGTTTTTAATATCATTCCAATTATTATCATCTTAATTTTTTGGAAGTTGAGCTAATAGACACTTCACAATATCAAATTCGTATTTATATTAATGTTTTTATAATTAATTAACAACAATATGTTAGTTTTAAGTCTAATTGTATTATGAGTATTTACATTAGAGTGAAAACAGAATGGTATTTTGAAATGTAAAACGTACCGTCCACCGAATTAAACATATTGCCAAAGTGCATGAAAAACTTACTATATTAACGTTGAGCATTTATTTCCAACATTAGAATGTTTGCACAATACGTAACATTACTAACACCGTTTACTTAACTAATTATATAATTGAACTTCTAGGTGTTAAGAATTTAGGAAATAAAAAATTGTATCTTATCAGTTCACTATATTTATAATACAAAAGATATCAAAAAAGAAATCAATTGTATGTACAACTTTAAGATTTTCAAAAAAAGTGTGTGTACTTGTTTATATACACATATATGATTTCAGTTAGGAAACATGCTGGTAGGTGTAATTTATTGTGATGAATTAGAAATAAATTTTTAAATAAACAGTGATCATCCTGATGGCGATTATCACTCAGAGTGAAAGTAACAATTCTATATATATGTATACATTTCTTTAATTCGAGATTTACTGTTTTTATTTCAATCTTAAAATTTTTTGTATGATTATATATATATATATATTTATATTGATCCATCTAATTCTTAATAATACATCATTTTTTTAAAAAAAATTTTTAGATAATATTGAAATTTGTCTTTTTAGTACATACATATATTTATATGAATATTAGATTAAATCAATATTCTGTATATTACAGATCATTAAAATAGTATACATGAATGTTCTGAAGTTGATTTGTATTCCTTTATCCTTTTAAAATACAAATTATGTTTAGATATTTGGAGTAGTGTTAGTTATAGATAATATAATCTTATTTGAATATCATCAGTGCTCAATATTTGTTGATGAATTGCAGGTGTATAAATTAACTGAACAAATTCATTAACATGAAAACAATTTATTAACAAATATAGCATCTACATAACCGAGAACAGATCGAGTGAATATCACACACTCATGCCAGACATCTGCACGACAGTGTATCTTAGTTTTATCTTTTTAAGATAACCATAGCTAGCAACCCTAACAACAAGTTAAGAATCAATACGGAGTATCCGCCTTTTTAAAAATGAGTTTTTATTTCGAACAAAATTATGAAAGTCGTTGCTACGACCCTATTACAAACAATTGTACAATAATAATGTTTTGTCATCTTAAGTTTATATAGACTCTGGTTATCTATCAGCGGATGTTGGTCTGCGGTGATACGACGATCAGTGTCTGGCGTAGATAGGACGAATAGCTTTGTGTTGCATTGGCTTGATCAGGTGTATAACATGTATCTTAGTTTTATCTTTTTAAGATAACCATAGCTAGCAACCCTAACAACATACTTTATTTATGCTAGCAACTAAATAAGAAGTAACATGAGGCAGCGTTATTAACTGTTAACATGTTGTAAAAAAAAAACATTTAAATGTTTTACTTCAACAACATTCCTATTAGGACATTTTTAAAACAAATTATTTTTGTAATTGAATGTCTAAATTAAACTTTTTTATCGATGATAAATTAATTTAATAATAAATTGCTATTTTATATGCGTATAATTAAAATAACCAATTTTTTATAGTACTAAAATATATTTTATGAAATTACAAAAATATATTCAATATTAAAAATAAATATTTGTTTATATTATTTTAATTTACGTTACGCTTTTTTTTAGTTAGTGAAACTTTTATTTATTTATAATAAAAATACAAATTCGCTGTTAAAGTTGTTAAAATTAAAGAATTTTGTAAATTGTTAAATTTTAGTGACTCATATTACAGGTAATTCAGATACCCTCTTTGTTCATAGGGAAATCAATTTTTACGTTGGTATGAATCGAAATTAAACATTTTGTACAGTGACCTTTGTAATTTGTGTCAAATAAATATATTAAAGGTAATTGGTTTTAATGATCAATATTAGTACAATTTTATTTGTATGCAAAAGTTTAGATTTTTGTATTGTGTACTGTTTTTTTTTTTTTTTACAAACTACAAATATAATAGTATGACGAACAGTATTTGTTTCATACGTTTCTGAATAAAACTTGTCCAGATTTCAAACGATATATTTAAATGACGAACTTGAACGTCTTTTGTGCTCGAGTATTTCTTTATCGCGATCCGATAAAAAATTATCTTTTAACATTATATCTAAACTTATACGTGCAAATTTTGGAGGTTATTGTTGTGATGGCTGTTGCTACAGAAAAAGTGAACACCAATGATAGTCTTGCGGCGTTAAATACAAAAATATGCGGAGTATGCGGCGACAAAGCACTAGGTTATAATTTCAATGCAGTAACATGCGAAAGTTGTAAAGCATTCTTTCGACGAAATGCACTTACTACAAAAGAGTTTAGATGTCCATTTAATGAACAATGTGAGATAACAGTAATTACAAGACGTTTTTGCCAGAAATGTCGACTTGAAAAGTGTTTTTCGATTGGTATGAAAAAAGAATATATTATGTCTGAAGAAGATAAAGTGTTGAAACGAAAGAAAATCGAACAAAACCGTGCAAAGAAAAGATCTGCTGCACTTGAAGATAGTATCAATTGTAAGATTAAACGTGAAAGTAATATAAATAGTGATGAATCAAATGATGGATATAAAAAACAGAATGGACACATTGACACAGATGTTATCTGTCTTAGTAAGAAATACAATACAGTTGATAAACAAAGTAGAGACAGTCATAATAATGTAAGTGTAATTATTAGTTCTTCTACATTGGAGAATGTGCCATTCGTTGAAGAATCAAAATGTGATTATGTATTAAACAATAGTTCCAATGATTATAAAAATAGCATTCATACTAGTAACGTGGGTGAAGTCAGTAGTAGTCAAATTATCAACTCAGTACCTCGTTCATATCGAATTGTCAACAATAGCCCAGAAACGTTATCGAACGGTGATACTATGATTCGAACAATGTTAAATCGAAGACCAAACAGTGTTACCAATTTCAATATGGATGAAGCACCATTATTGTCAGAACTTATCAACACAAATGAAAATCACTGTCGAAATCAAAGAAGTCATCGAATGTCAACAGAGGAAGAAATAACAACACCAGCAGATGTAACAAGAGATGTGCTTCAAGATGTGCAAAGGTATATATATTTTAATCATATTAATGTTTGTTATATAAATTTAAAAATATATATATATAAAACAGTTTTTACTTCTAAGTAGTTATTATTTAATTATTTTTTTAATTGACTTATCATGTAATAGTTATTTTCAAATATAAAAAATTACGAATAGAAAATATTAGCTATTGTTTTTAAGTACCTGTTTAAAAAAGATATTAGAAATAGACAATGTCATAGTAATAAAAGAATACGTGTGCATGTGTGTGTATGCATATATATATATGTATGTATGTTTAATAATTACCATTATTATAAACATATTAATTACATTAAATATTAAAAAAATCAAATAAATCTATGTTTAATCCTATTTATTTACAGGTTTTATAAATTATTGTAATAATCTAAATTTTTACACATTTTTAAGTTAATTTACATTAAATGTAAATATTAATGAAAAGGCAGTGAAGAAAAGATTTTAAATATTTCCTATTGTATATTCTGTAATATTTATCTTCCAAATTTTAGTGAAAAAATTAGAGGATCTTTAATAAGATTTAAGCAGAATATTCAAATATTTGCTAAAATAGTCATATAATTTTCTAAATAAGATATGGGCGAAACTTGTATGGATCCACATATTTAAATTCAATAATATTATGGAATGTGTTAAATAATTTATTTTGAATAGAATAACTAAATGAATCTTCTAGCGTTTTTTTTAAAGAATTTGTAGTGTGGAATATAAGTAAGTTATTGAACACTTGAAATGTAAGATATTTAAATGCATTTTTCATGATGGATATTAAATGTTTGTAAATTTAATATTTTCGGTATGGTTATAATAAAAAAAAACTATTTAGAACAAGTACATTTTTTATACAAATTTTATATCATCGCTTTTTTATGTTTTGCGTACATATTCTTTTTACTTTATTTTGAAACAGTAATTATAATTAAACATTGTTCTACCTTATAACTAATATTAATATGATAAAAATTTGTTAAACGTACATCTATATGTTTTATAAAATATTGTTTATCTCAAATATATATATGCAGTTAATTAGAAAATAGGGAATTAATAGTACCCTATATAAGATAACTTTATACTTCTTCATTAATTAAATAAATCTTACATGTATTTTCGACAAATTATGTATTTAGAGATTATTGTGATTATGCCGATCTCTTCAAATAATAGATAAAATGACGGAAAAATTGTCTATATGGTACATATTTTTATTGCCTGAAGATTTTCCAAAACTGACAATAAAACATTGAAAATTGATACAGAATTAATGGAATGAATATATCAAGTATGTATGTGTGTGTGTGTAATGAAATGTCAAAATTGAGGAACCACAGATATTAATTCAGTAATAATAAGTTGATGGAGTGAAAAATAATTCTGTAAATATTTATGCTCACATTACTGCGATGATTATGCATCCCCATCATTTTATATACGTTTACACTTCTAACACAAATTCATATTTTGTTGCAAATAATCAACATTTAGAATGATTACTACACATATGTACAAAATGTATTTAGATTTAGAATTAATTATAACTTAAGTTACATTTGAAATATTTTTTTGTGATGTATAAAAATGAGATGAAATAAAAAACATATTTTTACGTACAATTGAGAAAAAGGGAATCATAATAATCCTGGGAGTATAATACTTATTCTGACATGTCTACGTCATCTTCGACATGCTTCGCATATAAAGAACAATTAGGTAAGAGAAGGTACAATATCGTTGACAGTTTACTTATACTTTTCAAACTTACTACAAATCTTAGTGAACGTTTTTTGATTTAATATTGGAAGATATGCAGGTTCTTGTTGGTCATCAATGCGTGTTAAATGTTTTCTGCTTATTTTAAATTCTTTCTTTCCCTTTCATTTAATACTTTATTTTTTTGACACCAAAATTACATGATTTTTTTGCCAATCTTCTACAAACAATACAAATGCATATAATAAATAGGGAGTTAATAATAAAATACATTTAAAATATACTTTATTACACGCGGTATGCAGAATGTATATGTCGTAGGTAAAGTCCGACTTTGCCCTGCCGCCGTCAGTCAAAGTCCAAAGTAGAACCTCCACTCAGGGCTGTATACCTGCACTTGGTCGGGTCAAAAAAGGATGTAGATGAAGGTGTAGGTGATCTAATTTTAATTTTATAAATCAGGATATATATATTGACAAGTCAAAGTCAGACTTTGTCTGATGGCGGCCGGGCAAAGTTGGTTTGCCTGGTCGTCGGACTTTGCCGACAACATATATATTTTAAATATTAAAAATAACCAAATTTCATTTGTATATGAATGTGTGAACATATGTGTATGTATATATATATATATATATATATATATATATATATATATATTAGGAAATAAGATCTATTACATATTTTAAGTTTATGAGAATAAATTATTTCCATTTGTAGAATTTTTTTCAGTAACAATCGTTGCTATTTAATTGGATCGGCTTAGTTACAGTTTTAAGTGACAAACATTACATATATTTTATTTCTAATTTTCCGTCGATTAAAAGTCGTGTATGATTGTTACTCATGTAGGATACCAATCGAACCTAACTCAATTGAGTCAATTTTGTGCGAAGCTATTAAACTTGAATATGAAGCTTACACATCAATAGCGCAAGCACACGCAGCAGGAAGTTCCCGTGAATTGAATGATGCTGAACGAGCAAAACTTAACGAACTAATCGTCGCCAACAAAGCATTATTGCAGCCCCTTGATGAAGATATAACAACTCTCGTTGCTGAAGATTGTCGATTTAAACGGTCGGTTAGTATTTCAGCAATTCACGTTATCTAATAATAAGAAAAATATGTGTATTCATTTCTATTTTCTATTTATTTTTACTCATATAAATTAGATTTACTTAATTATACCATAGATATGCATTATACATTCAACTTTTGTAATAATGAACTTCAAAAAACTTTTCAATTTGTGTATGTATGTATATATATATATATATATATATATATATATAAATAAGTGTAAATTAAAAATTGAAAATGTATTAAAATATACTTATATTAGCCTTAAAAATGTATATAAATATACATTTTTAAGGCTAATAAATTTTAAAAATATTAATTTTAATAACTTGTTTCAAAAGTATTCTTTATAAAAGGAAAGTTAAAAAGATGTATTCTATTTATTAGTAAAACTGGTTAATAAAAGTGACACTTACATTAGTAAAAGTGAATACAGTCATTATTGTTATCCATTTATGTTTTAATATTTTATTTTCGTTAAATATGGGTAAAAATGTCGATTTTGTAATATCTCCAGGCGATTTACATCTTGTATAAATGTTTGTAATTTTCATATAATGTAAATAATAGCGTAATCACCGTAATTTCTTCAGCAATATAAATAACATTTATAATGATAACTATAAATCATTAATAATAATAAACAAAATGTAATTATCGTATAAAAGTATTCTGTACCTATATAAGTATTAAATTTTGTTTATTTCAAAATACACAAAGAAAATGGAATATTTTTACTCTGATATGTATATTTAAATTAACATTATCACATTTTATAAATTCATTTAAACCGTCTTCACTTAAACTTTCATTTTAATTAAGGTATACTTAATATATAAACACAATTATAAAACCTTCCATTGATTATATTTTATACTAGTTATTTTATAATATTTGCATTGTAATTATTTATTACTGGTTTTTATCTTAATTTTATTTTTTTGGTTCTTTGATTTTCAAGACAAAGCCAGCTCCTGGTGGTACTGATCCTGTTCTTTTAGATATTATTAATTTGACAGCAATTGCCATTAGACGTCTTATCAAGATGGCTAAAAAAATAAATGCATTTAAAAACATGTGTCAGGAAGATCAAGTTGCTTTATTAAAAGGTGGGTGCACCGAGATGATGATATTGCGAAGTGCAATGACTTATGATCATACAAAAGATTCTTGGCGGGTAAGAAATTATTTTTATGTAATTTTATACAAAGAAAAATGTTAGCAAATGAGTTATATTTTTTAATTTATTTGTTTTAAATTGTTTTTACATTTATATATAATGAAAATCTACTCAGATGTTGTTTTTTTTTAAAAAAAGTAAATATTAAGTTGTATTATATATATATATATATATATATATATATATATATATATATATATGTTGATATTAAAAAAAACTCTATTCAAAATTTAGTCATAAAAAGCAAGTAATATGATACGATGTAAGATGTTTACCAATATGTCATAAGTTACAATTTTAAGTAGCTAATTTTTATCATGTTGTTTTTAAATAATTATAAATCATCTTTGTGATTTTTTTACTTTTTATAAAAAATGACAAGTATGTATTCAATTAAAAAAAGAGAATAGTAAAATACTGCATCAATATTTGCTCGAAGTTTTACACTTCATCACAGAATGCAGATAAAAGTACTAGCAAGTAAGACAAGATAAACATTTCATATTCAGATACCTCATAGTCAAGAATCGATGAGTCGGATTAAAGTTGATATTCTGAAGCAAGCAAAGGGAAACATTTATCATGAACATGAACGATTCATAAAGACTTTTGATCCACGTTGGAGAATGGATGAAAATATAATTCTGATCATGTGTGCTATTACGCTGTTCACGCCAGAAAGACCAAGAGTAATTCATCATGATGTCATAAAATTGGAACAGGTATATGGATAATTTTTGAGTATTTTTTTTAGGATTTAAATAAATTGTTTTTAATATTTCTTTTCAGAAAAATTACAACTGAATTTAAATTTCGTTATAAAATTCTTATTACTTAATATGTTCGGTATGATTTTTATAATTCGTTTATTTTAAATGTCACCACAAAATTATAAATAAAGTTAATTAAGACGTTATTAAATAATTAAATTAATATTTAATAAATAAATAGGTTTCATTATATATTTTATTCATTTATCATTGATGCTACATGATTTAAATTACTAATATTTTTTAAAAAAATACATAATTTAATATGTTAAGAATATATAATTATTTATTTTCAGAACTCTTACTATTATTTATTAAGACGTTATTTAGAGAGTGTATACCAAGGTTGCGAGGCAAGGTCGACATTTCTAAAACTTATACAGAAAATTTCTGAATTACACAAACTTAATGATGAAGTAATCAATGTCTATTTAGATGTGAATCCGTCCGATGTCGAACCGCTTCTTATTGAAATATTTGACCTTAAACCTCATTAATTTGATTCTTGTATGTGTACAAAATATTAAACATAAGACATTTTTTATAATAGTAAATGTTTTTATTTTTTACATGTTTGTTGTTAATAGTAATAAAATTACTAATAAAAATGGAGATGTGAAATAATTTTAATAGGTAGATTATAAAAAATATGCTTTTAAATAAAATAAACAGCGATTGTGATCATAATATTATCTTTCTAAGCTATTAATAATATAAAAAATAAATAAAATTTCAGAATAAAAATTGTATGTTCAAATTATTAATGTAGGGATTGTATTTTATTAACATTTTTCAATAATGTTAGTTCAAAATCATATTTTTTCATTAATACTTGAAACAAGTCAATACTGAATCCCTAGTTGCAGTAATTTAGTGAAACATTATGAGTATCTTTTTATTTTAATTTATATTTTTTTGACAGTGTATTTACTTTCAAAATTTCTTATTGAAAATTATTTTTTAACTATTTTATTTATTTTTATTCATATGTAAAGAAAGAAAGAAATGGATCATTTTGTTGATTTTTTATAGTATAAATTAGTTTTAACTATTAAATTAATATATTGTTAAAGAAATGTTAATTTCATTTTGAATTGTTTCATAGTTTAAAGTTTGTTACAAATTTAATTATGCCTATTTTTTGATGTTTTAATTAATATTTTTCTTGTATACAATATATTTATATATATTAACATGAATTTTTGTTGAAAATTTTATTTTGTTGGCTGGATCAGTTGTATACAGAATAATTGTCAGTATAGTGAGTATTTTTTATTTATTTGTAAAAGTAATTGCATCTTTTTATTTGAGATTAATAATTTAAAAAAATCGAGTTCCATACATTTGCACCATGCATTTCGCTTAAAACTAAATTCACTCCATCTTCACATTTGTCATTTTTAACACTTCACTTTTCTATACAAACTATGCATCATGCAGGACATTATACAAGCTATATTTTAATTTGCTAGTAATTAAGTTAATAGATCTTATTAAAGTATAATAGTTTCTGATCTTTTAAACTGCCAATAAACTATGGAAGAATGTAACATCTCATTGTTTTTATATAAAAAACGAAAAAGTTAAAAAATTTAGTCAGTGAATACAAAAAAAATTCTCAACATTATATACAACAATTTTATATATGTTTAAAGAACGCATGTATTGAGACATGTTTACAATTAAAAAAATAAGTAAAATATTGATTTTATATGATCATCTAGCATAAAACAATAATTTATTTACTAACCACATGTAAACAAGATTTCTAAAAATGTATGTACTAGTCATATATGGCCTTTGATTAATTATATAAGCAATCTTATATACATTTTAAATAACTTTCAAAATGTTAAACAATCAAATATATTTTGAAAATTAAATTTGTTTTTTTTTTCTTATATCATCTGTTTAAGTTCTCGAGCTATGGATTAGTTATGGATTTTGTTCTATATATTAGTCCTTCAAATAATTTTGAAATAAAGAAATATTTGTATTTTCTTTTTTAGTTTAAAGTTTTATTTGTAATATTTTGCAACTTTTTAACAAAAATATGTGTATATTTGAAGTCATTAGTGCTCAAAAGATTTAAGATGAGTGTTTATTGGGATTATAATTGTATTTTTGTTCGCATTTATTTACTAAAGCCAATTTACATTTTGTGTTGTTGATATGTTAATACAAAAGAAAATTAAAGTAGAGTTTATTTAAATGTAGTCATATATCATATAAGTTTAGCATAGGTAATATTCATAATTTGACTATAAAGAGGAAACAAAAGAGGATAACCATATGAATGTGCAACTAGAATTTATTACTTCATGTAATACTCAACTATCATGAATCATTTCCGCAATGAGCTAAATTAAAATGTTGTGATTTTAATTATTATATTTTACTGTTTTAATGATAATCATTTATTTTTCAAGTATTTATTTAATAAATTACTTTTTTTCAAATTAGTATTGATTTTTTATGAAAATATGTGTATACATATTTTTTTATAACTATATAAAAAAATGTTAGAATATTTTTAAAATTCTGAATTAAATATATGTGAACAGATACATTTCATATCATAAAAATGTACATATCTGAACTGAGCATATTTGAGCACCATAAAATTTAAATCTTCACAATAATTGGAAAATGAGCTTAGCTTTCTTTGTTTTCTATAAAATTGATTCTATTGAGTCCCGTTTTAAATAAGTTAGTAAATCAGTAATTAAAACATTTATTTTGTTTGTAATTGTAATAGCAATAGTTACAAATGAATAATGTCCCTTTTATCTTATATTCTTGTTTAGTTATAATCATGTATAATTGTTTGTAATAAAAAGTTCAATGTCTCAGATTTTCTAATAATTAAACATTTATGTTCCCATATAAAATTAACACAACAAAATTTATTCTTATTGACCATTGATTTTATAATAACTGAACAAGAATATGGACTATAGTATATACAGAAAAATACTTATTTCTGGTATGTGTATGTATGTATATGTATATAAATTTAAAATAAAATTGAAGAATTTTTTGCAGTAAATTAATAAATATGAACAAGTGTTTTCTTTTTTATGAAAACTAATGTAACAATCACTAAATGATTGAATGCTAGGCATTTTGTTACCATAAATCAACTATATATAAAATGTATATAGTACATGTAATTGTTTATAAGTACAATCATATGTAGAATTGTAAATTTTTATTGACTTCACTGAAACATTATTTGAAAACAAACATTTTTATATTGAATTATTGATATTAAAGGAAAACAGTAAAAATATGCTATTGTAACACTAAAATTGATACAATACCAACTTATAGTTCAAAATGTAAATAAGTGTAATCACAATAGTGTTTAAGATTTTTTTTAGATATAATTGATTTGAAGGAGAAGACAAATTAAAGAGCTTGTTTTTGGTTCCATAATTTTTAAATATTAATATAGAATATATTTTTTTAAATATGTATATAATTTAATTTTAAAATTTATAAAGATATTGTATAAGAATATTGTTTTCAATTGTATAGTTTATAAATAAAGATTGATAAAAATGTTTACAAATCAAGTTTATTTTATGAATGTAAATCTTTTTTCATAAAAAAATATAAGTTTTTGCAAATTTCTAATTTGTGCATTTTTAAAATTACTGTAGACCACATTAAATACAAAAAACAACTTAATTATAATTATTAATTTTCTTTTAGTAGAATAAAAATTGCATGAAAAATATATTACTTCATCTACAAATGTTCCATCAAGTATATTTTCTGGTAAGAATTTGAATATTTTTATATTTATACTAGTACATAACCCGTTAAAATTGACGGGAAAATAGAAAGAAACAGAAAAAACAATATTGGTTTTCATAACAATATATTTAAAAATAAAAAATACCTAAAAGCGAAACTTAATGAATTAAATTTAAAACCAATGAGCTGACAAAGGAAAACATTCTTGTCACCATAAATACTCGTAACTTTGTCCGCAGGATAAAGTAACGAAAAATGTGAATTTTTATTATAAAAAATAATTCGCATTGCTGGGTTGAAAATAACCAGTTTTGGAAAAAGCCCAAACAGATAAATGAAAAAGTGTATAATTAATGTTACGATTTAAAATTGAATAGATGTCTTAATACATTACTTTTACTCATTAGCATAACTTTATCAATGCTAGCACAGATAATTAATATATTCTTTGTGAAAGTCTATACTCTGTTGTAACTATAACAGCTAGTTTATTTATTTGCAAGTAACGAATAATCTCGATTATTCAGTTATTATAACTAACATAATTGCACAATATGATAGTATCAATCAAAAATAAATACCATATTAAAATGTTGGTAATAAATTGGTATAAATTTACCACAATATAATTAATTACATATATAAAATCAATGATTGAATATTTTAAAATGATAAAATTCTATCAACAATTATAAACTTTAATAATTTTAGAATTATACTTTCATTGCTCAAGTTATTTGTTTAATTCGGGGAAAAATAAATGTTTTCAAAATCATTATGGATAAAATATTTTATCTATGAAGTAGATTATTATCCTGCAGACATTGCTTGCATTATCCTGAGAGTCTGATCTCCTAATTGTACTGTTTATCCTGTTTATAGCTCGAAAGAAAATGGAAGCTTTGTATGTTGTGCTGTTCAATTATATCTTTTATTTACATTATTAATCAAGTTTAATTTAATGAATAATATCAAACATATTGACTTATGTTGCTGTTCGGGTAAAAACCAAATGACTGTTTATATCTGAACCAGTGATTAACTTTAGAACCGACGATAAACAAGTTATAAATAAGCTTAACCTTAATTCCTCAAACGTCATAAGGTTAATTGTAATACATTGACCTCTTATATTTACTAATAATTAAGTAGTAATAAAATAGTATTCCATTTATTAATGAATAAAAATATTTTTTTATATTATTTTAATTTTGTCTTAGCTTTGAAAATGCTTTAAAAAGAATATATATATATATATATATATATATATATATATATATATATATATATATATATATATATAAACACATATATATACATACACACATATACATACATACATATGTATGTATGTATATATGTGTATGGATGTGTGTATGGATGGATGGATGGATGTGTGTATTTATGTGTGTTTATTTTTTTTGCATATAATAAATCTTCATTTTTTTGACAGGAAGATGGCTGTTCCACATGGATCTAGCGGTGGAAAACGAAAAGAAATATATAAATATGTTGCACCATGGCCACTATACAGTATGAACTGGTCAGTTCGTCCTGATAAAAGATTCCGACTTGCTCTTGGAAGTTTTGTAGAGGAATATAATAATAAGGTAATTAAGAAGTATTTTTGGAATATGTTTATGATTCATCAGTTTTTTTTTGTAGGTACAAATAGTAATTTTAGATGAAGATAGTAGTGAATTTGTACCAAAAAGTACATTTGACCATCCATACCCAACAACAAAAATAATGTGGATACCAGATAGTAAAGGAATGTTTCCAGATCTTTTAGCGACAAGGTATTTATCGTAAGATTATTAGCTCAAACTTTATAAATTAATTAATACTTTGTTTCAGTGGTGATTATCTTCGTATTTGGCGTGCTATGGAAACTGAAACTCGACTAGAATGTGTGTTGAACAATAATAAAAATTCAGATTTTTGTGCACCACTTACTAGTTTTGATTGGAATGAAGTTGATCCAAATCTTGTTGGTACTTCTAGTATTGATACAACCTGCACAATATGGGGACTTGAGACAGGGCAATCCTTAGGCAGGGTAGGGGGAGCAAGTTGTGTGTCTGGTCATGTTAAAACCCAGTTAATAGCTCATGACAAAGAAGTTTATGATATAGCATTCTCTCGAGCTGGAGGTGGACGTGATATGTTTGCTTCAGTTGGAGCTGATGGATCAGTTCGTATGTTTGATCTGAGACATTTAGAGCATTCAACCATAATTTATGAGGTATGGAAAATGGATACTAAAATTAAATGTTTTTAAAATGTTAATTTATTTTTTTTTTAAAAAACAGGATCCAGCACATACTCCATTGTTACGCCTTGCTTGGAATAAGCAAGATCCTAATTATTTAGCTACAGTTGCAATGGATGCATGTGAAGTAATTATTTTAGATGTAAGAGTACCATGCACACCTGTTGCACGACTTAATAATCATAGAGCGTGTGTAAATGGTATCGCATGGGCACCACATTCATCTTGTCATATTTGTACAGCTGGGGATGATCATCAGGTAATTTATATTAAATAATTAAAGTTTTTAGATATTTTTGTTTTTATTTTTGTTTTCAGGCTTTAATTTGGGATATTCAGCAAATGCCACGTGCTATTGAAGATCCCATTTTAGCATATACAGCTGCTGAAGGTGAAGTTAATCAAATACAATGGGGAGCTACACAACCTGACTGGATTGCAATTTGTTACAATAAGTCTTTGGAAATATTACGTGTGTAAAAAGTATCAAATAATTTTTTTATTTTCTTGTACATATTTGAAGTGGATATTGTCATGATAAAGAAGACCAAAATAAATAACATTCTTACATACTTATTGTATAAAAAACTAATGTTACTGTTTAAACATTGTAAAATTAAGTTTAGTTTTATAGAGTGACAGAAATTTTAATATTTCATATATTTATATCTAAATCACTATACTATTTAACTTTGTACTAAAAAGAAAGAAATTAAACCTTTTTAACTGTTTGTATGCTATAAAACAATTATTGTTTTTATTTATAGACATTAGTGATATTTTGGAAAATTTTCCAAAAGTAATTGATTTAACATTACTGAATAAAACCGTAATATACAGTGGTATTTAGTAGAAGTACAAACTTTAAAATGATACAATTATTTTCTTGATAAAAGAAAACAGCTCATAATTTTGAATATACGAACATAATTATTGAATATGACAATAATATCACGAAGTTAACTATATTTAAAAGATTATTGTAGCATTTGTTTCATAAAGTAACACATATATAATAATAAAATTGAAAATAAATAATTATTATTTTATATGGAAAATTATTATTTGATTTCAGTTTCCAAAACAATGTTTATGCAGTAACTAAATCTTTTTTAATTGTTTGATTATGAAGTTAGGTTTTTAAATATATGTTTAATTTTTTAATTTCATTAAATTAATTAAACTATCAACTATTTAGTTTATCATGAATTAACTGCAGAAAAAATCATTATTTTATAATTATAATTGTAATATTTTATACCTGTGATCCCATTAATATATTGTTCTAGGAGTATACTTCCTTTAGGATCGAATGTCTGTTTTCTGTGACCGGTTTCAGCTTTTGTGCCGTCTTCAGGTGAATTTAAACCACACCTCATAATACATTCATAAATAGAGTATGAAGTGAATTAAAATTAGTCGTCAAAACTCATCTGAAGATGGCACTTGTACTAAAACAACGGTTGTAAAAAGTAGACATTCTGTTGATACTGAAGGAAGAATACCCCCAGCAAAACAAATCAATTCATTATTAAAAAATGCACAAAAGGAATATTTATATTTGTATACACAGACAAAATACATAATTTAATGATAGTTATAAAATATTACAAATTGATATTATTTATAACATAAAAAGACTGTTATTGTAAAATTAAATAATGTATATGTTTGAAGATAATTTTAAAGTTAACATGCAATATTTATAATATATTTATATTTGTTTATTGTATGTTTGTGTGTGTATGTATGTATGTGTATATATATATATATATATATATATTACATATATATATATATATATATATATATATATATATTACATATATATATATATATATATATATGTATGTAATACAGTCATGCACTTTATCTATGGTCGTACATGTCATGAATTCGTTAATGCCGTGACTTTAAAGTCCGTTGTAACAAAATAACAAAACAAATGTAAATTTTTGGTATTTCAATGAAAAGTAACCATTTTTATTCAAAATTTATGTATATAAATTATAAATGCCATAAGAAAAAATTTTGTACATTATAAAATAATGTAGTCTTTAGTCTGTCACATGTTTAATTTGGTGACTTCTAATTTTATATATTTCTACTTTCATAAATGATTTTCTAGTGATGTCATTCTTGGTTTTAATTTCATATACCATTTACTTTGCTTTAGAAAATTATAATGCATAACTCATTCATTAATAGCTATTTATTTGTCTCTTTGTATTGTAGTCACTGTTAATTTAATAAAATGCTAAAAGTATTATGTTTATTTTTTTTGATGCTGAAAAAAAACATTTATCTTAGAAATTTTAATTTATATTCTGTAGATTGTTATCTAATATTTGAATATTTATATTTAATTAACTATACACCTGTATATTAAAAAATGTGGGGACATTAAATAAATAATTAAAATATAATTGTGAGATTCTCTTATTAAAAAAGGTATTTCTAATCTGACGGGTAGTATATTTAAACAATCTTATTAAAATTATATTTTTAATAAAAACGAAAGAATTGAAATTTAAGAAGATATTTATATTTTATCAATTTTATTTTTATTTGCCTCAAAATAATTTTTATAATTACACATATATATATATATATATATATATATGATGTATGTAGTGTCATTCAATCAAAGTATATTTTAAAAAATCACGTGCCGGTTTTTTACATGTACTGTTAATACATAAACAAATGTAGTGTCTTTAGCACAAGTATGTTTGTGGGAATAACATTAAAATAGTTGTGTAAAGATTATACATGAATGATTTCTAAACACTTGTTATTGATTACAGTTAACATAACCTAATCAGTCACTAATATATATTTTTCTTACGAAAAAGATGTTATTCAAAACTTTTCATTTTTTGCAAAAGAGAAATTTATTTAAAGTGTTATGTGTGGTACGTATTTTTTTCATTTTTTAAATAATAAGTTTTTGAAAATTTTTATTTTATAGAATTGTTATCGAACCTATGTAACTGAAGATAATATACAGAAGCCTATTCCAACTAGAATAATTCCAAAACCAATACCAGATAAAAGTAAAGGTAAAGGGCCTATTAGTTGGAAAAATTTTGCTATTACAGGAGCAGTAGGTAGTTTATTATTAGCATTCATGTTTTACTTGAAGAGGCAAAAAGAAGAAGGTAATTAAAATCTATATATATATATATATATATTATAAAAAAAATTCAAAAAACAATTTTAGCATTAATGAGGGAACGGAAAAGAATGCTTGGTAAAGCTGCAATAGGAGGTCGTTTTGAATTGATAGATTCTGAAGGAAAAGTAAGAAAAAGCGATGATTTTCTTGGTCAGTGGGTACTTATTTATTTTGGATTCACTCACTGTCCAGATATTTGCCCAGATGAATTGGAAAAAATGGCTGCTGTTGTTGAAAAATTAGGTAATAGTACATTTATTTTATATAATATTTTTTTCATTATTTTTAATATTTATTTCATATAATTTTTAAATTCATTATTTTAGACAAGTCTAAACATGCACCTAAAATTCAGCCTATTTTTATTACGGTTGATCCAACTAGAGACACTCCAGAAGTGGTTGGAAAATATGTGAAAGAATTTAGCAATAGATTTATTGGTTTGACGGGATCTGTAGACCAGATTAGTGCTGCCTGTAAAGCATATAGAGTGTATTTTAGTGCAGGGCCACGAGACAGAGATCAAGATTATATTGTTGACCATACAATTATAATGTATTTAATAAACCCAGATGGAGAGTTTGTAGACTATTATGGTCAAACTCGAAATGTTGAAGAAATATTAAGTTCGATTATGGTGAATATTGCAAAATATGACCATATAAATAATGTAGGATGGTTTTGAAGAACTGAGAACTTTTTTTAATGATTCACATGTTCATATTACATTTATTTAATATTATTTAATATTGAAATATAAGTCTTATATTTTCTAACTAATTGTGTGTGATATCAATAATAGTAATTATTTTTAATAAAAGAAAAAATATTTTATATAATAGTATTAAATTTGTTTTAAAGTAGCTCTAAAAAGCTCTTATTTTGTATCATATAAATTATTTTCCTTTTTTTTAATGAGTGTATAAGTTGTAATTTTTCTTTATTGCATAATATAAATAATAAAAATGTTTTTACTTTGTTATTTATGTATAATAAAGCATTTTTAAATAAAATTAAATTTTTAATTTACTTTTTTAATATTAATAATAATTTTTTATATACCAATTTTTCACATTAATTAAATTAATTCTGACTAAATAACAGTTATGCAAGTAGTTTAATATTTGATATATTTTTTTTAAAAATATAGAGTAGTTTTTAACACTTCAATATAGAAATTATATTGAATTACAATATCAACAAATAATAAAAGAAATATTACCTTAACAGATACTTTGTTTTTAGACAAGAAATTATATATATATATATATATATATATCTTTTACTAGAAATAAGAAAAACTTTAAATTAAATGAAAATGTTTTATATTAATAATTTTAAACACATTAAAATAAGTAATTTTATATAAATTATGAACACTATCAAGTTGTTAAAAAGTACATTTCTCATTAATAAAGTATTCAAGTATAATGATAAACAGGCTTTTTGAAGAAGAAAATATTATTTACATTGGGAGATTTTTAATTACCTCCATATTCATTCATAAAAAAAATATAATGAGATAGTACATTTTGTTCTGGTTGAATACATTCCTCAAGGAAGTACCATATTAGTTTAATTCAAACTGTGGTTCATGTTTTAAAAGATAATAAGTAATAATTAACAAGTAATTAAAAAGATAATAAGTTATTTTATTTTCATAATTTTTCCCTTGCATTAAAAAAAATATTGATAACCAACCTTATCGTTGATTAAATTTGTAATTGTTAAATCTTTAATGTATGATTAAAGAAAATATAATTACTGATTTAGAGTAAGTGTTCTATTCATTGGCTAATTAAAATTTATACTATAAAAATTGTACTTTTAAGAGGAACTAATTTAGTTTATTGCTATTTGTTGCATTTGTTTTTATTTACTAATCAAAAATTATTTAAATTTTTTTTCAATGTTATTAATCAAGAATAAAAATATGAGAAATATATTATTTATTGTTTTCTTTATAATAATTAATATAACAAGTATATACACAGTAAGTATTACATCTTTTTTAATAATTATTTAGTTCTACTAAAAGTATATATGGATTTGTAGCTCACTGAGCAACAAATTGAATCAACAAAAAAACTTATCAGGAACATGTGTCAACCAAAATCAAAAGCTACTAATGGTATATGAAATGAAAATAAAATTAATTTATATTTATTTAATGTCTGAAATTTTTAAAATGCTTTTTAATGTTTATAGAACAAATAGACAACTTTCACAAAGGTATTTTTGATAATGAGAAAAGTATAAAGGTAAAATAATATATATATATATATATATATAATTTATTATTATTCAATTATTATTTTTATTTCAGTGTTATATAAATTGTGTGATGAACTCTATGAAAATAGTAAGTCTAAAAATGAAATGTTTATTAATATACATTTTAATTTTAAATATGCATTTTGTTATATATATATATATATATATATATATATATATATATATATATATATATATATATATATATATATAACACAAATAGTAATATTTCAGATCAAGAATGGAAAATTAGATGTTGAAGGAGCAATGGCTCAAATACAAACATTACCTAAAAGTCTACAGAAACCAATTACAAATTCTTTAAATAAGTGCAAAGATTCAGGTTTGGTTTTAGTTGAACAAAACTATTTTTTATATTACCTACTTTCACTTAAACAGTAACTAATTTATAATGTATTTTAATTTAGAAAAACTGTAATGCCTTCCTGATGCTAAAAAGTATATAACTAACAATTATTTTTTTTACAATAGGTGTCAGTTCAGAAAAATGCGAATATTCTTTTGAAATTGCAAAATGCGTATACTTGTCAGATCCTGAGGTAAATAAAAATAATTTATTAATTTTACTTTTTTTGTATATATTTTGGAATATTTTTGATGTATTATGTGAAGATTAATTTAGGATAGATATTAAGAAAAAATATTTTATTTAGATCATACATAATTTTTTCTAGCACTTTTTCTTTCCATAACATGAAAAATGCACACATGAATATTGAGAAATATACCATCTACATAATGTAACCTGATTATAGTGTATTTGATATACAGGTGTATAATTTTATATTTATACAATAAATTTTATTAATATATATATATATATATATATATATATATATATATATATATATATATATATATATACACATAATTAATGTATTTTAGTCTTAAATAAAGTATTTTTGTTTAATGTGCTTAAACTATTTTCTTGACTAATTACAAATGGTATAAAATAAATTATCTTTCATCATATCAATATTTTAGTCCATAATTAGTATGAAAACATTTGGAAAGGAAATAGAAATAAAATACATAATTGTTTTTATTAGAATATTTTTTCATAATTATACTTATACAAACCGGAAAGCTTAATTATGAATATAAATAAAAAAATATATATTTTTTAAACACAGTACATGTACTACTACATAGTTATAAATTATCAATGAATAGGTTTTGGTGGCTTTAAGATTCCAATTTTTCGTAAGTACTTTACAATGAATGGTGTCGAAGCCAATGTTATGCTAATTCTCACTGGGGCAAATATTTTATGAATTGCATAAGCAGCCACAAAATTTCCTGTATTGGCAGCTACTTTATGAGAAAGAACACTGTTTTCGAATCCAAGTGATGATATTAGACCAGCAACATCTAATCCACTAAAAAAAATTACGTACATATATATATATACATATTTCTGTATTTTTATAATTGTACATTTAAATATTATGTAAATAACTTTATCATCTGGGTTTATATACACAAGTACTGCAATTTTTAAATATATATATATATACATATATAAATTAATATATATGTGTAGGTATTCATAATAGGGCAGACAACATTGCAGACTGAGAACTAAGAAATATAGAACCAAGACTAATGAATAAGTAGAATATATTATAAAGGGTATTGTAAATGTATGGAAAAGAAAAGCATAAAATTAATCAAATTTATATTTTTTTACATAAAAGTTAATCATCAAAGGCTGAAGATGTCGATTATATAAATATTTCAGACAGTTCCTTTAAAAAATTTCTATTTATTATTTATAAATTACACATTACTTTTCATTATGACTTAATAATTTTATATATATATATATATATATATATAATTCTTGAATTGAATTAATTACCTAGAAACAGCTAAATAGAATCCCCCAAGTGAAATCAAAGAAATTCCGACATGAAAAACTATGACTGTAGAACCGTATTGGGTGACAGCCATTTTAAGTTTATCTTTACGTGTCAATTCATTAGTATTTACAGTCTGTTGACTCATATATCTCTTTGTATTAAGATAATGTGTGCTTTGAAGATCATCTGATATGAATTTATAATTTTGTTGCCATTGACCTCCAGGCATATTGAGATGTGTAGATTTTCCTTTAGATGAAAATGGAACTGGCACATTTGTTTGCATTGATGAATTTAAATTCACAACACTCATACAGTCGTAACTTTCTACATGAGGATCATATGACTGGAATTCCCTATTCTTTAGCTGATTTTGATCTAAACTGTTCGAAGCATGACATGAAATTGCAGGTCCTGTATAATCTCTGTCACGTAAAGGTGAAAAACAACCTATTTCTGCACCATTAATACCTTTTAAATTGTCAGGTAATGGAATTGTTTTCGCTGGTGGATATTTTGGTGTTGTAACATGCACCATTGCTTTGGTTTGAATGGGTTTCACTACATGCAAATAATTCATAAATTAAAATTGTAAACAAAAATGGACATTAATTATTTTGTATAGCTATACCTGTTTTTAACCATCGCGATTTTAATTTTGTTTTAAATGCATTAAGCATTAATTTAGAATGTAAGATTGTAACATTCAAGTTCATTCTGCAATGGTGACAAGAACACTAAAGAAGTTTCCAATTATACAAAACTTTTATAGCAAGTCAAACGGTCAAGGTTTACAAGTTTTACTTACTGACACATTGAATAATTTACATACATTAAATTATCAATTATTAAAAACTAAAATTATTTTTTTATCTAAGTTACAAATATAAAAAATATATAATGTAATAATTTTTCCACAGTTCAAAAAAGAAATTTAATTATTATTATTAGTTTTGTATAAAATAAATATTCTATATTACTGTTATCAAAAATACATAACAAGTGTCCGAATGTCATCTACACTTACTGCGTTTTTATATATGTGCAGGATGTGCAGTGACATTGCACTAGTATACAATTAACGACGATAAAAAATAATTATGTCAAATAAATCTAAAATTCATATAAGCGACCAAAAATGATTGAAGACTATTCTATTTATAATAGTAATCAATGAAATTAGAATTATTTTTTAGTGGAAAATGTCATTATCACTTTCAAATCATTTTCTAAAATAAGCCACTATTCGCTTTATCTATTTTTTTAGCTTCTGAGGGGAGGGAGTGAAGGTTTAATCTTCTATAGAGGTTCTCATTCTTGAAATGAGTCTTTATCCTATATGCTCATTCTTGAAATGAATTGTATCTTTGAATGTTGAGTTCATTTTTTCATTAGTAAAAATCTTAAAAAATAAAAAAAGAAAATAGTAAAAAATGAAGTCTTTGTTTATTTTTAAAATCTGTGATATAAAAATAATACAATTATTATTGAGAATTAATTTTTAATATCAAAAACAATGTAAATAAATGTCAGTTGATTTCTCAATAGTAAACATGTTTGAAATTTAGTTAGATTATATAATGAAGTATTTATAAAGTTCAATACAATTTTAAATGTTACAAGGAAAACGTGATCAGAGATGAATTTTGAAATCAATAATTTTTTTGAATGAATATGAACGAACAACTAATTTTAAAAATCTTAAAAAAAAACTTAAAACCAGTACATCGAAATTGATAGTAAAAGTAGTAAAATAGGATATTTAATTAATATTGAAACGATATTGTATTTTATGAAAAAATAGTTACAATAGAATCGTTACGAAAAAACATTTTATTAACAAAATAGTTGTAGGAAATACATGTCAAAGTAAATATATATATATATATTATTAATGAGTATTTCTTTTAATTTTTTATTATGAAATATTAAATATAGTTACGCCTATATCACCAAATTATTTTAAAATTGTGTTATGTAATGTATAAAGTCATGAATTTATATACGCATAGATAATCGTTTTTTTGTAGGTAATGCTTGTAGCATATGATGCTTGATAACATGATAATGCTTGCTTATAGCATAGATAAAGACAACATGTTTATTGTATTGATGAAGACGTCTAAGTAGACATTTATAGTCAGAAAAGCCAAAATCAAATCCTTGCTGTTGTTTCCAGAGAGTTTGACTGGACTTTTATATTATCATTATATCTGGACTTTTATATTATCACTTAAGGTTGTAAGCATAGATAAAAGTTGTAAGGGTTGTTAATCTGTTTGATTTTCATAGATAGGAAAACGTTGAAAAAATCAAAGATTTACTTAAGTATCGTTAAGGTTTATGTATTTAATTTTTGATATAAATAAAGACATAAATAGTTCACACAATTATAATATAATGTTAATGATCATTTATTATTGGTAATAATACAACAGAAAAATTTTCATTTGACAGCTAATTTTTGGTTCTTGATTTTCAGTATTGTCATCTAATATACTGATGTCAATGTAGTTGTTTGTCAATGTAATTATTTTAGTAATTTTAAAAAATTATATTTTTGAACCAATGTTTTAAAACTGGATGAAAACTGTTAAGGCTACTGAGAAATCAAAGAAATAACCTAAATGTCTTTCTGTACATTGTACGTTTCAAAGATATTATTGAGCATAATTTTTTTATTTGCTTTTTGTGAATATTTTATTTA
This sequence comes from Acanthacorydalis orientalis, assembly GCA_034766995.1. NCBI lineage: Eukaryota > Metazoa > Arthropoda > Insecta > Megaloptera > Corydalidae > Acanthacorydalis > Acanthacorydalis orientalis. The sequence continues at coordinate 26,326,288 of CM068322.1, read as the reverse complement.
TTATATTGTACTTGTGCAGGTAAATTCTGTTTTCATAAAAGATCAATTTGTTTTCAATATATACAGTCTAAGTACTAGGTATTGTAGTGTCAATGGCCAATTTTGGATCCAAAGTCAGCTGACCCAAATATTATCTTGAAGGAAGAAGTTAAACCTGTTCAAGTAATGTTATTAGCTGATACTCATTTATTAGGTAGCCGCAATGGACATTGGTTTGATAAACTTAGGCGTGAATGGCAGATGAGAAGATCTTTTCAAACTGCAGTACAACTATTCAAACCAGAAATAATTTTTGTATTAGGTTTGTAGGAATATGATATATATATATATATAATTTATACATATATTTGAGTACATATGTATGTACATAAAATATTACTGTGTATTTTTTTTAAGGTGATTTATTTGATGAAGGACTATGGTGTAGTAGTGAAGAGTTTCAGTATTACGTTAAGAGATTTCACACATTGTTTAGTGTACCTGATAATATAAAAATATACGTAGTTGCTGGTAACCATGATATTGGATTTCATTACGGGTAAATATAACATATTAAGAAAGTAAGTGTTTATGAAATTTTTTACATATATTTCAGAATAAGCCCTTTCTTAATGGAACGTTTCACAGTTGCATTTGATGCACCTGCAGTCAAGTTAGTTACAATAAGAGGAAATCATTTTGTTTTAGTTAATAGTATGGCAATGGAAGGAGATGGATGTTTCTTGTGCCGGCCTGCTGAGCTACAAGTTAATAATATTGATGGTATGTTTGTGTTATTGTATATAAAAATAAATTAATATATGTACACATATATATATATATATATATATATATATGTATATATGTATATGTATGTTTAATTTTATATTTAATTGATATGTTTATTTTTTTAAAAAAAATTGTTTTCATCACTTAATCTTATGAAGTAACTGTTTTTCTGTACTTATCCTGAAATTGAATTTTTATTTATTAGTTCGTTTAAAGTGTACTAAAGGAGTTGGACGTTGTAAAAAGAATATGCATTTAGGTCAGTATAGTCGCCCCATATTGTTACAAGTAAGTATGTTTTAAAGTAGCAAAATAAATATTACTATAAATACTATTTTTTTTTTATTATTTAAGCATTACCCATTATTTCGTGAATCGGACGGCTTAAGATGCGATGATGAAGGTGATGACAATGCACCAGAAGCGGAGCGAACTGTTCTACATCGTGAACGTTGGGATTGCCTTAGTCGTGATGCATCTAATGTATTACTTGAGACGTTGAATCCTCGCCTTTCAATTGGTGGTCATACGCACCATTCATGTCATAGAATACACGTTACACGAACTTCTCAGATTACTGAGGAGTTTTCGATATCATCATTCAGTTGGCGTAATAAGAATAATCCTTCATTCCTTTTAGTAAGTTTTAAATTGTTATAAAGAGTCAGACTGATATTTAATCCTAAATATTCGTTTGTAGGCAACTATAACACCAAATAATTACTCTATTCGCAAATGCCATCTGCCTGAAGAATCAACTGTTTGTTGTTTGTATCTCATTGGTCTAATGGTAATATTTGTATATTTTGCTTTACTTTACAGAAGAATGTATAAAATTGGACCTTGCCGTTCATTTAAACTATTCAAAAGACTCTAGTTATTATAATCATTGTTAGTGTTAAACAGATGTTGGCACATTTCAACACAAGTAATGTTAATACTGTGTAAATAATCGAGTCAGTGCTGTGATTTATAATTAATGTTCATTAGTATTATTTAATACAATTGTAGATTTTAAGATACAGATAAGTATCGATGTGCTTATGTGAACTCACATGAAGCAAGCAAAGTAAATATTGATTCTGTAAGCAGATTTGGTTGATAAATAAAATAAGCAAAAAGGTTGCCTTGAATGTAGTAGTCTAAATGAAAAACATTTTTAATTTGGTTTTAGTAGAGATAGATTTCATTTTTAGTAAAAATAGCTATAAAATCAAATAGTAACTGATATAGCATTTTGTTGCTCGTACAGCATGGTCACTATTTAAAAAAAATTATAGCCCAGTTTGTAACTCTACCAAACGCTACTATTTATAAATTTTACATAACTTCTGATAATTAAAATGCCATTCATTTTTTCTCTTATGTTATTCAGATGCAATATCTGATAATTATTAATAATTCTGTCTTAGTTTATTTTTCATATTTTTATTAAAAAAGTTTTACAATAAATTATTATCTTTTGTAAGTAAAATGAAGCTTCCTTATTGTTTTGACAAAATAATTTAAAGCAGGTTTAATAAAAGTATTACACTGACAGTATGTTGCTAAAATCTTTTTAGCTGTAAATACAAACTTGGCTAAAAAGATTAATGAATACATGTTTTTTTTTTGATGTCATATTTATTTATTATTTTTATGATTTTTCTACTATTTCTACTAAATTATAATTAAAACACTTTTATTTATATTAAGGTATATTTTTTGTATTTTATGTTTTTTGATACTTATTATTTTTGGCGACTAGAATTGTATTGTTTAACTACCCAGTATTGTTTTTTCATGCTGTACAAGTATGTTACAAATTTAAATAACTGTTCTTATCTTGTGTTCACTAGTAATAAAATTTTTACAAATCAGCACAAAAATTCATAAACACCTGAAAAGATTTTTTTTTAATATGTGAAAGTGATTGAACATTTTTTGAGTGAATCATATTTTTCTACAAGAGTGAAAACCATTAATGTGTGTAATATATTTTATTCTAGAATTTGATATATATTACAAATGAGTCCAATATTTTTTTTTAAAGTATAACATAAGTAATACTTTAATATGCTTATATTCACACATTATACATATATGTAATCATATCAAAGGATTTTTTTTATCTTCTTTGAAAAAAAATATATGTTTGAGTTGTGAAAATTTGATAAAGTGAATTAGTCATTATGTATGCCATATATATATATATATATATATATATATATATATATATATATATATATATATATATAGAATTTGACAATATGTGCAATTTGATTTAGTACATACTGTTATCAATTCATTATTTTGAATAAATTTAATTTTAATATTTTTTAATGTATGATTAAAGCTATTTTTTTTAGTTAAACAACTATGAACATTTATTATCTTTTTTTAAAAAAAATATTTGAATAGTTAAAATAATAATTAAAAAAATAGTTCAATTACTACTCTGTATGTATATTAGATTTATTTTAAAAGTTATTTTTTAACATTTCATATGAAGAAAAGAATTTTTCAATTTTGGTTTATTATTTTAAAGAAATAATATTTTTTACTTATAACAGTTTTAAGATTGCTGTCTTGAATGTTTTTCTAAAGCAGCACACAAATATATAGAGAATTGATGGAAACCATAAACATTCCTGATAATGTCATTTATGTATATTTCTATAAATAAATGTTTTTATAAAAATGTATTGTTACAATAACGGTAGTTAATTTTTCCATTAATCTCATGCTGTAGTGGATAAAACCAGTAGTGAATAGAGTTGCTATTTATTTAAGAGGTAATCAAATTTAGAATATTTTATAATTTTTTAAACAATGTTATTCTTTACATTTCCATTCTTATTCACACTGATTGAAGCCAAGATTTTAATTATATATGCCTATTTTTTCAGAGTTGTTTTCAGTTATGAATTACCAAAATACAAAGCACTTCATCTACAGCTATATACTGATATGCCATGGGTTTAAGTATACAATATAATATCAATATACAATTTTGAATCAAAATAAATCTTAAATTGGAATTACTAACGAACATTGCATCTTTTTCATATCCAAAAATCCACTCAGCCACATCACACATCTTTACATACACAACAATGATAATAGACGCCTTAAATAAGGATTTCAATTTAGGTTTCTTTCTATGTATCTGATAAAGGAGTAAGAAATGTATCCTTAAAAAGTTTGTACTATATGCTTGTTATATTAATTCAGTTATATTAGTATATGTATATATAAGTATTTTTAATAAAGTATAGTGTATATAATATAATAAATCTTGATATAAAGTTAAATAATTTTATTTTTATGAGTAAATACGTTAGTAAAATTCTGTTTGAACATAAATTATTGACCTCTGCAACCAAGTTTAAATACCGTTATTAAAAAGCTTGTTGTTATGAGAATTCTTCTCTGTCTGTATATCATATTGTAGATCTTTTGTCTCAACTTGACGCTTCAGTTTCAAACATATAATGTCAACGTCAACATATATAAAATGTTCAGGTTAAAAGTATAGAAGACATTGCTTTAATAAAAGTTTATTTTTTAAAGAAAGTATGGGGTCTGAATTAAAAAATCGAAAAGCAAATAAGCATAAAGAGCAATTTCATGGTTGTCAGTTAGTAAATAGCGATGAAACAGGTTTTAAAAATGAAAAAAATGTTGGTAAAGTGCAAACTGAAGATACTAAAAGTAAAACTGAAAATTTAGTAAATGATTCAATGAAACAGTTCGAGTCAACTCAGTTAAGAAGATTTAGACTACGATTTGAAGTCGATTTGATATCTCTGTGTTTATTTTTAATCTCTTTCATTGTCCGAATGTATCGATTAGGTGAACCAAAACATATAGTGTAAGTATATTATTTAAATATTTTATTTATTTCTTGATATATAAAAAACTTATATATATTTATATATATTTTTTTTAATTTTAGTTTTGATGAACTTCATTATGGTAAATATGTATCTTTATACATGAAACGTACTTTTTTCTTTGATTCGCATCCACCATTAGGCAAACAATTAATATCAGTTGCTGCATATTTCGCTGGATTTGATGGTTCCTTTAAATTTGATAAAATTGGGACACCTTACACAGAAGATGTACCTTTGATAGCTCTTCGTTTTATACCTGCATTCTGTGGTAGTTTACTGGCTCCATCTGTATATCATTTAATACTTGAATCTGGTTTGGCACAATCAAGTGCTGTCTTGGCTGGTTTCTTAATATTTTGTGATAATGCACTTCTAACACAATCAAGATTCATATTAATGGAACCAATGTTGCTTTTGTTTTCAATCCTTGCTGTTTTATGTACGTTGAAATTTTGTAAAAATAAAGATCAACCGTATACAGTATCATGGTTTTCATGGCTTTTACTTAGTTTTATTTTGGCAACAGCCGCAATTTGTATTAAATTTTCTGGAATTTATACGTGGTTTTTATGTATTATGATATTGTTAAGAAATTTTTGGAATCTTTTAGGATGTAGTAAATATAGTGATAGAGCTTTGTTTAATAGGTTTTTTATTCAGATGTGTGTTGTATTAAGTGTTACGAGTTTAGTTTATGTATGTGTTTTTTATATACATTTAAAAGTGTTGAATAAAGCTGGACCACATGATACAGTTATGACTAGTGCATTTCAAGCTTCGTTGGAAGGGGGATTGGCTTCTATTACTAAAGGACAACCCTTAATTGTTGGCCATGGATCACAAATAACATTAAGGTAATTAACATTAATATAAATATTTATTTACTAATGGAACCATATATATATATATATAGAGAGAGAGAGAGGGGTTTATATATATTTGTAATTTTTATTAAAAATTATAAAAAATTCTTACTCAATTAATTATTTTAGGCATACGCATGGAAGATCATGCTGGTTACATTCACATCCACATGTTTATCCTGTTCGATATCAGGATAAACGTGGATCAAGTCACCAACAGCAGGTAACATGCTATTCATTTAAGGATGTTAATAATTGGTGGATAGTTAAGAGACCAGATCGCAATGATTTAGTTGTTGGTGATGGTGATGTGGATATGGTTCGTGATGGTGACACAATACAACTTGTGCATGGTATGACAAGTCGTGCTTTAAATTCTCATGATGTTGCTGCACCTATGTCGCCTCAATGTCAAGAAGTATCATGCTATATTGATTATAATGTATCAATGCCAGCACAAAATCTTTGGCGTGTGGAGTTGATAAATGGCAAACAGACTAATGGGATGTGGCGTACAATTCAGTCACATGTGCGACTTGTTCACGTTAATTCGAATCAAGCGTTGCGGTTCACAGGCCGACAACTTCCTGACTGGGGATTCAATCAGCATGAAGTAGTTACTGATAAGATTGTACAGCAAGATGATACAATATGGAATGTGGAAGAGCATAGGTATACAAAAAGTAAGTTTATTGTTAAGTATTACATTTTTCATTTTTCAAATAGAAGTAATTAAATGTGCCACTTTTTGTAATTATAAATTCAAATACAAAAATATTCAGTGGTCAATTGTTCACAATTGATAAGAAAGTTTTGTCTTATTATAATTATTTAAAAAAGTAGTTAAATTTTAAAAAGTTTCTTAAATAAGTATAAATATTATTTTATTTATAAACTTGATTTTGATTAGCTGAAGATCAAAAAGAACGTGAAAGACAAATGGTTAATGCAGAAATGATACCAATGTTACCAACAAAATTATCATTTTGGCGTAAATTTGAAGAACTGCAATATAAAATGTTATTACCATCTAGTACTTCAAATGCTGATCAACCTCATATGTATAGTAGTGATCCTATAGAGTGGCCATTAATGAATCGTGGTATTGCTTATTGGGTTTCCGGTACTAGTAATGTAAGTTTCATCTATAATCTTAAAAATTAATTTATATTATGTAAAATTATAGTTTTTAGTTTCTGTAACTAATATTGGTTTTGTTTTTTAGGCACAAGTACATTTGCTAGGAAATGTATTATTGTGGTATTCAGCAACCGCAAGTCTATTAATTTATACTGTGTTATTAATATTTTATTTGTTACGGCGTCGGCGGCAGTGTTTTGATTTACCACCTACTATTTGGGAGCAGTTTACTGCAACTGGTGAACTATTTATGGGTGGATACCTTTTACATTATCTACCATATTTGTTTGTTGATCGAGTTTTATTTTTACATCATTATTTGCCAGCTTTATTGTTTAAAGTGTTGATGATAGTTGTAGTGGCAGAACATATTCATTATGTATTGGCTAATATTTTAAACTACCGTTTTATAGCAGATATGCTAAGTGTTGCTATAATTGTATGGTCAGGGTGTATTGTGTTTGTATTCAAAAAATTCATTGTGCTCAGTTATGGTTTACGTGATTTAACAACAGCTGATGTTTTGGATCTCAGATGGAAAGATACATGGGATTTCATTATTCATCGAAATTGATGTTTGCATAATCCAACATTATTGCTGTACAGTTATGAACACTTTTTATGTATACATTTTTTGTTTAAGACTAGAAATATTTTCGGTATCATAATTTCTTCAAGTTTAGACATCAATAAAGAATTGCTGTTTAATTTTAATTAAATAAATCTAGTACATCTATCTTTTTATACAAAAAGTAATATTTTAAGTTCATTAAATGTTAATACTCTGGTTATAAATATTTTAAGTGTGTTAATTGATTTATTTTTACAGATTTTTATACTGCTAAATAATTTTACAAGTACAATATAATCATAAAAAATATTTGTCAGTGCAAAAATTCTTGTTCAAATGTAATCAGATAAGGTCGTACTTTAAGTATTGATGTTACATAGTAATATTTTTATAAATGGTCTGAACAATTATTATATGTTTTTTTAATTTTATATGATTACATTAAATATATATTCTATACAACAAATATTTATTTTTGTATACGGTTGAAGGGTAAAAATATATAAATGAAAAAAATGTGGGTTTTTGTTTGATATCAAAAATAAATATGATCTGTAGTGTCAGTTTCCCTTAATTAAAATTAAGATTTTTTTTCTGATTTTAATTGTTGATATAAGTGTATAGCTTTTAAAATAATGAATGCCTTTGCTTTTTTTTTTTTACATGTGTGTAAATAATTTCATTCATTTAAATAATTAAAACTGATTTTATTACAATTTCAAACATTTGTTTAGTTTTTAATTTACTAAATTTATATAAACTATGAATTGAAGCATGATTACTTCATAAAAATAATCATCACAATAATTAAAAGATATTAATTAAATAATAAAGCAAAGTAATAAACATTATTTTTTTATATTTTTAAAAACAGAGATTATTTTGGAAACAAATTTAACTTTGGTTCTCCATAGTTCTATAAATATGATTGGTTTTGAAATTATATGTAAAGAAAAAATGTACATATAAACGAATAAAATTATGGAATTTTATTTATTTTTTAGATAAATATATATATAAAGAACATTTTAAAAATTAATCTGAAGTGACCATTTGTTCGGGCTGAAGTTGACGAATAGTTTCTTCTTCAATTTCAATTTTCGATACCTTCGATGACAGCACAGGTGTAGTGCCTTTAGGATAGCGATACACACCTTGACGAACACCTTTTTTGTTTGCTTCATCGTAAGTACGTAGATAATCTACTGAACCCTTTCGTATTACGCAAAGATCAATATTCGAACCAGAACCAAGGTCATTAAACACTCCAGCAGCAATAGCATCACGAACTAACTTTTTACCTTCTTCCTCCGACATATCTGGATGCCAACCAGACTCAAATACCGACATTGCTGCTAAAGAACCTAAAATATGTACATGTGAAATAAATGGTACTTTAAGAAACTTCGATGGATTTATGAAAATAATTATATAAATTATTACTATTTATATAAACTTGTTGATTTTAGCTTTGTTTTAATTTACTTACAAATGCCTTTATCAATTACTTTTACATTTAAAACTGATAACTCAATTAATTACATAAGTTTAATGTGCATAAATAAAATATAGTTTATTAAATTATTAGCTACCTGATCCCATAGTAGTGTATGGTAGTTTATCAGTTGAACCATGCGGATAAATACTAAATATTTGAGGTCCATTATTATCAACACCCCCAAGAATTAATGCTGCACCTATGTATCCTTGGTAACGAAATAAAAACTGCTTAAGCATACGATTGGCTGTTACAACCGGCACTATTCGATTTGTATTAAGTCTATGCAACTCAAGTTGCGAAGCAATCATTTTTGTTGTCATCTCTGTATCCGCAGCCGTTCCAGCTCCACAGCAACTGAATTGGAAAATTTTAATATATACATATATAGCTAAAAAATTCCAACTGCTTTGTAAAGATTCTAAGTATTATAAATGAATACTTACTACATATTTTTAGCTAAATAATGAATTTTACTGCAATTTTTATCAGATACAGTTGTATCTTCTGTTGCTCTAGTATCAGCTCCTAAAATTACTCCATCTTTGAAAGTGATACCGACAATTGTTGTTCCAGTTTTTGTAGCTTTTGGAACAGGAAAACCTTTATTTTCGAGAACAGCGTTTCTAGAAAATAATTCATGTTTTAAATTTATTTCCAAAGAAATGTAAAAAAAAAATATAAGTATATACTATATAATACTATAAAATATTTCTTATATTTGATTAAAACATCATTTTTAAATTTACTTTTCGAAGAAAAAACGATCGGTATTGTTTTGAATTAAATTAACTCTAAATAACAATTTCAGTTTGTATGACTATTAAAATACAAGAAACATTTTAATTAACGTTTTTGAAACAAAGTACATGATAAAAATTATTTTTGCAACTATTACTTAATTTACATAAATGAAAAATATAATTAATTTCACATATTCAGAAATTACCTGTGGCAATTCTCAAAAGACAAACCCGCAGAAAAAGATTCAGGTAAAAGAACCGACATTTTTACATATATACGACTTTTTGATAGTCATGCACAGTTCTTAAAGGAAAATCAGTTTGCATGTAAACGTAGCTGAAAAATAAATAATAATCCCTAGTTAAAATAGTGAAGAAGATCCCTACGAATGCATAAAGCTAAACATGGCTGATTTCATACAGGTCGCTGTATGAAATGGCGTCGCAAGAGTCGAGTTTCGTCGTTCGTCTTGTAAAAATTATGAATTAAATTGACATATTTGTCATTATTATTGTTTTTGACGCGATGTATGTCAAGTGTAATGTATCAGTGAGTGTTATTGATCTGTAATGAATCGTTTTATGAGTTAAATGTGCTGTGTCGTTAAAATATTTTATACTGATTAATATTTGTAAACAAGTTACAGAAACATAATGACAACATTGACGTGTGTGACATTTTTATTGTGTTTTGAGTGATTTCTTTTCATTTTCATTAATGAAATTTCAGTTATTTATATTTTCTCTGTAACTTTACGAAGATGAATGAGTTCGTATCGAAAGATGCGAGCGAAAGAGCTTGGGAACAACTTACTGCTTCAAACCATGATAATATATTACATCAGAGTCCAGCGAGGGTTACACTTCCTGAAGATGGGCAGCGGATGAGCGGTACAAATATTCCTTTAACTCCCACAGGTACTCCTGCTATTGGTATGGGCCCTGTAGCTGAATATGACTTACCGCCAGAATTACTACAGCAAGGTTGGCGTAAATTTTGGTCTAAACGTGAGAATAGACCGTATTTTTGGAATAAATTAACTGGTGAATCATTATGGGAAGTGCCTCAAGTTAAAAGTCACTTTGATCCTATCACGGATCCATTAGGTATATCTGGACCGAGTCTTTGTCCAGGTCCAATACCGATGAAAAGACGAGCATCTGAGGATTGTGGACCTATGCCAAAAAAATTTGTGTTATCAGGACCTTGGGATTTAGAGGTACCGACAAATGTAATTATTTTTGAAAGAGTACCGACAGTTTATTTTCACCCGCATCCTGAAATTGAAGCATACCGTTGTGGACTTGCTATGAAATTAAGGCAGTGTTATCAAGAGTTGTGTCATAGTAGAGAATCAATTGATGCACCAAAAGAATCCTTTAACCGATGGCTAATGGAAAGAAAGGTGTGATTGATTTTGATTTATTTTGTGTAAAGTTTTATTTCTAACATAAATTTCTCTTTTTATTTAAAATATTAAAAAAAAACAAAATATTGAAGTTGTATTAAATAATATGATTTTGGATTGTAATTCATTATAATAAAAAGTATTGTGGATTTAATTTTATAATATAACTACTTATTAAAACAAATATAACATAATTTTATCAATAATATTTTGATTATAGTATTAACATGTAGTAATTTTGATGTGATACTGACATTTTATGTTAAATTATGAAACCAGCAACAAAACAATAGAGTGAATTAAAACTTGCTGCAAATTTAATGTTATTTAGTTGTATTTTTGTAATAATTTAAACCACTGAAATACTATTGTAATTACAGGTAATAGATTGTGGCAGTGATCCATTACTTCCTAGTAGTTGTTATCCAGAAATATCTATGTCTATGTATCGTGAAATTATGAATGACATTCCAATTAAGCTTGTAAGACCTAAGTACACAGGCGATGCACGTAAACAATTATCGAGGTATGCAGAAGCTGCAAAGAAGATGATTGAATCAAGAAATGCTACATCAGAAAGTAGGAAAATTGTTAAATGGAATGCAGAAGACACATTTCAGTGGTTACGAAAAACTGTTGGTGCAACGTATGATGATTTTCAAGATCGTCTTGCCCATTTAAAGGTTTATTAGTTATTAATTATTAAGCTGTATTTACCATTTCTAAACTCTTCGGTTAATGGATTTAAATTAATTTATTTATAGCGACAGTGTCAGCCACATTTAACAGAAACAGTTAAAAAATCTGTCGAAGGAATCTGTCTAAAAATATACCACCTGTCATCAGATTATGCCAAAAAAGTGCGAGATAAACATTATGCATTATTGCGCGAACATGGTATTGCAGCTGATACAGCGATTACAGGAGTTCCACAACCTGCTACACGTAAAGTGTGGTGTTATCCGGTACAATTTAGTGTTCCATGCCCAAGACCTCCACCTGTTGATTATTTACTTGAACGTGATCAAGCATTACTTCGTTATCAAGGAGATACAATGCTTATAAATACAACACATTTACAAAAATTGGTGAGTTGTTTATGAACTCTGAAATTCCATATTGGCTATAAGGATGGTAATAATGAATTTCAATTAAATTTTGTTAAGTAAACAGATTCAGAATAAAAAATTATCTAAATTTTATCGACTTTTTTATTTTTCTTAAATATTTTATAGATCCTTCATTGTCCTTTTTTCCTTTAAATGATATCGGAGGTTAAAATATATTTTAAGTTTATTATCTGTGTTGTATTATTAGAAAGTGCATTATAGTATAATAGCTGTATGAATAATTCTGTATTTATGAATAATAGTATAAATAGTTTGATGTCATAATGACTTATATTTATATTTAAAAAACTTTCATAAATAAGACTTTGTTTAGAAAATGACCAAAATCATTGTTTTTTGTCTTTCACAGAAAGAGGCTTATAGTACTTTATTTACCTGGATATATCTAATGTTGAAGTAATTTATATATGTTTTAAAGTATAAAAAATTAATGTTTTTTATATAAAAAAAATGGTAGAAATACTCAGATTTACTATTGCAACTTTAAGATTAATCTTTTTATAAGCATACGACTATTATAATTTAGTGATTTTAATGAATTATACAATTAATAAATTTATTTAATAATCATTATATAAATTGAGTGATAAATTATTTATTGAATAGATATGGATTGTATATATGATAATATAATATATAAAATTAATTTTATATGAATCTTTAACTTTTCAGGAGTTACTTTATCGTCACAGTTGTTTCGATGATAAAAAATTTGAACTATTCATTCCACGTGTTTGGTGTCTGCTGAAACGATACGCAACATTCGTAGGTAGCCCTGCTGGACCAGGACCTGGTGCTTACGATACTCAGTCATCTTTGCCTGCTCCAGTATCTGAATGTCTTCACCGGATGTTTGGTGTTACATTTGAATGTTTTGCATCACCACTTAATTGCTATTTTAGACAATATTGTTCAGCTTTTGCAGACACTGATGCTTATTTTGGCTCTAGAGGGTGAGTGTTTGCATTTCATCCTTAAATTGTTTTAATATATAAATGACAATTGCATTTTTTTAGTCCTTTTTTGGAGCTTAAAGCAACTTCTGGATCATTTGCGTGTCATCCACCTAATTGTGATGAATTGTTGGATGCTGCTATTGGTCATGCTGAACGTTTATTAGCTGATTCTGTAGAACCTCTTAGTTTTGTTCTTTTTGTACGTGAATGGGTCGATCCTCCACCACCAGCAGCCATGCGTTTGGATGCTAGTCGATTTAAAAGACGCCAGGTTGTTGTACCAGCAATGGAGCATGAAGTGAGACATGGAGCACAACATGTGCTTAATAAGTATGCTTTTTTTTCATAATTTTGAAATTATTTTATATCATCTGTTTATTTAATTATTATTAAACTGATGTTTCTAACTGCTTGTTAATATTCATGTACTATTTTTAATTTAAAGATTTGAATTGTTAGATTATCAAAATCCTTGAATGTAAGGTATATTATTTTAAATGAATTAAATTAAAAGTTAATATTTTTGTCATAAATAGTTAAATTGCTTTAATAAAAAAAAAGTGTTAAATAAGTAATTTTTTACAATTATAAAAGAACATTTTTGGACAGTAAATTGTTATTTGTAGTACAGGGTTAAATTTATAATAGTTAATGAAAAAAATTGAAAAATTTATTAAAATTATATGTTATTTAATTTTTGTATTAAATTTGATTTCCTTGCAGATCAGAGCAGAATATCCGTTCGCCACATGGTACAATGGTGATTTGGCTACAGAATTGTGCTGGTCAAACACGATGGGGTCCTACTGAAGAACGTGTGAAAGCTTTATTGGAAGCATGGCGACCAGGTCGTGAAAGAGAACGTGATCGTCAAGAATTGCTTAGCCCAACACCACATCGTCCTCCTGCGACACCTACTGCAAGCGAAGTGAAAACTATTACTTCAGCTGTACAGTGACAACCTACTGGTCTTAGATGTAAATTTACATCAAATTGTCGTGCCATTGATAAGAGGTTATTTTGGAGTTTTTTATGACCGAGAATTGGAATGTTTTATGATTTTTAAATGAAGTTTATGATGCATTCAATGAAGCTTAGGTCCTAAGTGTTTGAATATGATTTTATATACTTGCAGAGTGGTTCATAGTAATTTTTTAAGTCAAAAAAAGTATGTTTGTACAATACACAAGATTTTATATTGAGAAGTCTATAAAATCATTAAAAAATTGATTGTAGAGACAAGGTGTTTATCATCATTATATGTGTACAAACACAAAGTATTATGAATGTATATATTTGAAAGCATAGTTTTATTTAAAATTAGTGGAAAAATGTACAAAAACTATGATCATGAATGTCAATTGTTTTAAAAAATTCAAAGGAAGAAGAGTATATTTTTGGTGTATTTTAATTTAATGTAAGTATTTAAAATGATATTTGAGTAAAAGTTTCAGTATTGTTCTTTATATCATTTATCAATTTGGATAATTACTCTTAAGTGGTATTTTTTATGTATGTCCACTTATATTTTATATTTTACTGTAATGATATCTTATAACGCACCAGTGAATCTGTACAAAGTGGTAATTAGGAGCATCCGAAATTAAAAAAAATGAAAACTATACTTACATGATTTTTGATATGAACTTTCGATTCACTGCTTTGATCGACTTCTAATCAGATTATATTTATGTTGATCAGATTATATTTAGGTAATTTTTTAAAAAGTAATAGATATCAATTAAATTGGTTGTTTTTATTTTGATATTAAATATATTTTTTTAACATATTTTTTAATGACAAATTTAAAAAAAATAATATATACATCTTAAAACTTATTTTTTCAAAAATGAATTTGTGGTACTATTTTAGCATGTGTTTTATTATCATGTATATAAAATCTACTATGAAAAAGATGAGATGTCCATTGTAGAAAGTTAAAGAGACCTAATGCATTAAATATTTTCATATCAGTTGTTGCAAGTGTATAGAAGTTGAATGTAAATAGATAATCTATATTAAAATTGTTATTAAGTAAAAAAATGTTATGTTTAAAAGTAATCTTTATTGTCATTGTATAGATACAGAATAAATGCTGGAAATTTGTTTTAATCATGAAAATTTTACAGAAGTTCATTATAGAATAAATTATAGATGAGTGAATTTTATACTGCTTAATTCAGTTAAATGGTATTTATAAGTTATTAAAAGTAGTTTTTTATTTCCATATTGATTATAACAAATTATTTGTGTTATGATTTTTCTTAAAAATAATATATATTATATATATTTCATTATTTTTATTAAAAATAAATATTTTTTCATTGCATATTTTTCATACCAAAATAAAACATTAATTTTTTGAGTTATTAAGTTCTTAAAATTTTTGAAACATAGTTTTTATCATTTCCTATAATCATCTATATTTTGTTCTTTTATGAAAAATGTATAGATTGAATTTATATGATGTATAGTGTTACTAAATCCATTCAAAACAATGTTTGTAGAATTTAATGGTTGCTATCATAATTTCTTTTAAGGTCATTTTCTACGGTGGCATTTCTATAGCCTAACAGACGTAGCAAATAAAATATGGACGTATATAATAATTACAAATGTATATATGGAGATATAATTTAATTTTTTTAAAAAAAATAGTCAAAATGAATGACAAATATTAATAAAGTAATGTCAACAATTATCTACTATTTTTAAGCTCTATTTTACAAAGAAGGAAACTCCATATCAAGATTTTTTTGAGTATTGCAATTTAAATCTTGACAAAATCTGTGATACATATGTGTTTAATAACAAAAGTTTTTTGTATTGTCATGTTCAATTATCTGATTTATATTTTTTTTGTGATTAAAATAACACATATCGAACATATATTGGCCTAGTTCTATAAGATGGAAATTGTGTGTAATGAATATTTAAATAAAGAAGAAAGGTGCATTTCTGTATTGTAAATTTTGAAGTCTAGAAAATATTCTAAAATCAAATATTCTTTTATCTTCAAATTTTTTTTTAGAAATATTCTTTTATATATAACTATTATTTTGTATAAAATTTATGTATATGTGATCACAGTTGGTTTTAGCATTTAGACATTAGCAAAAATAATTTTTGAAATTGAATGTATTAATGACATTCATACGTATCAGTGTTACTATTAATAATAATTTCAATTAGCTAGATTTACTTAACTAGATTTTTGTTATTTTTATTTACTATCAGGAATAAAATATCAGTGCTTTGCAATATATAACAAAAGTAGTTTAATTTTTTAAGTTAAGATGAAAATTAATTTTTGTTTAAAAAAGCTATTTTAACAAAATCATGTAAATAAGAATAATAAAAATAGATTTTAATATTTTTATTATTATTGTAACTGCCAACTATGCTAATTTCTGTTACCCCATGTGGTAGTTTAAGTATCAATGTAGTTTATTTATTTGTATATGTGAATATATACATATTCATATATATATTATATATATATATGTATGTATGTATAAAATTACATAAAATATGTATTGCATATATTTATAAATAAACATGCATGTGAATCCATTTATGGAAGAATATATAGGTATAAATATTCGTATTTACATACTGTATACATATTACAGTGTACTTGTATACTATATATCATGTGTGTGTGTAATGTCATAGCATATTATTATTCTTACTACCCTTTTAATATATATAATTAAAACCAAATATTCAATTGTTAATAACATGTATTGAAATAATAGTGTCTTCATCGATGTAATTTACACAGATACATGCACACACACACACACAAAACCAGTTATTAAAATAATATGAAATCTATATACCATAATTTTAAATGCTTACTTTTTAATTTTTATTTGAAAATATCTATACTGTTTTGATAAATAAAATAGATATGAACAAAAAAAGGGAATATTTTAAAATTAGTTTTACAAACAATTTGAAATGGAAATTGTATAAAATATTTTTTTGCCATAATCAAAATAGTTATATATATATATATATATATTTAATTTAAATGTAAATCATCTGTTAAAATTTTAATTTTATACCTATATCTTCTTCATGTAGCTGTAATTTAATTAAGATGAGACATATTTTTAACTTTAAATTCAGAATACTTACATGCGCTATGCTTGAGAAAAACATTACAACTTGACCTTTGAAAATATGTAATGTATTTGCAATTTATCATTTTATATATTTAGCTTATCATATTTTTTGTAATTAAAATACTCAGATGTGTAAATATAAAAACTGAGTGTTATATGTTTGCAAATGAAGTTCTCTGGTGGATAAAAAAAAATCAAAAAATTTAACTTTACAGTCTGATTGTCTGTTCTTGTTTAATTATTATCTTTTATGTGATTTTTATTTAATGCTAATCAAATATTCATCCTCATCACATAAGTATCATTAGGAATTATGTATAAGCGATTAAATATTTTTACAGACACTAGAATTTCTCAAGCTCTAGTTAAATATGTGCAATAAATTTGACTATTTTTTTTATTTAGTGTATCATTGAAGGACAATGAAAGAGTATATCAATTTTTTAAAAAATGGGAAAAAAATAATGAATTCATAAAAAGTAATTTTTTTTAGTTTACTATATAGTATTTTTTAGAAGCTTCTCAACTATTTTTTCGAAAACTTAATAAAAGAAAGTTATTTTATTGAAAGAAATGAATTTTTTGAATTTGTTTTATTGTTCTACACTTTATCTTAAAAATTCAGATATGGCAATTTAAAGAGGTTAAATATATACTGTGTTAATTAATCATAAAATCATTAACTATAGAAAATTTGAAATATTTAATTTATTAAAAGTATAATCAAGTGTATATATAAACACAAATGCATAAATGATTTAAAGTTATATGTTTTCATAGAATAAAAATATTTTATAAAATATATTCTATTTGCATAAATTTAAAAGTCCAATAATAGTTGATTTGATTTCATTTATTTTTATATTTATATTTTATAAAATCATTACTTTATTCATTATGTATTAAATAAAAAGAATATTCAAATTTCAAATAGTTTTGACCTATGACAGTTCAAGCACCTATTTTAATTTTTATTGGTTTATAAAGAAAACAATATTATAGTAAAACTAGAATATTATTGTTCAATATGTCAGTCCATTTTTATATAAAAGTATTTCATTAATTAAAATATGTGATACATGCATATATATATATATATATATATATATATATATATATATATATATATAATGTATGTATGTTTGTATCCATTTCTACATTTTTCTACTCATTGCAAATAAATTAAAAGAGACAATAATCTTAAAAAATAATTATGTTCTTTTATACCGATTTAATTAAATTTATCCATTATAATTACAGGTTATTCACTAATATGTATAGAATTCTGGAAATTAATTAATTTTGAATTTTAATTAAAAAATGCTTTTGATTTTGAATTCAGTTTTATAAAAGTTTTGTTTTAAAAATTCTATTAATTGCTGTTTTTTTGTAATTAAAAATGTCATGTTATACTTCAAATAAGTTGTGATGAAGATGTATAAAAATGTCATAACTTTCTAGATATTTTATTAAAGATATTTTATTTTTTTGTGTGCATTTATGAAAACATATGATTGAGAAGAAAGGTAGTGATTTGTTTCTAGAATTTGTTCTTTTAGCTTCATGTCTTGTTGAATTGATAAAACGTAGTTGGCTGTGTATTTACATTTTGTTAGTCCTTATCAATCCATATTAGGGACTATTTTCTACATATAGTAACAATTGTTTTATTTTTTGACCTATTATGATAGATTGAGTTCTCGACCGATTATGGTAGTATTGATTGAACTCATGCAGACTGACATTTGAATTTGATGTGTGCAGATAATTTCTTATATAAAATAATTCTTATAAAAAAAACTACATGGAAAATAAATCTTATGATTTAGAATTTGTTTTCTGTTTCAAATTTTTATTCACATATTAGACCTATGCATATTAGTAACAGCAAATTCAAATAAGTTACCCATTGTCGCAAATTGAAAGAATAGTTTTTTTATACAGTTATGTACTAAATATAAATTTAATAAACGTATATTTGCCTCGAATAATATATTATTTTTTAAAATGGTATTTTCTGGTTTGTTCAGTATAAATTCTACCAGTTTCTGGATTTCGATTCAGTTTTTGCTCACTTTGCTTTAATAGTTTTACTAACAATCCTTTAATTTTTCGTCCTGTTTGTCTAAATATTCTTAGAGGTTCTTTATAACATTTAAATCTGGGAAATGAACCCATGGAATAATTTTACAGTAATTAATATCATTATTAGATAAGTACTTTAAATATATTATTTTAATAGAAAAAATAAAACATTTTTTTCTTTTAATATTTAAATCATTGTATTTCTGTATGCCTATTATTTGCTATTATTTAACTTTTATCCATTGTGTTACAATTGAGGGACAATGTTTTAGGATATATCCATTTATTTATTTTATACAATTGTACAACAGGCACATTAGTTACACTTTTTTAAATATTATAGAATAAAACAAACAAACTTAATAATATGTTATTTTTATTTATTTATAGTTATTGAGAAATGTTTTTTTCAAATATAATGGCCATTTTATTTTTTCGTCACTTGTTATTGCATGAGATATCGTTTTGCCTCAAAAAATTAAAGAACAAAAACGTTTATTCATATTAAAAAGACATAATTGAATTTTTATATGAGATAAAGTGTATAAAAAACCATTTCAATTATATTAAGATACATTGTTCATATTTATCGATCTATTGATTGTTGATTTTTAGTTATTGTTAAAAACTGGTTTATCAATAAATGTTAAATATTCGTGAAAATCAGTAAAACCTAGTCATACTCCGTTAATCGACAATTAAATCAACTGACTATTGAATTTTTACAAATTCCCCAATAAAATTCTCGAATAATATTTGTTTAAATTTAATTTGTACATATGTAGATATGAACGAATAAAATTTGTGATTTCAGATTTTAAAATTAGTTCCATGCCAATATATTCTTTAATGGATAACATTTTTTTAATGGACAATGATAGAACTAATAACGTCGATTAATAGGGGATGACTGCAATAAAAATATACAAAATACTACAAGTGATTTTTTCATCCCCGTAGATTAAATGCGCATTTATTATATAATTATTTTTTAACCATTTTGAATAATACTCATAGTTCTTGTATAACAATTAGTTTAACGAATTTTGTTTTTATTTTTATATATCGGGTTATATAAAAACAGCATACATTTTATTTTAATCCTTTCTAAAACATATTTCGCACGACTTATTTTCCTTCAAAATAAATCCTATTATTTGAGTCAGTTTATAACACAAGATTTGACATTAAGGCAATTCAGTTTGAAAATATAGAAAAATTAAATCTTATAATTAAAAAATAGCATATTTTATAATATTACTTTATGTAAGTAAGTGAATGTATAATTTTGAATGATGACTTTATTTTATGATAATTATTTTTAATATGTATTGAAATATGTATATAGTAGATTAGTAAAATACATACAATAATACATATAGTTAGTACATTATAAGTAGATTACATATATATATATATATATTTATATGTTTGTTTGTATATAATAAAAAAATGAAGTAAATAATGATAATATTTAAAATATTGTATTTTACAATCACAATAAAATACATTAGGCTTATTATATATAAATGATTCTACCCGATTTTGATACGTAAATCTAAAAGTTATTTGTTTTTAAAATATTAATTTTCATTTGTTAAACAGATCAAAGAAAAGTATTGAATAATTAAAGTTTATTGTAAGTTCAAGCTTGAAAATGTTTTCATTCGTTTTTCTAAATATCGCTCAACGACTGAGATTTTTGTAATTCGAATCCAGAACATGATACTGTATATTCTTTTTGTAACTTTGCTTTATCCGGAATAACTTGATAACTATAAAGTTCATTCATCGATTTATATTTTCTCAATTCAAAACTAAAACTTGAATTCGATTTTTTCATTACACCCGATGAATTTCTGAATAATGGCAGTCTTGTTTGTTTGACTCTTACGTCCTTTCTTCCGAAATTAAAACATGACCACATTGAATTTTTCGATACAACTGCACTTTTCGGGAACGAATTACTAAAAAGTGACGATCCTATATTCCTTCGTTTGAACTTGAATGAATCGGCACAAGTTGAATTCTTATTCCACGAATTTGTTGCATACGAGTTTGTCATTGATTTCTGTTCATCTTTGTAGAAAAACTTGGTCATAACTGAAAATACACTTATTGGAATGTTCGTTGTTGATTGCTTTTTGAAAATGCCTTGGAATCCTTTCGAATCTGTTTGACGCGCTTCTATCCAATCTTTAATATCTTCTTCGATTGCGAAGGACTTGAATGGTAAATTCCTGATAACGAGTTTTTCAACTACACGTTCAGTTTTATCTGCAAGCGAATTGTTAGATGGATATGTATTAAGAACTGGTTTATCAATAACAACACAACAGCATACACGCTCCCAACTTTTCTTAATATTACAAGAACAATTAAAACCGCCGCACATAATTATTATTTTTAAAAAATAGGTTTATAACGTGTATATAATATTTTTTTGTATAAAATTAATAACAATATTAATTATAATAAATATACAAAATTTTGTTTTCAAATGTGTTTTGTTATTCGTTTGTTCTTGTTTGATAATTATATTCATGTATATATTCGATTCATTTAAATTAAATTTCATTAAAGTTACCGTCAAATGAGTTAAATTATAATGCAAATTAAACACAATAAAACTGGTGTACTTAATTTTCTCTCCAATTAAAAAAAAAATAATATTTAAAATAATTTCGCAAAAAAACAGATATTTTCAAAAAAACCTTTAGTTTTAATTTTAAATTAGTAAAATTTGTAATTCAAGATGATTTACTATACTCACGTATTTACAATATTTAAAATAAATTTAATTTGACTTTACAATATTGAAAAAAGTTTATAGTAGTGAACATTTTTCTTTTATTGAAATTATATGTTGTAAGTTTAAGTTTGTGAAATGCTTTTTAACAATTCAATGAAATATAATTTATCATAATTGATATTTATATAAAATATCATTTTTAAAGGTTTTTTTTTTAGTGAGATGTAATTGACTTATTGTGTATATATATATATATATATATATATATATATATATATATATATATATATATATATATATTATCGAAAATATATCAAATATTTAATAGCTTTGAGCAGAAAGCACTATAAGTTGGATAGGTATAAAATTATTTTTTTTTAAATTTAGGGAATTTGATTTTTTCAAATGTTAATGACATTAAAAATACCTAGAAATACATAACAGTTCATTGATAAAAGTGTTCGAGTACGTCATCTGTCAAAAATCGTTTTGAAAATGTAATCTTATCTGTGTGAAGTGATAAATTCAGTGATGTTTCTATTTTGGACAAATAAATGTAGTAGATTATAATAATTCTCTATTAAATGTTAAACGCTACCTGAAAAATGTTTAGCAAGAAGATAAATGTTGATGTTAAAAAATCAACATCTAAGATTCAAGATTCGAAGAAAGATTCAGCAACACGACTCAAACATTTAAAATTAGTTTTAGGTAATTCAATTCATTATTATTACTATTATTGAAATTTCATATAATTTTGTTTCAAGAAAAACAGATTTCAATGTCATTATTGTTGTGGTAAGACTAACGTTATTTGACCTAACCTTATTTCCATATACTATTATGGCAAACAATTGCATCATTAGCATTGTTTATAATTGAAAAAAAAAACAATGTTTAATATTAAGTGGAGTATATTTATATATACTCTTAAAGTTATAATTATAAATGTAATTTTTTATATCTGTGATCCTGTTGATATGTTGTCCTAGAGGTATTCTTCCTGTAGGATCAGCGGTAAATCTATTCTCCACGACATGTTCAGTTGGATTTTGAAGACCAAATTTGTTTCGAGTCATGCTCAATTTATATTAATATTAAGGGTATGGTATAAATTATAGCCTTAAAGTATAAAATAATGCGTCGTTGTTGCTGTTTATTTGTTAGTTTACTATATTATGTTTATTTTTATAGATTTCTAGATTTTCTAGAATATTTAAGGTTTTACCTTTATTTTGCATGTTTATTATTTTCATTGCATTATTTATGTTGTTTTTGTCATATTTTTTAAAATGTTTAGTTATTTTGTATATCTTTATTTACGTATGTGAAGTTTATCTGTTTCGTATTATCGGTGTTTTTAATTTGTTGGTTTTCTTTTATTAGATTTTTCTTTTTATTTATATCTTACTTCGCCCCCTGCTCGCTTCGCTCGCCCACACACGGGTCATTCGCTCCCCACTCGCTGGCGATCATTCTCCTAACAATTAAAAGAAATTAACAAATTATACTCATAAATAATCCGTGTAAAATGTAAGTTGTAAAATTTTTATTGGAAAAGTTTATAAAAATTAACAACAAAATACAATGTTAAAATGTGTTACAATTTTTTAATTCTAAAGCTTTAGTGAATACAATATTTTGAATAATTTTCTTATCAGTTTGAAATCGTGTACCCCTTTTTGTTATACACTATGAGAGAGCTTATCCATGTGACTGATGTCAACCAATCAGAACACGAATAAAATTTCAAAAAGTGCGCACGGGACTGGTTTTTAAGAACATTAAATGCATTAAGTATAATAAAACCAATTAACTATTTGCTAAACACATGCTAGAAATGAGACGTAACATTAACAATATAAATAATGCAATGGAATTAATAAACACAAAATAAAGGTATAATATTAAATATTCTCGAAAATCTAGAAATCTATAAAAATAAATATAATATTTTAAACGAACAAATAAACACCAACAGCGACGTATTATTTTATACTTTCAAGTTATAATTTAAATTATACTCATTAATATTAATGTAAATAGAGCGTAACTAGAAAAAATGTAATCTTCAAAATCCACTTGAAGATGACACGCGTGCCGGACCCGTTTGTAAAGAATAGACTTACAGCCGGTTATTTAGAAAGAAGAACTCCAGGACAATATACTATCAAAGATTTTTATTATGAAAGTTGTTTTTATAGTGAATACATGTATTTTTAAAAAGCATTTTTCTGTAATGTAGCGAATTTCCTGTATTATTTATACACACTTTCATAGTAATTAAAATATATATTTTTTTAATTTTTTGCTAAGAATTTAAATTTTATTATAGGTGAACATTAAATTTCGAAATAAATATAGTAATTAAATGTATGTGTGTGTGTATATATATATATATATATATATATATATATATATATATATATATATATATATATATATATATATATATATATATATATATATATGTTATATGTTATATATATATATTTCAAATATTTAAGTTTATTATAAAGTTTAAAATGTTTGATTTTATATAGAAAATGTCGAGTTATCAGAGGCTAAAGGCTTTTTTGAAGCAAATTTCAGTCATGTGTACCAAATATTATATGAAAGTTTCATACAGGCAGAAATCAATCTTAAACAACGTGGTGAGTTTCATCTAGAACTTTATTTTAAAATAAATGCTTATTTATATGTATCATTTTTTTAAATATTTATATTTAATATAAGTATGTATTATTAAAAAAAAATGTTTCATGAAACCTATTTTCCATTGTAGGATGAATTTGTTATTTTATATTTTTTATAATAAGAAATATATATTTATAAAATATAGCTTAATATTATGTTGTGATTTTTTTAATTAAAACTTATACTTCTTTATTTGTATGCAGTCTATATATTTTATATTTTTTTCTTTAGAAAATTACTAATCTCTCTATTTTTCTTATGCAGAATTGTCTTTTCATTTAGGTGAGTTTAGTCATATAATTACTCATTTTTTTCATTTTGCATGTTAACTTATTTGTGTCTTCACTTTGCATTCTTAATTTTTTTATAAAGCTTTTGTTCTTTCTCTTGAGGTTTGATAATTATTTTAATTTCATTTGCAATGACGCCTGGGTTTGAGAAATAGTTTATTACAAATATAATGCTTGGTTTTTATCTTTTGTTGTGAAAGTTTAAGACAATTCAAGAAAATAAATTTCAGATAGTACAGACTTCATAATAAGTAAACATTACAGACTTGTTTTTTTTATATATTTTATATATATATATATATATATATATATATCAATTGTAATTTTAAATAAACAGTTAATGGAGAATTTCATTCATTCTTAATAAATATATTAATATTTTGTTAATAGATATACTGATATTATGTTAAAGAAATTAACTATTTTTTGATCATAATGTTAATTTGTGAAAAGTTTTTGGATTTCCAAAAAATGAAAATATAAATGTGCTATATTGTTACTGTTGGTGTTCAGTGCTGTAGTTATTTTGTTATATACTGTTCAGAATGAGTATCAAAGTGGTGCATAATTATTTTATAAGTATTTCATATTAATTATTTTCAGGTTTTCCTTTCATTAAGGTTTTTAAAAAATATTATAAATATTTCGAGACAAATTATCAAATATAAATGTTATTAACATTTATTATTTATCTATTAAATTAATAATAATTATGTTTTATGAAATTATTTCATTTGAATAACTTTATGATTTATGAAATTAGTAGTTGTTTATTATTATGTGAATGAATGTTCATAACTGAATAGTGCCACTATGTGTTCATATATATATATATATATATATATATATATATATATATATATATATATATATATACATATAAAAATTCTAATCATTGCTTATATCTTCTATTCATTTAGTGCACAAGGCTCACAAAGAAGAACTTGAAATGGTATTATGGCTCCTGCAACATGTACTTACACTTCTTCCAGAATTGTTGCATAAACGTTGGCAATTGCATTGTCTTTCACGGTTATTATTAAAGTTATTACATGTGGGCAACAGTTGTAAACTTCGACGTGATGCTATCAGGTTAGTTAAAACTAATATCAATTTCAAGCAAAAATTTATTTATGTACGTATTAAATATATGATCTATTTTTAATAGACAGTGATTCTTTTAATTAATGATTGAATTTTATTAAATTAGTCTTTTATTAGTATTTAGAATTTATTTTTTAGTA
Organism: Acanthacorydalis orientalis; assembly: GCA_034766995.1. Classification (NCBI taxonomy): domain Eukaryota; kingdom Metazoa; phylum Arthropoda; class Insecta; order Megaloptera; family Corydalidae; genus Acanthacorydalis; species Acanthacorydalis orientalis. Next base: position 26,300,134 of record CM068322.1, on the reverse strand, counting down.
ACATTTTAAGATATTTTTGTTTTTAAAAAATTAAAAACATTTTAAAGTATATTTCCTTAAAAGTAGACATTAAAAATGGTTTTAGATTAACAGTTTCAGTAGGAACATTAGTCAGCATTTGATTTAAAAGTGAATCACTTTGAAGAAAAATAAAATTTCAGACTTCTGTCATTATTTGATTTAAGAAAGTAATGTATAATTAAGAATTTTACATCTTAAGCTAATTCTAAAATATTTTTAAGAACAAAATTTAATTGTATTGTTATATTATTTTTTGAAATTTCAGATATTTTCTTATGTGGTATCAAGCTTTAGGTGATAACTGCCCAGATTCAATTCATTCAATGTTTGCAACTCTTGTACCGGGTTTTCCAAATCCAGTATCAAAGCATCAATCTGTCCAATCATCGGTAACAGTTCAGACGCATTCAAGTGTGTTTCATGATATAAATGTTCAACATCCAGTGTCATTTATTGAGATTACGCCATTATTGCCACCATCTAGTGGTGAGAAATCTCCAGAAAATCTAAGCAAATTCTATCTCGAAGCATTGCTTGAATTCATGGTGTCTACTGTTGTACAACTTGAGTGGCATGATCAGCTAAATCGTCGACATAAATGTTTTCAATTCCTACTGGAAAGATTTAAAATTTATTATTTGCCATATGTGTGTCCAAACTTTAACCACGAGATGTCATTGTACAGGCCACGATTAGGTATGTCAAATAGAATTTAAGCATTTAGTATTTTAATTATGTAAATATACATATACTATACACACACATGTATATATAATATATATATATAATATATATGTATATATATATATATATATATATATATATATATATATATATATATATATAGACATGTTATACACATACTCAACCATACATACTTACAAATATATGTACATACATACAAGACATACAGGTACATATATACAAGTGCCTATACACATAATCACACACATATTTGATTGATGTTTTCAAATTTTTTAGATCTTCCTATGTTACGTAAACCAGAACCAGAGACTGAATTCATTCCATGTCGTGTTGCTTTGATTAAGTGGGTTGCTCATTATACACATATAACAAAAAAAATATCTGACAGTACAGCAAATCAGTCTGAATCTTCATCACTTGTATCAGCAACTGGTACGAGTGTAAATCATAATGATGAAAATATTAAATCCTACGTACAGCAATTTGATAGTTCTCATCTTAGTTTAGAATCAAGTAAGTGGGTGCTATTTCAATTTAAGCAGATACTTAATATAATTTATTTTTTTATTTAGTTTTGTGTGCTTGTGCATGGGTGTGTGTATATGTATATATATATATATATACATATATACATATATACATATACATATATATATATATATATATATATTAATAGAGAAATTACTTTTATAATTGATTTTCAGACATATCAATGAATCAGATGAATGATCCAATGACTGGAGAACAAATAATGGCAAAAATAGTTCGTGATGTGTTTTACAATACACGTGAAAATGTTAACTTTGTCCATGAAGTATATCGGCAGGCATTTACATTAAATTTTACACACTCAATTGCAATACGAAAAGCAATTGCTGTGTATAAAGATTTAATACAAATGAACTTACCAGAACTCCCTAATTACATGTTAGAGCCATTGGATTCTATGAAAGAGGATAATAAAAAAGATGACATATTAAAGATTGAGGATGAAAAAGATATGGAAAACATTCGACAGACAAGATTAAGAAATGATTCTTATCTTGGAGCTATACATCGTGAAAATTTGCTTGTTAGAGCTGGTTTGCAGGTACTTTTAGACTTGTTATTTTATTTATGATGTTTGTGCATTTAATTTAAGAGTATTTCTTGTAAAGTTTATGTAAATACATGTGTATGTTTGTGTATATATATATATATATATATTTGCATTTTTTTTAGAATGTTCTACGGGTATTTATGACACATGCTGCAAATGTGTTTCTTGTACAAGTACCATCTCATTGCCAAGCACCACTAGAAGAACAAACAGATGCTTGTAAAAGAGTTTTAAATATTTATAGATATATGGTTATGCATACACGAATGGATAGTTATACTTGGTAAGTTGAATGTTTTGTTTGTTTGTGTGTGCGCGTGTGTGTGAAAATATGAGCATGCATATACCTTATGTACATATTTATTTATGTATGCATGTTTGTTCCTTTTATTTTGTATGAAATTGGATTATATATTTTAGGGAACAGTTATTATTAGTATTATTGCAAATAACATCATTGGTACTTAATGAAACACCGCCAAAGAAAAAAACTCAGACATTAGGTGAGTGTTTAAAAGAATAATTTATTTATATTTTTTTTTATTAATTACTTTTCAAAGTATCAAGAATTGAGTTAAAAAAAATATTAATACTGAATATTATACTATTATAATGATGGCATGGTTTTTGAAATATACTTACTGCCACATTATTATATTTGAGTAAATCTGTGATATTAGCATTTACTTTTTATATTAAATATTCTTTTTTTTATTATTACAGGAGGAAAACTAGCACCAGCTATTTTCCAAACATTAATTGTGACATGGATTAAAGCCAATCTTAATGTTGTTATATCGAGAGATCTTTGGGATCGATTTCTTCATGTACTTATGTCTCTCACACAGTGGGAAGAACTTATTAAAGAATGGGCGGTAAGAATAATAATACAATATACAAAAAAAATTATTATAAAATTGTTGTAATTCCAGAAAACTATGGACACATTAACAAGAGTTTTGGCACGTCATGTGTATGGATTAGATATGACAGATTTACCTTTAGATCGTCTCTCTGAACAGAAGACTAAAAAGAATCGTAGAGGGAACTTTAAAACATCGATTATATCAGAAAATCAAATTAATACTGGAAATGATGTTTGTACATCTAATTCAGGTATAACTGTTTTATCAGAAGTAATAATTTATTATTAAAAAAAGCGTACTAAAATTTAATATTTTTTAGTGAAAACTGAAGAAATGTCTACAACTGATGGATTTTTGAGTAGAGTTGGTTCAGGTGCACGAAAACTAAAATCAAGCCCATTGTCACGTTGTCATAGTGAGACAACATTAATTAATCGAAATAAACCACGACATTCCTATCGCCGTTCACACCGACTTTCAAAACAACCCCAGCAAATACCAAGTATGTTTAATTTCATTTACTTATCAGTGTAAAGTTATCATTTTACCATCATTGAAAAATGTTTAATTGACGAGATATTAGTTCTGTATTAGTTGTCATTTTAGAAAAACAATTCTTTTTAATAATAAAGTGATTATTTAGTATTTCATTTTTATTACATATGTATCTGTGTGTATGGATATATATATATATATATATATATATATATATATATATATATATATATGTATACGAGTATATGTATATATATATATGTATATATATATATATATATATAATTTAACAAAAACATTAGGTTATGAAATCAATTATTTACTTTTTATGTTAAGTAAAAATTAGAAGAAAAAATTATTTATTAAATACATGTTTTATATCTCTTTGAAATGAATCGATTGTAACTGAATAATTGATTTTATGATTGTTAATTTATAAAAAACTAAATAGTTTCAATATATTATGGTATATTATAGTGTTAATCTAGCTTATTTTATTTGAATCAAAAGATATAATGTTCCGTTGATGCTGTTTTAAGCCTGACATTCTTTTTGTACCATTTGCTGTTGTTTTTGTCATAAAATGTTGATTTCATCTGCAAA